>JAHNEJ010000205.1:0-55674 GCA_022559845.1 Amorphophallus konjac | reverse complement strand
ATTTTAAACTGAACTTTGAGCGCCGAGCTCAAACCGGCATCCGATTTGGATTCCGTAAGTTCTGACAAGTCACTTTCATCTCCCCGGTCGCGTTGGAATGCTCGGCACGGCCGTCCGACCGGTATTTACAATTTTAGACCCCCGGACCCGACCTGGTAGTTCATTTAAACTAAGTGTATTTTAAAACTGAACTTTGAGCGCCGAGCTCAAACCGGCATCCGATTTGGATTCCGTCAGTTCTGACAAGTCACTTTCATCTCCCGGTCGCGTTGGAATGATCGGCACGGCCGTCCGACCGGTATTTCCAATTTTAGACCCCCGGACCCGACCTGGTAGTTCATTTAAACTAAGTGTATTTTAAAACTGAACTTTGAGCGCCGAGCTCAAACCGGGCATCCGATTTGGATTCCGTCAGTTCTGACAAGTCACTTTCATCTCCCCGGTCGCGTTGGAATGATCGGCACGGCCGTCCGACCGGTATTTCCAATTTTAGACCCCCGGACCCGACCTGGTAGTTCATTTAAACTAAGTGTATTTTAAAACTGAACTTTGAGCGCCGAGCTCAAACCGGGCATCCGATTTGGATTCCGTCAGTTCTGACAAGTCACTTTCATCTCCCCGGTCGCGTTGGAATGATCGGCACGGCCGTCCGACCGGTATTTCCAATTTTAGACCCCCGGACCCGACCTGGTAGTTCATTTAAACTAAGTGTATTTTAAAACTGAACTTTGAGCGCCGAGCTCAAACCGGACATCCGATTTGGATTCCGTCAGTTCTGACAAGTCACTTTCATCTCCCCGGTCGCGTTGGAATGATCGGCACGGCCGTCCGACCGGTATTTCCAATTTTAGACCCCCGGACCCGACCTGGTAGTTCATTTAAACTAAGTGTATTTTAAAACTGAACTTTGAGCGCCGAGCTCAAACCGGGCATCCGATTTGGATTCCGTCAGTTCTGACAAGTCACTTTCATCTCCCCGGTCGCGTTGGAATGATCGGCACGGCCGTCCGACCGGTATTTCAATTTTAGACCCCCGGACCCGACCTGGTAGTTCATTTAAACTAAGTGTATTTTAAAACTGAACTTTGAGCGCCGAGCTCAAACCGGGCATCCGATTTGGATTCCGTCAGTTCTGACAAGTCACTTTCATCTCCCCGGTCGCGTTGGAATGATCGGCACGGCCGTCCGACCGGTATTTCCAATTTTAGACCCCCGGACCCGACCTGGTAGTTCATTTAAACTAAGTGTATTTTAAAACTGAACTTTGAGCGCCGAGCTCAAACCGGGCATCCGATTTGGATTCCGTCAGTTCTGACAAGTCACTTTCATCTCCCCGGTCGTGTTGGAATGATCGGCACGGCCGTCCGACCGGTATTTCCAATTTTAGACCCCCGGACCCGACCTGGTAGTTCATTTAAACTAAGTGTATTTTAAAACTGAACTTTGAGCGCCGAGCTCAAACCGGGCATCCGATTTGGATTCCGTCAGTTCTGACAAGTCACTTTCATCTCCCCGGTCGCGTTGGAATGATCGGCACGGCCGTCCGACCGGTATTTCCAATTTTAGACCCCCGGACCCGACCTGGTAGTTCATTTAAACTAAGTGTATTTTAAAACTGAACTTTGAGCGCCGAGCTCAAACCGGGCATCCGATTTGGATTCCGTCAGTTCTGACAAGTCACTTTCATCTCCCCGGTCGCGTTGGAATGATCGGCACGGCCGTCCGACCGGTATTTCCAATTTTAGACCCCCGGACCCGACCTGGTAGTTCATTTAAACTAAGTGTATTTTAAAACTGAACTTTGAGCGCCGAGCTCAAACCGGCATCCGATTTGGATTCCGTCAGTTCTGACAAGTCACTTTCATCTCCCCGGTCGCGTTGGAATGATCGGCACGGCCGTCCGACCGGTATTTCAATTTTAGACCCCCGGACCCGACCTGGTAGTTCATTTAAACTAAGTGTATTTTAAAACTGAACTTTGAGCGCCGAGCTCAAACCGGGCATCCGATTTGGATTCCGTCAGTTCTGACAAGTCACTTTCATCTCCCCGGTCGCGTTGGAATGATCGGCACGGCCGTCCGACCGGTATTTCCAATTTTAGACCCCCGGACCCGACCTGGTAGTTCATTTAAACTAAGTGTATTTTAAAACTGAACTTTGAGCGCCGAGCTCAAACCGGCATCCGATTTGGATTCCGTCAGTTCTGACAAGTCACTTTCATCTCCCCGGTCGTGTTGGAATGATCGGCACGGCCGTCCGACCGGTATTTCCAATTTTAGACCCCCGGACCCGACCTGGTAGTTCATTTAAACTAAGTGTATTTTAAAACTGAACTTTGAGCGCCGAGCTCAAACCGGGCATCCGATTTGGATTCCGTCAGTTCTGACAAGTCACTTTCATCTCCCCGGTCGTGTTGGAATGATCGGCACGGCCGTCCGACCGGTATTTCCAATTTTAGACCCCCGGACCCGACCTGGTAGTTCATTTAAACTAAGTGTATTTTAAAACTGAACTTTGAGCGCCGAGCTCAAACCGGGCATCCGATTTGGATTCCGTCAGTTCTGACAAGTCACTTTCATCTCCCCGGTCGTGTTGGAATGATCGGCACGGCCGTCCGACCGGTATTTCCAATTTTAGACCCCCGGACCCGACCTGGTAGTTCATTTAAACTAAGTGTATTTTAAAACTGAACTTTGAGCGCCGAGCTCAAACCGGGCATCCGATTTGGATTCCGTCAGTTCTGACAAGTCACTTTCATCTCCCCGGTCGCGTTGGAATGATCGGCACGGCCGTCCGACCGGTATTTCCAATTTTAGACCCCCGGACCCGACCTGGTAGTTCATTTAAACTAAGTGTATTTTAAAACTGAACTTTGAGCGCCGAGCTCAAACCGGGCATCCGATTTGGATTCCGTCAGTTCTGACAAGTCACTTTCATCTCCCCGGTCGCTGTTGGAATGATCGGCACGGCCGTCCGACCGGTATTTCCAATTTTAGACCCCCGGACCCGACCTGGTAGTTCATTTAAACTAAGTGTATTTTAAAACTGAACTTTGAGCGCCGAGCTCAAACCGGGCATCCGATTTGGATTCCGTCAGTTCTGACAAGTCACTTTCATCTCCCCGGTCGCGTTGGAATGATCGGCACGGCCGTCCGACCGGTATTTCCAATTTTAGACCCCCGGACCCGACCTGGTAGTTCATTTAAACTAAGTGTATTTTAAAACTGAACTTTGAGCGCCGAGCTCAAACCGGGCATCCGATTTGGATTCCGTCAGTTCTGACAAGTCACTTTCATCTCCCCGGTCGCGTTGGAATGATCGGCACGGCCGTCCGACCGGTATTTCCAATTTTAGACCCCCGGACCCGACCTGGTAGTTCATTTAAACTAAGTGTATTTTAAAACTGAACTTTGAGCGCCGAGCTCAAACCGGGCATCCGATTTGGATTCCGTCAGTTCTGACAAGTCACTTTCATCTCCCCGGTCGTGTTGGAATGATCGGCACGGCCGTCCGACCGGTATTTCCAATTTTAGACCCCCGGACCCGACCTGGTAGTTCATTTAAACTAAGTGTATTTTAAAACTGA
Organism: Amorphophallus konjac; assembly: GCA_022559845.1. Classification (NCBI taxonomy): domain Eukaryota; kingdom Viridiplantae; phylum Streptophyta; class Magnoliopsida; order Alismatales; family Araceae; genus Amorphophallus; species Amorphophallus konjac. The sequence goes on along the minus strand of JAHNEJ010000205.1, from coordinate 52,088 downwards.
ACTTTGAGCGCCGAGCTCAAACCGGGCATCCGATTTGGATTCCGTCAGTTCTGACAAGTCACTTTCATCTCCCCGGTCGCGTTGGAATGATCGGCACGGCCGTCCGACCGGTATTTCCAATTTTAGACCCCCGGACCCGACCTGGTAGTTCATTTAAACTAAGTGTATTTTAAAACTGAACTTTGAGCGCCGAGCTCAAACCGGGCATCCGATTTGGATTCCGTCAGTTCTGACAAGTCACTTTCATCTCCCCGGTCGCGTTGGAATGATCGGCACGGCCGTCCGACCGGTATTTCCAATTTTAGACCCCCGGACCCGACCTGGTAGTTCATTTAAACTAAGTGTATTTTAAAACTGAACTTTGAGCGCCGAGCTCAAACCGGGCATCCGATTTGGATTCCGTCAGTTCTGACAAGTCACTTTCATCTCCCCGGTCGCGTTGGAATGATCGGCACGGCCGTCCGACCGGTATTTCCAATTTTAGACCCCCGGACCCGACCTGGTAGTTCATTTAAACTAAGTGTATTTTAAAACTGAACTTTGAGCGCCGAGCTCAAACCGGGCATCCGATTTGGATTCCGTCAGTTCTGACAAGTCACTTTCATCTCCCCGGTCGTGTTGGAATGATCGGCACGGCCGTCCGACCGGTATTTCCAATTTTAGACCCCCGGACCCGACCTGGTAGTTCATTTAAACTAAGTGTATTTTAAAACTGAACTTTGAGCGCCGAGCTCAAACCGGCATCCGATTTGGATTCCGTCAGTTCTGACAAGTCACTTTCATCTCCCCGGTCGTGTTGGAATGATCGGCACGGCCGTCCGACCGGTATTTCCAATTTTAGACCCCCGGACCCGACCTGGTAGTTCATTTAAACTAAGTGTATTTTAAAACTGAACTTTGAGCGCCGAGCTCAAACCGGGCATCCGATTTGGATTCCGTCAGTTCTGACAAGTCACTTTCATCTCCCCGGTCGTGTTGGAATGATCGGCACGGCCGTCCGACCGGTATTTCCAATTTTAGACCCCCGGACCCGACCTGGTAGTTCATTTAAACTAAGTGTATTTTAAAACTGAACTTTGAGCGCCGAGCTCAAACCGGGCATCCGATTTGGATTCCGTCAGTTCTGACAAGTCACTTTCATCTCCCCGGTCGCGTTGGAATGATCGGCACGGCCGTCCGACCGGTATTTCCAATTTTAGACCCCCGGACCCGACCTGGTAGTTCATTTAAACTAAGTGTATTTTAAAACTGAACTTTGAGCGCCGAGCTCAAACCGGGCATCCGATTTGGATTCCGTCAGTTCTGACAAGTCACTTTCATCTCCCCGGTCGCGTTGGAATGATCGGCACGGCCGTCCGACCGGTATTTCCAATTTTAGACCCCCGGACCCGACCTGGTAGTTCATTTAAACTAAGTGTATTTTAAAACTGAACTTTGAGCGCCGAGCTCAAACCGGGCATCCGATTTGGATTCCGTCAGTTCTGACAAGTCACTTTCATCTCCCCGGTCGCGTTGGAATGATCGGCACGGCCGTCCGACCGGTATTTCCAATTTTAGACCCCCGGACCCGACCTGGTAGTTCATTTAAACTAAGTGTATTTTAAAACTGAACTTTGAGCGCCGAGCTCAAACCGGCATCCGATTTGGATTCCGTCAGTTCTGACAAGTCACTTTCATCTCCCCGGTCGCGTTGGAATGATCGGCACGGCCGTCCGACCGGTATTTCCAATTTTAGACCCCCGGACCCGACCTGGTAGTTCATTTAAACTAAGTGTATTTTAAAACTGAACTTTGAGCGCCGAGCTCAAACCGGGCATCCGATTTGGATTCCGTCAGTTCTGACAAGTCACTTTCATCTCCCCGGTCGCGTTGGAATGATCGGCACGGCCGTCCGACCGGTATTTCCAATTTTAGACCCCCGGACCCGACCTGGTAGTTCATTTAAACTAAGTGTATTTTAAAACTGAACTTTGAGCGCCGAGCTCAAACCGGGCATCCGATTTGGATTCCGTCAGTTCTGACAAGTCACTTTCATCTCCCCGGTCGCGTTGGAATGATCGGCACGGCCGTCCGACCGGTATTTCCAATTTTAGACCCCCGGACCCGACCTGGTAGTTCATTTAAACTAAGTGTATTTTAAAACTGAACTTTGAGCGCCGAGCTCAAACCGGGCATCCGATTTGGATTCCGTCAGTTCTGACAAGTCACTTTCATCTCCCCGGTCGCGTTGGAATGATCGGCACGGCCGTCCGACCGGTATTTCCAATTTTAGACCCCCGGACCCGACCTGGTAGTTCATTTAAACTAAGTGTATTTTAAAACTGAACTTTGAGCGCCGAGCTCAAACCGGGCATCCGATTTGGATTCCGTCAGTTCTGACAAGTCACTTTCATCTCCCCGGTCGCGTTGGAATGATCGGCACGGCCGTCCGACCGGTATTTCCAATTTTAGACCCCCGGACCCGACCTGGTAGTTCATTTAAACTAAGTGTATTTTAAAACTGAACTTTGAGCGCCGAGCTCAAACCGGGCATCCGATTTGGATTCCGTCAGTTCTGACAAGTCACTTTCATCTCCCCGGTCGCGTTGGAATGATCGGCACGGCCGTCCGACCGGTATTTCCAATTTTAGACCCCCGGACCCGACCTGGTAGTTCATTTAAACTAAGTGTATTTTAAAACTGAACTTTGAGCGCCGAGCTCAAACCGGGCATCCGATTTGGATTCCGTCAGTTCTGACAAGTCACTTTCATCTCCCCGGTCGCGTTGGAATGATCGGCACGGCCGTCCGACCGGTATTTCCAATTTTAGACCCCCGGACCCGACCTGGTAGTTCATTTAAACTAAGTGTATTTTAAAACTGAACTTTGAGCGCCGAGCTCAAACCGGCATCCGATTTGGATTCCGTCAGTTCTGACAAGTCACTTTCATCTCCCCGGTCGTGTTGGAATGATCGGCACGGCCGTCCGACCGGTATTTCCAATTTTAGACCCCCGGACCCGACCTGGTAGTTCATTTAAACTAAGTGTATTTTAAAACTGAACTTTGAGCGCCGAGCTCAAACCGGGCATCCGATTTGGATTCCGTCAGTTCTGACAAGTCACTTTCATCTCCCCGGTCGCGTTGGAATGATCGGCACGGCCGTCCGACCGGTATTTCCAATTTTAGACCCCCGGACCCGACCTGGTAGTTCATTTAAACTAAGTGTATTTTAAAACTGAACTTTGAGCGCCGAGCTCAAACCGGGCATCCGATTTGGATTCCGTCAGTTCTGACAAGTCACTTTCATCTCCCCGGTCGTGTTGGAATGATCGGCACGGCCGTCCGACCGGTATTTCCAATTTTAGACCCCCGGACCCGACCTGGTAGTTCATTTAAACTAAGTGTATTTTAAAACTGAACTTTGAGCGCCGAGCTCAAACCGGGCATCCGATTTGGATTCCGTCAGTTCTGACAAGTCACTTTCATCTCCCCGGTCGCGTTGGAATGATCGGCACGGCCGTCCGACCGGTATTTCCAATTTTAGACCCCCGGACCCGACCTGGTAGTTCATTTAAACTAAGTGTATTTTAAAACTGAACTTTGAGCGCCGAGCTCAAACCGGGCATCCGATTTGGATTCCGTCAGTTCTGACAAGTCACTTTCATCTCCCCGGTCGCTGTTGGAATGATCGGCACGGCCGTCCGACCGGTATTTCCAATTTTAGACCCCCGGACCCGACCTGGTAGTTCATTTAAACTAAGTGTATTTTAAAACTGAACTTTGAGCGCCGAGCTCAAACCGGGCATCCGATTTGGATTCCGTCAGTTCTGACAAGTCACTTTCATCTCCCCGGTCGTGTTGGAATGATCGGCACGGCCGTCCGACCGGTATTTCCAATTTTAGACCCCCGGACCCGACCTGGTAGTTCATTTAAACTAAGTGTATTTTAAAACTGAACTTTGAGCGCCGAGCTCAAACCGGGCATCCGATTTGGATTCCGTCAGTTCTGACAAGTCACTTTCATCTCCCCGGTCGTGTTGGAATGATCGGCACGGCCGTCCGACCGGTATTTCCAATTTTAGACCCCCGGACCCGACCTGGTAGTTCATTTAAACTAAGTGTATTTTAAAACTGAACTTTGAGCGCCGAGCTCAAACCGGGCATCCGATTTGGATTCCGTCAGTTCTGACAAGTCACTTTCATCTCCCCGGTCGCGTTGGAATGATCGGCACGGCCGTCCGACCGGTATTTCCAATTTTAGACCCCCGGACCCGACCTGGTAGTTCATTTAAACTAAGTGTATTTTAAAACTGAACTTTGAGCGCCGAGCTCAAACCGGGCATCCGATTTGGATTCCGTCAGTTCTGACAAGTCACTTTCATCTCCCCGGTCGCGTTGGAATGATCGGCACGGCCGTCCGACCGGTATTTCCAATTTTAGACCCCCGGACCCGACCTGGTAGTTCATTTAAACTAAGTGTATTTTAAAACTGAACTTTGAGCGCCGAGCTCAAACCGGGCATCCGATTTGGATTCCGTCAGTTCTGACAAGTCACTTTCATCTCCCCGGTCGCGTTGGAATGATCGGCACGGCCGTCCGACCGGTATTTCCAATTTTAGACCCCCGGACCCGACCTGGTAGTTCATTTAAACTAAGTGTATTTTAAAACTGAACTTTGAGCGCCGAGCTCAAACCGGGCATCCGATTTGGATTCCGTCAGTTCTGACAAGTCACTTTCATCTCCCCGGTCGCGTTGGAATGATCGGCACGGCCGTCCGACCGGTATTTCCAATTTTAGACCCCCGGACCCGACCTGGTAGTTCATTTAAACTAAGTGTATTTTAAAACTGAACTTTGAGCGCCGAGCTCAAACCGGGCATCCGATTTGGATTCCGTCAGTTCTGACAAGTCACTTTCATCTCCCCGGTCGCGTTGGAATGATCGGCACGGCCGTCCGACCGGTATTTCCAATTTTAGACCCCCGGACCCGACCTGGTAGTTCATTTAAACTAAGTGTATTTTAAAACTGAACTTTGAGCGCCGAGCTCAAACCGGGCATCCGATTTGGATTCCGTCAGTTCTGACAAGTCACTTTCATCTCCCCGGTCGTGTTGGAATGATCGGCACGGCCGTCCGACCGGTATTTCCAATTTTAGACCCCCGGACCCGACCTGGTAGTTCATTTAAACTAAGTGTATTTTAAAACTGAACTTTGAGCGCCGAGCTCAAACCGGGCATCCGATTTGGATTCCGTCAGTTCTGACAAGTCACTTTCATCTCCCCGGTCGCGTTGGAATGATCGGCACGGCCGTCCGACCGGTATTTCCAATTTTAGACCCCCGGACCCGACCTGGTAGTTCATTTAAACTAAGTGTATTTTAAAACTGAACTTTGAGCGCCGAGCTCAAACCGGGCATCCGATTTGGATTCCGTCAGTTCTGACAAGTCACTTTCATCTCCCCGGTCGCGTTGGAATGATCGGCACGGCCGTCCGACCGGTATTTCCAATTTTAGACCCCCGGACCCGACCTGGTAGTTCATTTAAACTAAGTGTATTTTAAAACTGAACTTTGAGCGCCGAGCTCAAACCGGGCATCCGATTTGGATTCCGTCAGTTCTGACAAGTCACTTTCATCTCCCCGGTCGCGTTGGAATGATCGGCACGGCCGTCCGACCGGTATTTCCAATTTTAGACCCCCGGACCCGACCTGGTAGTTCATTTAAACTAAGTGTATTTTAAAACTGAACTTTGAGCGCCGAGCTCAAACCGGGCATCCGATTTGGATTCCGTCAGTTCTGACAAGTCACTTTCATCTCCCCGGTCGCGTTGGAATGATCGGCACGGCCGTCCGACCGGTATTTCCAATTTTAGACCCCCGGACCCGACCTGGTAGTTCATTTAAACTAAGTGTATTTTAAAACTGAACTTTGAGCGCCGAGCTCAAACCGGGCATCCGATTTGGATTCCGTCAGTTCTGACAAGTCACTTTCATCTCCCCGGTCGTGTTGGAATGATCGGCACGGCCGTCCGACCGGTATTTCCAATTTTAGACCCCCGGACCCGACCTGGTAGTTCATTTAAACTAAGTGTATTTTAAAACTGAACTTTGAGCGCCGAGCTCAAACCGGGCATCCGATTTGGATTCCGTCAGTTCTGACAAGTCACTTTCATCTCCCCGGTCGCGTTGGAATGATCGGCACGGCCGTCCGACCGGTATTTCCAATTTTAGACCCCCGGACCCGACCTGGTAGTTCATTTAAACTAAGTGTATTTTAAAACTGAACTTTGAGCGCCGAGCTCAAACCGGGCATCCGATTTGGATTCCGTCAGTTCTGACAAGTCACTTTCATCTCCCCGGTCGCGTTGGAATGATCGGCACGGCCGTCCGACCGGTATTTCCAATTTTAGACCCCCGGACCCGACCTGGTAGTTCATTTAAACTAAGTGTATTTTAAAACTGAACTTTGAGCGCCGAGCTCAAACCGGGCATCCGATTTGGATTCCGTCAGTTCTGACAAGTCACTTTCATCTCCCCGGTCGCGTTGGAATGATCGGCACGGCCGTCCGACCGGTATTTCCAATTTTAGACCCCCGGACCCGACCTGGTAGTTCATTTAAACTAAGTGTATTTTAAAACTGAACTTTGAGCGCCGAGCTCAAACCGGGCATCCGATTTGGATTCCGTCAGTTCTGACAAGTCACTTTCATCTCCCCGGTCGCGTTGGAATGATCGGCACGGCCGTCCGACCGGTATTTCCAATTTTAGACCCCCGGACCCGACCTGGTAGTTCATTTAAACTAAGTGTATTTTAAAACTGAACTTTGAGCGCCGAGCTCAAACCGGGCATCCGATTTGGATTCCGTCAGTTCTGACAAGTCACTTTCATCTCCCCGGTCGCGTTGGAATGATCGGCACGGCCGTCCGACCGGTATTTCCAATTTTAGACCCCCGGACCCGACCTGGTAGTTCATTTAAACTAAGTGTATTTTAAAACTGAACTTTGAGCGCCGAGCTCAAACCGGGCATCCGATTTGGATTCCGTCAGTTCTGACAAGTCACTTTCATCTCCCCGGTCGCGTTGGAATGATCGGCACGGCCGTCCGACCGGTATTTCCAATTTTAGACCCCCGGACCCGACCTGGTAGTTCATTTAAACTAAGTGTATTTTAAAACTGAACTTTGAGCGCCGAGCTCAAACCGGCATCCGATTTGGATTCCGTCAGTTCTGACAAGTCACTTTCATCTCCCCGGTCGCGTTGGAATGATCGGCACGGCCGTCCGACCGGTATTTCCAATTTTAGACCCCCGGACCCGACCTGGTAGTTCATTTAAACTAAGTGTATTTTAAAACTGAACTTTGAGCGCCGAGCTCAAACCGGGCATCCGATTTGGATTCCGTCAGTTCTGACAAGTCACTTTCATCTCCCCGGTCGCGTTGGAATGATCGGCACGGCCGTCCGACCGGTATTTCCAATTTTAGACCCCCGGACCCGACCTGGTAGTTCATTTAAACTAAGTGTATTTTAAAACTGAACTTTGAGCGCCGAGCTCAAACCGGGCATCCGATTTGGATTCCGTCAGTTCTGACAAGTCACTTTCATCTCCCCGGTCGTGTTGGAATGATCGGCACGGCCGTCCGACCGGTATTTCCAATTTTAGACCCCCGGACCCGACCTGGTAGTTCATTTAAACTAAGTGTATTTTAAAACTGAACTTTGAGCGCCGAGCTCAAACCGGGCATCCGATTTGGATTCCGTCAGTTCTGACAAGTCACTTTCATCTCCCCGGTCGTGTTGGAATGATCGGCACGGCCGTCCGACCGGTATTTCCAATTTTAGACCCCCGGACCCGACCTGGTAGTTCATTTAAACTAAGTGTATTTTAAAACTGAACTTTGAGCGCCGAGCTCAAACCGGGCATCCGATTTGGATTCCGTCAGTTCTGACAAGTCACTTTCATCTCCCCGGTCGCGTTGGAATGATCGGCACGGCCGTCCGACCGGTATTTCCAATTTTAGACCCCCGGACCCGACCTGGTAGTTCATTTAAACTAAGTGTATTTTAAAACTGAACTTTGAGCGCCGAGCTCAAACCGGGCATCCGATTTGGATTCCGTCAGTTCTGACAAGTCACTTTCATCTCCCCGGTCGCGTTGGAATGATCGGCACGGCCGTCCGACCGGTATTTCCAATTTTAGACCCCCGGACCCGACCTGGTAGTTCATTTAAACTAAGTGTATTTTAAAACTGAACTTTGAGCGCCGAGCTCAAACCGGGCATCCGATTTGGATTCCGTCAGTTCTGACAAGTCACTTTCATCTCCCCGGTCGCGTTGGAATGATCGGCACGGCCGTCCGACCGGTATTTCCAATTTTAGACCCCCGGACCCGACCTGGTAGTTCATTTAAACTAAGTGTATTTTAAAACTGAACTTTGAGCGCCGAGCTCAAACCGGGCATCCGATTTGGATTCCGTCAGTTCTGACAAGTCACTTTCATCTCCCCGGTCGCGTTGGAATGATCGGCACGGCCGTCCGACCGGTATTTCCAATTTTAGACCCCCGGACCCGACCTGGTAGTTCATTTAAACTAAGTGTATTTTAAAACTGAACTTTGAGCGCCGAGCTCAAACCGGGCATCCGATTTGGATTCCGTCAGTTCTGACAAGTCACTTTCATCTCCCCGGTCGCGTTGGAATGATCGGCACGGCCGTCCGACCGGTATTTCCAATTTTAGACCCCCGGACCCGACCTGGTAGTTCATTTAAACTAAGTGTATTTTAAAACTGAACTTTGAGCGCCGAGCTCAAACCGGGCATCCGATTTGGATTCCGTCAGTTCTGACAAGTCACTTTCATCTCCCCGGTCGCGTTGGAATGATCGGCACGGCCGTCCGACCGGTATTTCCAATTTTAGACCCCCGGACCCGACCTGGTAGTTCATTTAAACTAAGTGTATTTTAAAACTGAACTTTGAGCGCCGAGCTCAAACCGGGCATCCGATTTGGATTCCGTCAGTTCTGACAAGTCACTTTCATCTCCCCGGTCGCGTTGGAATGATCGGCACGGCCGTCCGACCGGTATTTCCAATTTTAGACCCCCGGACCCGACCTGGTAGTTCATTTAAACTAAGTGTATTTTAAAACTGAACTTTGAGCGCCGAGCTCAAACCGGGCATCCGATTTGGATTCCGTCAGTTCTGACAAGTCACTTTCATCTCCCCGGTCGCGTTGGAATGATCGGCACGGCCGTCCGACCGGTATTTCCAATTTTAGACCCCCGGACCCGACCTGGTAGTTCATTTAAACTAAGTGTATTTTAAAACTGAACTTTGAGCGCCGAGCTCAAACCGGGCATCCGATTTGGATTCCGTCAGTTCTGACAAGTCACTTTCATCTCCCCGGTCGCGTTGGAATGATCGGCACGGCCGTCCGACCGGTATTTCAATTTTAGACCCCCGGACCCGACCTGGTAGTTCATTTAAACTAAGTGTATTTTAAAACTGAACTTTGAGCGCCGAGCTCAAACCGGGCATCCGATTTGGATTCCGTCAGTTCTGACAAGTCACTTTCATCTCCCCGGTCGCGTTGGAATGATCGGCACGGCCGTCCGACCGGTATTTCCAATTTTAGACCCCCGGACCCGACCTGGTAGTTCATTTAAACTAAGTGTATTTTAAAACTGAACTTTGAGCGCCGAGCTCAAACCGGGCATCCGATTTGGATTCCGTCAGTTCTGACAAGTCACTTTCATCTCCCCGGTCGAGTTGGAATGATCGGCACGGCCGTCCGACCGGTATTTCCAATTTTAGACCCCCGGACCCGACCTGGTAGTTCATTTAAACTAAGTGTATTTTAAAACTGAACTTTGAGCGCCGAGCTCAAACCGGGCATCCGATTTGGATTCCGTCAGTTCTGACAAGTCACTTTCATCTCCCCGGTCGCGTTGGAATGATCGGCACGGCCGTCCGACCGGTATTTCCAATTTTAGACCCCCGGACCCGACCTGGTAGTTCATTTAAACTAAGTGTATTTTAAAACTGAACTTTGAGCGCCGAGCTCAAACCGGGCATCCGATTTGGATTCCGTCAGTTCTGACAAGTCACTTTCATCTCCCCGGTCGCGTTGGAATGATCGGCACGGCCGTCCGACCGGTATTTCCAATTTTAGACCCCCGGACCCGACCTGGTAGTTCATTTAAACTAAGTGTATTTTAAAACTGAACTTTGAGCGCCGAGCTCAAACCGGGCATCCGATTTGGATTCCGTCAGTTCTGACAAGTCACTTTCATCTCCCCGGTCGTGTTGGAATGATCGGCACGGCCGTCCGACCGGTATTTCCAATTTTAGACCCCCGGACCCGACCTGGTAGTTCATTTAAACTAAGTGTATTTTAAAACTGAACTTTGAGCGCCGAGCTCAAACCGGGCATCCGATTTGGATTCCGTCAGTTCTGACAAGTCACTTTCATCTCCCCGGTCGCGTTGGAATGATCGGCACGGCCGTCCGACCGGTATTTCCAATTTTAGACCCCCGGACCCGACCTGGTAGTTCATTTAAACTAAGTGTATTTTAAAACTGAACTTTGAGCGCCGAGCTCAAACCGGGCATCCGATTTGGATTCCGTCAGTTCTGACAAGTCACTTTCATCTCCCCGGTCGCGTTGGAATGATCGGCACGGCCGTCCGACCGGTATTTCCAATTTTAGACCCCCGGACCCGACCTGGTAGTTCATTTAAACTAAGTGTATTTTAAAACTGAACTTTGAGCGCCGAGCTCAAACCGGGCATCCGATTTGGATTCCGTCAGTTCTGACAAGTCACTTTCATCTCCCCGGTCGTGTTGGAATGATCGGCACGGCCGTCCGACCGGTATTTCCAATTTTAGACCCCCGGACCCGACCTGGTAGTTCATTTAAACTAAGTGTATTTTAAAACTGAACTTTGAGCGCCGAGCTCAAACCGGGCATCCGATTTGGATTCCGTCAGTTCTGACAAGTCACTTTCATCTCCCCGGTCGCGTTGGAATGATCGGCACGGCCGTCCGACCGGTATTTCCAATTTTAGACCCCCGGACCCGACCTGGTAGTTCATTTAAACTAAGTGTATTTTAAAACTGAACTTTGAGCGCCGAGCTCAAACCGGGCATCCGATTTGGATTCCGTCAGTTCTGACAAGTCACTTTCATCTCCCCGGTCGCGTTGGAATGATCGGCACGGCCGTCCGACCGGTATTTCCAATTTTAGACCCCCGGACCCGACCTGGTAGTTCATTTAAACTAAGTGTATTTTAAAACTGAACTTTGAGCGCCGAGCTCAAACCGGGCATCCGATTTGGATTCCGTCAGTTCTGACAAGTCACTTTCATCTCCCCGGTCGCGTTGGAATGATCGGCACGGCCGTCCGACCGGTATTTCCAATTTTAGACCCCCGGACCCGACCTGGTAGTTCATTTAAACTAAGTGTATTTTAAAACTGAACTTTGAGCGCCGAGCTCAAACCGGGCATCCGATTTGGATTCCGTCAGTTCTGACAAGTCACTTTCATCTCCCCGGTCGCGTTGGAATGATCGGCACGGCCGTCCGACCGGTATTTCCAATTTTAGACCCCCGGACCCGACCTGGTAGTTCATTTAAACTAAGTGTATTTTAAAACTGAACTTTGAGCGCCGAGCTCAAACCGGCATCCGATTTGGATTCCGTCAGTTCTGACAAGTCACTTTCATCTCCCCGGTCGCGTTGGAATGATCGGCACGGCCGTCCGACCGGTATTTCCAATTTTAGACCCCCGGACCCGACCTGGTAGTTCATTTAAACTAAGTGTATTTTAAAACTGAACTTTGAGCGCCGAGCTCAAACCGGGCATCCGATTTGGATTCCGTCAGTTCTGACAAGTCACTTTCATCTCCCCGGTCGCGTTGGAATGATCGGCACGGCCGTCCGACCGGTATTTCCAATTTTAGACCCCCGGACCCGACCTGGTAGTTCATTTAAACTAAGTGTATTTTAAAACTGAACTTTGAGCGCCGAGCTCAAACCGGGCATCCGATTTGGATTCCGTCAGTTCTGACAAGTCACTTTCATCTCCCCGGTCGCGTTGGAATGATCGGCACGGCCGTCCGACCGGTATTTCCAATTTTAGACCCCCGGACCCGACCTGGTAGTTCATTTAAACTAAGTGTATTTTAAAACTGAACTTTGAGCGCCGAGCTCAAACCGGGCATCCGATTTGGATTCCGTCAGTTCTGACAAGTCACTTTCATCTCCCCGGTCGCGTTGGAATGATCGGCACGGCCGTCCGACCGGTATTTCCAATTTTAGACCCCCGGACCCGACCTGGTAGTTCATTTAAACTAAGTGTATTTTAAAACTGAACTTTGAGCGCCGAGCTCAAACCGGGCATCCGATTTGGATTCCGTCAGTTCTGACAAGTCACTTTCATCTCCCCGGTCGCGTTGGAATGATCGGCACGGCCGTCCGACCGGTATTTCCAATTTTAGACCCCCGGACCCGACCTGGTAGTTCATTTAAACTAAGTGTATTTTAAAACTGAACTTTGAGCGCCGAGCTCAAACCGGGCATCCGATTTGGATTCCGTCAGTTCTGACAAGTCACTTTCATCTCCCCGGTCGTGTTGGAATGATCGGCACGGCCGTCCGACCGGTATTTCCAATTTTAGACCCCCGGACCCGACCTGGTAGTTCATTTAAACTAAGTGTATTTTAAAACTGAACTTTGAGCGCCGAGCTCAAACCGGGCATCCGATTTGGATTCCGTCAGTTCTGACAAGTCACTTTCATCTCCCCGGTCGCGTTGGAATGATCGGCACGGCCGTCCGACCGGTATTTCCAATTTTAGACCCCCGGACCCGACCTGGTAGTTCATTTAAACTAAGTGTATTTTAAAACTGAACTTTGAGCGCCGAGCTCAAACCGGGCATCCGATTTGGATTCCGTCAGTTCTGACAAGTCACTTTCATCTCCCCGGTCGCGTTGGAATGATCGGCACGGCCGTCCGACCGGTATTTCCAATTTTAGACCCCCGGACCCGACCTGGTAGTTCATTTAAACTAAGTGTATTTTAAAACTGAACTTTGAGCGCCGAGCTCAAACCGGGCATCCGATTTGGATTCCGTCAGTTCTGACAAGTCACTTTCATCTCCCCGGTCGCGTTGGAATGATCGGCACGGCCGTCCGACCGGTATTTCCAATTTTAGACCCCCGGACCCGACCTGGTAGTTCATTTAAACTAAGTGTATTTTAAAACTGAACTTTGAGCGCCGAGCTCAAACCGGGCATCCGATTTGGATTCCGTCAGTTCTGACAAGTCACTTTCATCTCCCCGGTCGTGTTGGAATGATCGGCACGGCCGTCCGACCGGTATTTCCAATTTTAGACCCCCGGACCCGACCTGGTAGTTCATTTAAACTAAGTGTATTTTAAAACTGAACTTTGAGCGCCGAGCTCAAACCGGGCATCCGATTTGGATTCCGTCAGTTCTGACAAGTCACTTTCATCTCCCCGGTCGCGTTGGAATGATCGGCACGGCCGTCCGACCGGTATTTCCAATTTTAGACCCCCGGACCCGACCTGGTAGTTCATTTAAACTAAGTGTATTTTAAAACTGAACTTTGAGCGCCGAGCTCAAACCGGGCATCCGATTTGGATTCCGTCAGTTCTGACAAGTCACTTTCATCTCCCCGGTCGCGTTGGAATGATCGGCACGGCCGTCCGACCGGTATTTCCAATTTTAGACCCCCGGACCCGACCTGGTAGTTCATTTAAACTAAGTGTATTTTAAAACTGAACTTTGAGCGCCGAGCTCAAACCGGGCATCCGATTTGGATTCCGTCAGTTCTGACAAGTCACTTTCATCTCCCCGGTCGTGTTGGAATGATCGGCACGGCCGTCCGACCGGTATTTCCAATTTTAGACCCCCGGACCCGACCTGGTAGTTCATTTAAACTAAGTGTATTTTAAAACTGAACTTTGAGCGCCGAGCTCAAACCGGGCATCCGATTTGGATTCCGTCAGTTCTGACAAGTCACTTTCATCTCCCCGGTCGCGTTGGAATGATCGGCACGGCCGTCCGACCGGTATTTCCAATTTTAGACCCCCGGACCCGACCTGGTAGTTCATTTAAACTAAGTGTATTTTAAAACTGAACTTTGAGCGCCGAGCTCAAACCGGGCATCCGATTTGGATTCCGTCAGTTCTGACAAGTCACTTTCATCTCCCCGGTCGCGTTGGAATGATCGGCACGGCCGTCCGACCGGTATTTCCAATTTTAGACCCCCGGACCCGACCTGGTAGTTCATTTAAACTAAGTGTATTTTAAAACTGAACTTTGAGCGCCGAGCTCAAACCGGGCATCCGATTTGGATTCCGTCAGTTCTGACAAGTCACTTTCATCTCCCCGGTCGCGTTGGAATGATCGGCACGGCCGTCCGACCGGTATTTCCAATTTTAGACCCCCGGACCCGACCTGGTAGTTCATTTAAACTAAGTGTATTTTAAAACTGAACTTTGAGCGCCGAGCTCAAACCGGGCATCCGATTTGGATTCCGTCAGTTCTGACAAGTCACTTTCATCTCCCCGGTCGCGTTGGAATGATCGGCACGGCCGTCCGACCGGTATTTCCAATTTTAGACCCCCGGACCCGACCTGGTAGTTCATTTAAACTAAGTGTATTTTAAAACTGAACTTTGAGCGCCGAGCTCAAACCGGGCATCCGATTTGGATTCCGTCAGTTCTGACAAGTCACTTTCATCTCCCCGGTCGCGTTGGAATGATCGGCACGGCCGTCCGACCGGTATTTCCAATTTTAGACCCCCGGACCCGACCTGGTAGTTCATTTAAACTAAGTGTATTTTAAAACTGAACTTTGAGCGCCGAGCTCAAACCGGGCATCCGATTTGGATTCCGTCAGTTCTGACAAGTCACTTTCATCTCCCCGGTCGCGTTGGAATGATCGGCACGGCCGTCCGACCGGTATTTCAATTTTAGACCCCCGGACCCGACCTGGTAGTTCATTTAAACTAAGTGTATTTTAAAACTGAACTTTGAGCGCCGAGCTCAAACCGGGCATCCGATTTGGATTCCGTCAGTTCTGACAAGTCACTTTCATCTCCCCGGTCGCGTTGGAATGATCGGCACGGCCGTCCGACCGGTATTTCCAATTTTAGACCCCCGGACCCGACCTGGTAGTTCATTTAAACTAAGTGTATTTTAAAACTGAACTTTGAGCGCCGAGCTCAAACCGGGCATCCGATTTGGATTCCGTCAGTTCTGACAAGTCACTTTCATCTCCCCGGTCGCGTTGGAATGATCGGCACGGCCGTCCGACCGGTATTTCCAATTTTAGACCCCCGGACCCGACCTGGTAGTTCATTTAAACTAAGTGTATTTTAAAACTGAACTTTGAGCGCCGAGCTCAAACCGGGCATCCGATTTGGATTCCGTCAGTTCTGACAAGTCACTTTCATCTCCCCGGTCGCGTTGGAATGATCGGCACGGCCGTCCGACCGGTATTTCCAATTTTAGACCCCCGGACCCGACCTGGTAGTTCATTTAAACTAAGTGTATTTTAAAACTGAACTTTGAGCGCCGAGCTCAAACCGGGCATCCGATTTGGATTCCGTCAGTTCTGACAAGTCACTTTCATCTCCCCGGTCGCGTTGGAATGATCGGCACGGCCGTCCGACCGGTATTTCCAATTTTAGACCCCCGGACCCGACCTGGTAGTTCATTTAAACTAAGTGTATTTTAAAACTGAACTTTGAGCGCCGAGCTCAAACCGGGCATCCGATTTGGATTCCGTCAGTTCTGACAAGTCACTTTCATCTCCCCGGTCGCGTTGGAATGATCGGCACGGCCGTCCGACCGGTATTTCAATTTTAGACCCCCGGACCCGACCTGGTAGTTCATTTAAACTAAGTGTATTTTAAAACTGAACTTTGAGCGCCGAGCTCAAACCGGGCATCCGATTTGGATTCCGTCAGTTCTGACAAGTCACTTTCATCTCCCCGGTCGCGTTGGAATGATCGGCACGGCCGTCCGACCGGTATTTCCAATTTTAGACCCCCGGACCCGACCTGGTAGTTCATTTAAACTAAGTGTATTTTAAAACTGAACTTTGAGCGCCGAGCTCAAACCGGGCATCCGATTTGGATTCCGTCAGTTCTGACAAGTCACTTTCATCTCCCCGGTCGCGTTGGAATGATCGGCACGGCCGTCCGACCGGTATTTCCAATTTTAGACCCCCGGACCCGACCTGGTAGTTCATTTAAACTAAGTGTATTTTAAAACTGAACTTTGAGCGCCGAGCTCAAACCGGGCATCCGATTTGGATTCCGTCAGTTCTGACAAGTCACTTTCATCTCCCCGGTCGCGTTGGAATGATCGGCACGGCCGTCCGACCGGTATTTCCAATTTTAGACCCCCGGACCCGACCTGGTAGTTCATTTAAACTAAGTGTATTTTAAAACTGAACTTTGAGCGCCGAGCTCAAACCGGGCATCCGATTTGGATTCCGTCAGTTCTGACAAGTCACTTTCATCTCCCCGGTCGCGTTGGAATGATCGGCACGGCCGTCCGACCGGTATTTCCAATTTTAGACCCCCGGACCCGACCTGGTAGTTCATTTAAACTAAGTGTATTTTAAAACTGAACTTTGAGCGCCGAGCTCAAACCGGGCATCCGATTTGGATTCCGTCAGTTCTGACAAGTCACTTTCATCTCCCCGGTCGTGTTGGAATGATCGGCACGGCCGTCCGACCGGTATTTCCAATGTTAGACCCCCGGACCCGACCTGGTAGTTCATTTAAACTAAGTGTATTTTAAAACTGAACTTTGAGCGCCGAGCTCAAACCGGGCATCCGATTTGGATTCCGTCAGTTCTGACAAGTCACTTTCATCTCCCCGGTCGCGTTGGAATGATCGGCACGGCCGTCCGACGTGTATTTCCAATTTTAGACCCCCGGACCCGACCTGGTAGTTCATTTAAACTAAGTGTATTTTAAAACTGAACTTTGAGCGCCGAGCTCAAACCGGGCATCCGATTTGGATTCCGTCAGTTCTGACAAGTCACTTTCATCTCCCCGGTCGCGTTGGAATGATCGGCACGGCCGTCCGACCGGTATTTCCAATTTTAGACCCCCGGACCCGACCTGGTAGTTCATTTAAACTAAGTGTATTTTAAAACTGAACTTTGAGCGCCGAGCTCAAACCGGGCATCCGATTTGGATTCCGTCAGTTCTGACAAGTCACTTTCATCTCCCCGGTCGCGTTGGAATGATCGGCACGGCCGTCCGACCGGTATTTCCAATTTTAGACCCCCGGACCCGACCTGGTAGTTCATTTAAACTAAGTGTATTTTAAAACTGAACTTTGAGCGCCGAGCTCAAACCGGGCATCCGATTTGGATTCCGTCAGTTCTGACAAGTCACTTTCATCTCCCCGGTCGCGTTGGAATGATCGGCACGGCCGTCCGACCGGTATTTCCAATTTTAGACCCCCGGACCCGACCTGGTAGTTCATTTAAACTAAGTGTATTTTAAAACTGAACTTTGAGCGCCGAGCTCAAACCGGGCATCCGATTTGGATTCCGTCAGTTCTGACAAGTCACTTTCATCTCCCCGGTCGCGTTGGAATGATCGGCACGGCCGTCCGACCGGTATTTCCAATTTTAGACCCCCGGACCCGACCTGGTAGTTCATTTAAACTAAGTGTATTTTAAAACTGAACTTTGAGCGCCGAGCTCAAACCGGGCATCCGATTTGGATTCCGTCAGTTCTGACAAGTCACTTTCATCTCCCCGGTCGTGTTGGAATGATCGGCACGGCCGTCCGACCGGTATTTCCAATTTTAGACCCCCGGACCCGACCTGGTAGTTCATTTAAACTAAGTGTATTTTAAAACTGAACTTTGAGCGCCGAGCTCAAACCGGGCATCCGATTTGGATTCCGTCAGTTCTGACAAGTCACTTTCATCTCCCCGGTCGCGTTGGAATGATCGGCACGGCCGTCCGACCGGTATTTCAATTTTAGACCCCCGGACCCGACCTGGTAGTTCATTTAAACTAAGTGTATTTTAAAACTGAACTTTGAGCGCCGAGCTCAAACCGGGCATCCGATTTGGATTCCGTCAGTTCTGACAAGTCACTTTCATCTCCCCGGTCGCGTTGGAATGATCGGCACGGCCGTCCGACCGGTATTTCCAATTTTAGACCCCCGGACCCGACCTGGTAGTTCATTTAAACTAAGTGTATTTTAAAACTGAACTTTGAGCGCCGAGCTCAAACCGGGCATCCGATTTGGATTCCGTCAGTTCTGACAAGTCACTTTCATCTCCCCGGTCGCGTTGGAATGATCGGCACGGCCGTCCGACCGGTATTTCCAATTTTAGACCCCCGGACCCGACCTGGTAGTTCATTTAAACTAAGTGTATTTTAAAACTGAACTTTGAGCGCCGAGCTCAAACCGGGCATCCGATTTGGATTCCGTCAGTTCTGACAAGTCACTTTCATCTCCCCGGTCGCGTTGGAATGATCGGCACGGCCGTCCGACCGGTATTTCCAATTTTAGACCCCCGGACCCGACCTGGTAGTTCATTTAAACTAAGTGTATTTTAAAACTGAACTTTGAGCGCCGAGCTCAAACCGGGCATCCGATTTGGATTCCGTCAGTTCTGACAAGTCACTTTCATCTCCCCGGTCGCGTTGGAATGATCGGCACGGCCGTCCGACCGGTATTTCCAATTTTAGACCCCCGGACCCGACCTGGTAGTTCATTTAAACTAAGTGTATTTTAAAACTGAACTTTGAGCGCCGAGCTCAAACCGGCATCCGATTTGGATTCCGTCAGTTCTGACAAGTCACTTTCATCTCCCCGGTCGCGTTGGAATGATCGGCACGGCCGTCCGACCGGTATTTCCAATTTTAGACCCCCGGACCCGACCTGGTAGTTCATTTAAACTAAGTGTATTTTAAAACTGAACTTTGAGCGCCGAGCTCAAACCGGGCATCCGATTTGGATTCCGTCAGTTCTGACAAGTCACTTTCATCTCCCCGGTCGCGTTGGAATGATCGGCACGGCCGTCCGACCGGTATTTCAATTTTAGACCCCCGGACCCGACCTGGTAGTTCATTTAAACTAAGTGTATTTTAAAACTGAACTTTGAGCGCCGAGCTCAAACCGGGCATCCGATTTGGATTCCGTCAGTTCTGACAAGTCACTTTCATCTCCCCGGTCGCGTTGGAATGATCGGCACGGCCGTCCGACTGGTATTTCCAATTTTAGACCCCCGGACCCGACCTGGTAGTTCATTTAAACTAAGTGTATTTTAAAACTGAACTTTGAGCGCCGAGCTCAAACCGGGCATCCGATTTGGATTCCGTCAGTTCTGACAAGTCACTTTCATCTCCCCGGTCGCGTTGGAATGATCGGCACGGCCGTCCGACCGGTATTTCCAATTTTAGACCCCCGGACCCGACCTGGTAGTTCATTTAAACTAAGTGTATTTTAAAACTGAACTTTGAGCGCCGAGCTCAAACCGGGCATCCGATTTGGATTCCGTCAGTTCTGACAAGTCACTTTCATCTCCCCGGTCGCGTTGGAATGATCGGCATGGCCGTCCGACTGGTATTTCCAATTTTAGACCCCCGGACCCGACCTGGTAGTTCATTTAAACTAAGTGTATTTTAAAACTGAACTTTGAGCGCCGAGCTCAAACTGGGCATCTGATTTGGATTCCGTCAGTTCTGACAAGTCACTTTCATCTCCCCGGTCGCGTTGGAATGATCGGCACGGCCGTCCGATCGGTATTTACAATTTTAGACCCCCGGACCTGACCTGGTAGTTCATTTAAACTAAGTGTATTTTAAAACTGAACATAATTGAGTAATTCTATCAAAATAAAAACATAGTAAACACTCACCTGTGCGGGTTGTGCTGTGGTGGTGGTTGATTTCTGAGGGACCATTCCGCTCTGGGAGAGGAGGCCACTAATTGCCTGCAAGAATACTGAGACTTGGCTAGAGATCTCTTGTTGGAAATGCTGCTGCTGCCGCTGCATATCAGAAATCTGCGATCGGACCATGTCCATCATGTCGCTGGCAGAAGCGCTGGGGGCAACGGAAGGTATAGTGAAGGCACTGCCACTGGAAGAAGTATAGCTAGAACTCGCACACGTTGATGTCACCGCGCTTGCGTCTAGGCTCTCCCCAAAATCATATAGTCGGCCTTTCTTTGGTACGCCAGCTGCTGCCACCCACTCCACCGGATCGAACTCCGGCTGCTGCGTGTCTCCCTCCCTGTACTTCTCTGTCACTGCTTTGCTATATGTTTCCTACAAATTGAATAAAATAACTTGTCAATTTCATATGAATTACATGCCGATTTAAATGAACGGTACAAGTTACATATGTAGATAAACTTACCGCTACTGACTTAGCTGTGTCACTCACAAAATCATTAGTCCCCTTCTTTTTGTGTGTTCTGTCGAACACCTCGAGGAACGACGGAGGTCGATTAAGCTCCACAGCATGTTATACAATTCATAGTAAAAAAAAGTCAAATATTGGGATAAATTGTAAGAAGATAAATTGGTATATTACTTACCAATTTTTGTTTATGAGCCGCATAAGAGATGGACCCACTCGTATGCAAATTTGAACCTGGTTTTGACGCCCTGTTTGCTTTAGCTTTTTCGGACTTTTCTATCCACTTGGGGTCGGCGAAATGGTCACAAGATATCTCCCAATCCTCCTGCCTCATCCATAGAGGGCGATGCGCCTTCCACAATTGTCGGTCTTCACTCCCCCCACTCAATTTTTTAGCGTGTGCTCGGGCCTCGTGTATTTTCCTCTTGTAACTTGAGAGCATAGTAGACTCCCAGGCACGACGACATCTCGCCGCGTCATGTCCACATGTGAATTGAAAAGACCACTGTAAATCAATTGCTTTTCACACTTAGTATAAAGTTGTAAATTGACTTTGGGAAATACTTGAATTAAATGACGTAATTACTTACTAAGAACATGTTGTACAATGAATCGCGGACGGACATCGAAAAATCTCTGAAAGTGGAAGCTACCCCGGGCACATGTGCCAACATGAGTTCGGTGGAATGATGGACAGCGCTGTGGGGTTCAAATTTCATACTGCAATTGCAAATGTCAAAATATTCATATTACACAGTTGAGGGCTAATTAATGTAATATAACCTTATAGATTTACCCGGATACCCAACACGGGCGACGTCTATCATGGGTCGTGCCTCCCTCGTGACAACTGTCGACATCGTCAAGGGGCTGACTGGTGGGGGTGGGCCCTGTACAAGTGGGAGGTGGCGGGAGGGCACTGAGACCTGCAAGAATTTATTGTCATGTGGAGTGATACATATACTACGAACATATAATTAAAATATACATACCTGCAGCGGGAGGTGGTGGGGTTGGCGTATGCACAACAGGTGGGAGGCCACTGAGACCTGCAAGAATTTATTGTCATGTGGAGTGATACATATACTGCGAACATATAATTAAAATATACATACCTGCAGCGGGAGGTGGTGGGGGTGGCGTATGCACAACAGGTGGGAGGCCACTGAGACCTACAAGAATTTATTGTCATGTGGAGTGATACATATACTGTGAACATATAATTGAAATATACATACCTACAGCGGGAGGTGGTGGGGGTGGCGTATGCACAACAGGTGGGAGGCCACTGAGACCTGCAAGAATTTATGGTCATGTGGAGTGATACATATACTCCGAACATATAATTAAAATATACATACCTGCAGCCCGAGGTGGTGGGGGTGGCGTATGCACAACAGGTGGGAGGCCACTGAGACCTGCAAGAATTTATTGTCATGTGGAGTGATACATATACTGCGAACATATAATTAAAATATACATACCTGCAGCGGGAGGTGGTGGGGGTGGCGTATGCACAATAGGTGGGAGGCCACTGAGACCTGCAAGAAGTTATTGTCATGTGGAGTGATACATATAATGCGAACATATAATTAAAATATACATACCTGCAGCGGGAGGTGGTGGGGGTGGCCTATGCACAACAGGTGGGAGGCCACTGAGACCTGCAAGAATTTATTGTCATAAGTAGAACAAATATTGAAGAATTTAAATTAAAATATACATACATGATCCTCGAGTCTTTTTGCCACTGAGACCTGTAAGAATTTATTGTCATGTGGAGTGATACAAATATTACGAACATATAATTAAAATATACATACCTGCAGCGGGAGGTGGTGGGAGTGGCGTATGCACAACAGGTGGGAGGCCACTGAGACCTGCAAGAACTTATTTTCATAAGTAGAACAAATGTTCAAGAATTTAAATTAAAATATACATACCTGTAGCGGGAGGTGGTGGCGTATGTACAAGTGGTGGTGAGCCGACACTTGCACCTATAAATAAATTCTTTTAAGTTTGTAAATAATTAAAATATTTATATAGCTAACTTATTGATCAAATATACCTGTGTCTGAAGAAGATGGTAGCGAGGAGGTAGTAGTGCCCCTCTCACTGCTAGATCTCCTCCCACCCCTACTACGACCTCCTCGCACCATTTCCTTATTAATAACAAAACAATTAATACATATTAATCCACAATTATATAAGGCTAGACAAATGTTATTTAAAATTATGCTTAAAAGTAAGAATCTTCTTAATAAATTATCAAAACATGCCTCCCTCATGTTGATATATCTAGCTCAACTTCATCATCTTCGTCATCCATAGTAGTCTCATGAGATTCAAAATCTTCGTCTTCATCTGATTCTTCCTCCCCTCTAACATCAACATTTAGCTCCGTCGGATCGACTTCTTCCACGCCATCTCGCGTACGTAATGACAGTGGCTCATCAGATTCGTCCATATTAAACCTAGAGGAACCGACAACGCCAACTTCGTCTGATTGATAATATTCAGCACGAGCCACCTCTGAGACATCTCCACTCATAGTTAACTCATAAGTGGGAAAGAGTTTTGAGTTAACTCTACAAACTGCCCACCAATCTCTATTCTTGGATGATGGATAGCTTGAATAGTACACTTGCTGGGCTTGTGCGGCTAAAATGAACGGTTCATAGGTCTTAAGTTTAAACCTATGCTTGACATTGACAATCCCATAATTTGTGTCATGTAGAATAGAATTAGGATCAAACCATTGACACTTAAATATGTATACATGATTGTCTTGTCCCAAATACTGAAGTTCTAAGACTTCTTCAATAATACCATAGTAGTCCAATTCCATTTCATTGTATAAACTTCCCTTCACACATACGCCGCTGTTCATCGTAGACTTATTTCGCCCATAATCCCTTGTATGAAATTTGTATCCATTCACAATATATCCCGGATAGGCACGTGTCTGGTTCGAGGGGCCATAACTTATCTGTTGTACTCTTTGATCAGTAATGAGACCTTGTTCAACCTATATTCAAATTAGAGTAGTTAAAATAATAACAATTACCTCAACATACGTAAATACAAACATATATATTCAGAGTTCACACTAACTCGGTTTCTTAGCTATTTGGAAAAAAACTTCTCGCGTTCTTTTTCAATCTCCACATCCTGGATATTTGGACATTTTTCAGCTAATTCTGAATCAAATTATCTGCAATATAAATGTAGCACCCCGTAAAAAAATGATTAAAAAAATTTGATAAAGCCAATGTATAGACTTTGTGAAGTCAATGTTGTATAGACTTTGAGGAAGCCAATGTATAGACTTTGAGGATGTATAGACTTTGAGGAAGCCAATGTATAGACTTTGTGAAGTCAATGTTGTATAGACTTTGAGGATGTATAGACTTATGGAGTTGCTGGAAATGTGAATTAAGATCTTACTCAACATAAGGTTCAATCTCGAGGCAATTCAAAAGAATATATATCTCAGCGGCGTGCAACTCTCTATCTTCGAGCATGCGAGTCAAGCAACGTCCGAACGTACGTCCAGGATGTTTAAATATGGAGAGCCGATCGGACGATTCATCCACTCCCCCATCATCATTACGTGAAGGTCGAGTACGACGAGTTTGAATCTCTGGCTCAAAGTACATAAAACAGAAGTTCAAAATTTCTTCAAGAATGTATGCCTCAGCAATCGAACCCTCCACCTGTGCCTTGTTGCGAACTTTCATTTTTAATTCATGCATGCACCTACAACAATAAGTCAGATGGCAACAATATGTAGCGGCTATGGACGACTTATAAGTTAACAAAAATTGTCACATACCTCTCAAATGGATACATCCATCGAAATTGTACTGGACCTCCGATGATAGCCTCATATGGCAAATGAACGACCAGGTGCTCCATCGAATCAAAGAATGCCGGAGGAAATATCTTCTCTAGCTTGCAAATGGTTGTGACAACTTCTTGTTCGATAGTTTGTACATCCCGAAGTCTGAGTTCAGATGCACATGAAATCTTGAAAAATTGACTCATCTCAGCTAGTGCTCCCCATATCTGCTTTGGCAACAAATCACGAAATGCAATGGGCAGTAGCCTCTCCATGAACACATGACAGTCGTGACTTTTCATACCATATATTTTCCCCTCATTAACATTCACACAACGGGCTATGTTGGATGCATATCCATCTGGGAATCTCAGTTGTTTCAACCACTAGCATACTTCCTTGATCTGTGTATCATGAAGCACATAAGTTGCTTTAGGCTGCATAGTTTTGCCATTGACACTTTGTAGTTCCAGTTCTGGACGTCTACAAAGCATCTTTAAATCCATACGTACTTTGGCGTTGTCCTTTGTTTTCCCTTTAACATTCATGATCGTATTGAACACATTATCAAAAAAATTCTTCTCGGTATGCATGACATCCAGATTGTGTCGTACAAGAAGAGTTGACCAATAAGGTAATTCCCAAAAAATGCTTTTCTTGACCCAGTTGTGATCCTTTCCAAAATTAGGGAGTTGCCGTGTGCTACCAGACAATTGAACTACATCTGGTAAATTGTGCACCCGTGACGCCATATGTAGACCCGACACCCGTTGCAAGTCAGCTTCATCCATTTCAACAGTATTTTTTTTAAACGAGTCTTTTTGCCTTCGAAAAGGATGGTCACTTGGTAGCAACCGCCGATGGCAATCAAACCAGCAGCTTTTCCCCCCATGTTTCAATACAAATGATTTGGTATCTTCCATACAGTAAGGACATGCTAGCCTCCCATGTGTGCTCCAACCAGATAGCATTCCATATGCAGGAAAGTCACTTATTGTCCACATCAGTGCAGCATTCATAATAAAATTTTTCTTCCTATATGCATCATAAGTAACAACTCCATCAGTCCATACAAATTTGAGCTCATCAATCAACGACCTGAGATATATGTCAAAAAATTTTCCGGGACTTTTTGGACCAGGAATTACTAGGGACAAAAATAGATTTTCTCGCTTCATGCACATGTGCGGCGGAAGGTTGTACGGTGTCATGAACACTGGCCAACAAGAATAAGCTACCACTGAACCACCGAATGGATTAAAGCCATCTGTGCATAAACCCAATCGAACATTACGTGACTCCCTTGAAAAGGCAAGATGAGTACGACTAAAGTGAGTCCAAGCTTCACCATCGGCAGGATGACTGATTATATCATCGACACGACGTACTCTTTCGGTGTGCCATGTCATATGCCGAGCCGTCTTTGAGGACATATACAGTCGCTGCAGCCTAGGCACAAGAGGGAAGTATCGCAACGCCTTGTAAGGTACATCTTTTGCCTTTGAATTGACCCCCCCTTAGGTTTGAATCTGTCATGGCCACAAATGGAACATGATATCTTATCTGCATCATCTTTGTAATATAACATACAATGATTCGGACATGCATCTATTTTCACATATCCAAGTCCTAAGTCATTGACCATCTTTTTTGCACGGTAAAAAGTTTCTGGCAACTTCTCGTCTCGAGGCAACATACTCTTGATCAAGAGGAGGAGACGGTCAAAACAAGTCTCACTGATGTGAAATTCAGATTTCAAGTTCAACAACTGTGACACTGCAGACAATCGAGTGTGATTTTCACAACCATCCCATAGCGGCTCATCAGCATCCCTAAGTAGTTCATAAAATCTTCCGGCTGTCTTATTCGGCGCTTCATCATGAATATTAAAACTAGGACCAGCAGCATCTACAACCATATCCACGTACCCACTTGTGCCTGCAATATTGTCGGGCTCATACCTCAAGAATTGCTCACCATGACACGTCCAATTCGTATAACCATCCACGAACCCTTTCGTGTACAAATGATGTTGCACATCCCATGTTGAACACCACCTCAAGTTTCTACAACTTGAACAAGGGCATCGAATGTGACCGTCGCGATCTATTGCTGCATTTGGATTCCCCAATGCAAATTGAATGAAACTCTCAACCCCAAGCTTAAAGTCATCTGACACCACCCGGTCAACTATTCTACGATACATCCATGAACGATCTGTCGACATTTTACCTGCACCCAATAAATGACAATACACATCCTAACTTTCAAATCATTACTCATAATATTACACCCGACCCTTTCCTCACATCGTTCATCATAGACCATTTGTAGTTGGAAGAGGAATATTGATTAGATTATCACTTTTTAACCCATCCATGAAGGTTTGATCGCACAATCACTTACTATATGTGCTGCACGATTTGCTAAAAATTTCGGCATCATCTCCCCACACTTCTCCGATATACCAAATATATTTATTGATTTTGAAATTTTCTTAAACACTTACAAGTAAGTGGTTAAGAAAACACTCAAAATCAATAATGGTATATCAGAGAAGAGTGAGGAGACACAACCGAAATTCTCAACAAACCATACAAACACATATAGTAAATGACTGCCTAAGTGTGATCAAACATTCACAGACTGTCCAAACGGGACAATTCAAGACTTTGAGGTAGATATATATATTCTCATAAACAAATGAGAACATACACATCAAACCCAAAGTCTTGAACGGGAAGGCACATTGACACGGTTTTAACGCGCTCTCCTGAGGTGCGTGTAATGTTAGGTCGCACTCACGCACCTCAGCTCACAGGGAATACCCCATGCATTTATATAACATAAAATTAAATAACAACGCAATTATCATTATGGACATATCAAATTAAATAACACCCAAATTATAAAATTTTTCAAATGAAGAACATCGAAGCTAAACAATCTACATTTTTTAGTCAAATTAACATCAAATTTCTATTAAAATCAGATTTAAAATATATTTACATGCAATAAAAATCCATAAAGTTTTAAATCACAAAATGAATTTTTTGGGTATTTACCTATTGCTATAGAGAATTCTGATTTCTTTGCATTTATCCACATCTTTGTATATATGTACTACTTAAGATGTGTGGTCATTCCATTTCTCTATATCTTCTTATCATCATAAGACAAGGTTCAAATGGGATCACTTTCAGCCTCAGTGGAGCATCTATGGCCTCAAGAATGGCAGGACGACCTTTTTGCATGAGAACTGCTCCCATGCCAGTTCCACTAGCATAACACTCGACTACAAAAGTTTCTGAAAAATCAGGCAAGTCAAGAACTGGGGCAGTTGACATAGCCTCTTTAAGCTGTAAGAAGGCTTGATGAGAAGATGGGGTCCAACTATAACTGTCCTTCTTAAGAAGACTGGTCAGAGGTGCAGCAAGAGATTTTACTATCAGCTCATGGAGGAAGCACTTAACTGTTACTGATCAATCCTTTCCATACTCTCTCATTTGGTCTACCTACATTCCCCCCAAAGTTTCTCTATTCCTATGGAAGCTCATCCATGGAATTTTACCCACTGATAGAAGAGTCCAGCAGAGTGGAATATCATTGTGTTCTAAAAACTTATGCTGTCCAAATGCTTAGATTGAGTCAACCACTCACCTTCTCTTACATAGCAAGCTGTCAGCTGCCACTTGGGCTCTGCTTAAGCCCTGCATTCATATTGATCCCCCTCATGATGGCTGCCAATGCCATCTTATTGGAGCCCCCCTCCCCAGTCTCTTCCCACTGACCCCCACCACACGCCCGAGTGGCTCCGGTGATATTGCACCCCCACCCCCACCCTTCGACCAAAAGTCATCCCAACCCCTCCCTACCCCCTTTCTCCCTCTAGCAATATTCGGGTGAGCTCGCGGCCCCACACCCTCCCAACCAGCAGTCCCCACCCCGGACCCCTTGTAGCACCTCTCCCTTAACCCCCCACTCCCAGAGTAGCCCCCCTAGATCCGCCTGAACTCTCCTCCCCCGGACCCCCCACCCTCCCAGAGATGAGCCCCTACCCCAGACCCTCTATTGGATCCCCCCTCTCTGAACCACCCCACTCCTAGAGCAGCCCCCCCTCGGACCTACCGCAATCGAACCCTCCTCCCCTAGACTCCCCCCCACTGGAACTTCGCACCCTCCCAGCCAGTAGCCCCCACCCCGGACCCCCCACCGGAGACCCCCTCCCTGAAATCCCCACTCCCAGAGCAGCCCCTCACCCACCGAAACCCTCCTCCAGACCCCCCATCGGAACCCCCCCACCCTCCTAACCCACAGCCCCCACCCTGGACTCCCTACCGGATCCCACTGCGCGCCTGAACCGCCCTCTGCCAGAGCACCCCCCGGCCCCCTCCGCTCTTGACCCTCCTTCCTGAAAACCGCTGCTGGAACCCCTCTCCCTGCCAGACCAACCTCCCCCTCCCGGATCGGCTAGAACCCCCGCCCTCCCTGATGATCCCCAAGCTTTAAAAAAAAAGGAACAACAAATGCAACAATGGCGATGGTGGAGGCGCGTCAGGTAGGGAGAGTTTTACAGAGAGAGGGTGAGGGAGGGGGCTTACCAGACCAGAGAGGATGGCTTGGAGGATGGCGACAACGCGACACTGGCGGCGACAACGAGGACGGCTTCGATGGCAACGACGAGGACGGCTTCAACGGCAACGGTGAGGGGGGCTCTATGGGGACGATGACGACGAGGAAGGCTTCGACGACGATGGCGAGGGCGGCTTTGGCTGCGACGGCAAGTACGGCACCGGCAGTCTCTCCTTGGCAAGGAGATAGTGGAAAGAGAGTGAGAGGGAGAGTGGGAGTGAGACGGAGATCGCGGGGGAAGGGGGGAAGAAGGGGGGAAAGCTCCGTCGTGGGGGAAGGGGGGAAAGTTTCGATGGAGGTAAAGAATATTTGTAACGGATTTCAGACGGATTATTTCCGTCTGAATATCCATCTCAAATCACGACGGATATAAAGATGGAATATATTCCGTCTATAATTATAGACGGATCTTCAGAGGGAATATAGTATGTCGTTAATAACAACGGAATTTGTAACGGAAACTAATCCATCACAAATACAGACGGATTTTATGACGGAAAAATATCCATCTGAAATATCCGTCTGAAATCCCACTTTTTTTGGTAGTGTATGTCATGATCAGGGTAAGACCTGAACGCTTTCCCTCTGGAACCGTAAAGAAACTGCAAGCTCGCGGAGCCGGTCCATTTAGAGTGTTGAAACGCATTGGATCCAATGCGTACGTTGTGGACCTGCCTGAGGAATATGGTATAAGCTCTACTTTTAATGTATCGGATCTAGTTGCATATAGGGACCCAGCGGTGATCCCTAGTGAGCCTTTCGAGCCATCCCCTCCCATTGAGAGTGATCCCACACCTGAGTGTCCACCTCCAGCCCCTTTTCCACGGCAGCGAGAGCATATCGATCATATACTGGATGAGCAGGTGACAGTTACCAGGAGTGGATCTTACCCGCGCTACCTAGTGCGTTGGAGAGGGCGACCCGCCACCGAGGATACATGGATCACCCAAGGAGAGTTGCAGCGGATCGATCCGGACCTACTGGAGCGGTACCAGAGTGACGCAGACCCTTACTCGACAGGGTCGAGTTTCTCCCACCCGGGGAGAATTGGTGCGGACACCCGAGCACACGATCGGCACGAGTCGGCGAGCCACCGATACCGTACGCGGCGCACCACCCGAGCGATAGCGGCTTCCATCTGGCTCGGAGACAGCCTAGAGACTCCCCCTTGAGTCTCGATATTTATCATATTTACTGGGACTTTATTTATGTGTAATGTACTTTTATTTGTCTTTATTTAGTTTGTAATTTGGATTGTAAGAGGGGTTTATTTGTAAAATGTGACCACCTGGGTCCCACGGGCCCCCCAGACCCCTCCCATTGATCCACCTCAGCCCTAGGGCCCCATGTGGGGTCAGTCAACATTTCAAATGTGGGCTTCTAGAAGGGTGGGCCAAGTGGGGGACAATTGGCTTACAAGGTCAAGGTTGGCCACCAACCTTCACCTACTAGTCAAGGGGGCGCCCCCCTCTCACCATAAAGTATTTTAATTTTTGTAAAAATGGTATTAGAACTAATTAGTTCTATCCCATTTGTTTATTCCCCAAACCCTAAGTCCAAGGGTATTTTGTGTCTTTTACCATTTCATATAAGTACCATGTATTAAGCATTTTAGTAAAATTAATGCATAAGAATTCAAGGAATTTTGTTGGAGCAGCCTTGGGCGCCCCCCTCCTCTCTCCTCCCTCTCCCCCTTGCAGCTGTGAAAGCTGTATTCTGGAGGTGTGACTCCTCCCCTATCAGTTCCGGTGATCACCGCCGCCGCCACGAGCCGCCATCGCACCGCCATCATGTTCGTCGGAGTTCTGTCTTCAGCCAACAACAGCCACTTCCACGAATTACTGCTCCCAGATCCAAGATCTTCTTGAGCTGGAATTTTGAGGGAGTGTTCCAGAGGCCCTCCCCATGTTCTACAAAAATCGGTTTGGCATCTAGACTCTGAAATCCAATTTTCCATTTTCGTTCCCCATTTCCTTTCAGATCTGGCTGCTTTCTGTCCAGATCCACTTCCCCCCTGCGTTTCTAGTATTCGGACCACTTTTTGATTTTACCAAGAGCTCCCAATTTTACTGGAAGTTCTATCCACCAACTCATCCGTCCCCAAAGTTTCTTGGAATTTCGGGAGATCATCTCATATTTTCTAAAATTCATCTTCAGATCCATCTACAGTGCTGTCAGCCAGTTTCCAGATCCGACCACCTGTCAGTGACAAATTCATAACAAATAGTAACCTCCACAAATCCTTCCACAAAAAATATGTCCGTTTTCCTATCTTTCCCCTCCACAACTTTTGTGAAGATGTCGAAGTCTGAATCGGAGGTCTTCTTGACGGTCAACAGCCGTTCTCAGACAACTCACCTGCTGATCTGAGAGTTCGGGTACTGTACAACAGAAACTTCAAAATTCAACAAAGTCTAGATCCGTGTAGATCTAAGTCATCTCTGTAGGCCTAGATTGAAGGACCTCAAGAGAGCTTTCCAACGATAGCTCCTGTGCCCCGATCCGACATCGAGATTGATCGCAGCGGCCGATTTCGCTGGAGCGCGCGCTGGAAAATAGAAGCAGAAATCCGTGGGCAGCACTCCAAAAACTTGGAGATCAGAGCCGATCGGCCACCGACTGGAGTTTCCGGCCGACCACCGTCCAGGGACGCCACCAGGGGTCCCCATCACAGCGGGTCCCACCCCACCAGATCTGGAGGTTGGAGAGGTCCGTGGGCCCCACGGACCCGTAGATCGCGCCGTCCGGACAGCACTACAAACGCGGGTTCGGCACTGCCGGGCGACATCAAGATGCTGCCCGTCACCCCAATTCGCGTGATTCCCGGGACCCACATGTGACCTATTACCTCCCTGCGTGGAGTGGGTCAAATTATTGTATTGCTGTAATAATTGTTAACGGGGAGTCCGCAGTTGGCCGGGGTTGTCTTCCCCACGCCGGGTGCGTGGAGGTAATGGCCCTAACTTCTTGGTATTTACTTGCTTAGCTAGTATACGGTCATATGCCGCTGCCGAGAGCGATAGGTACTAGCCCGTGAGTTCATGTCACCACTGTGAGTGTGAGAGTGACCCGTCCCGCGACTCGATCCGAGTCCGGAAGTTAGTCGGACTACCCTTGAACTCTGCCGGTTCTTCAACCGCCCACGATCAACGTTTCCCTCGCATGGGTCGACGAGTGAGCTTGCGTTTCTGTTAGCGATGTATAGCCCATAGGAACTCCTTGTGTTGGGCCGAAGTCTCTCAAACTTGCATGTTGCTGGTCGCGTCCTCAGTTAGAGTCCGAGGTTCGCATCACATAGAGTCGGTCCCCGTGTCCGTCCCGTATCACGTTGACTCTAACGGTCTGTCGTGCAACCGTTATATTCATCTAATGCGTCTACCCATGGCCGTTACAGTTCTTTCAGAGTCCAATTGTTTGAAACGTCTCCCCGTTGATCTTATCTCTTTGAAGATAAGGTTAGTGTGACGGTCTCTTCCTGGAGCGTTACATTCCTGTGGCGGTCTGTCGTGCAACCGTTACATCCAACAGAGAGTCTTGGCAGGTCTGGTCTTTTCTCTGTTAAGGGTTTGATCTAATAATTTCTCTTCCAAATCTGATCCTCAAAACCTTCTGTTTGTTTTTATGGACTCTTGAGAGCATTATCTTCAAAAGTTTGCTAAGAGTCTTCCTACTTTGTTGCAGGATTATCCTCTGCTCGACCGGGGAGTTGGAGGGTCTATAAATAGAACCCTTGACTTCATGGCAAAGAGGAGAAATCTGGAGTTTGCGTTGAAGTGCTGCCACATTCAGGAGCCATATTCATCCAAGAGGAGCTATCTTCCACGTCCATCTGTCTCACAGTCAAGGGAGTACTTTGGTTTTGAGAGTTCAAGTTCATAGTTTGCATACTTGTGTTTTTCCCTTTTCTCCTTTCATCATAGCATTGTCCCACTTCTTGTTCCACGTTCTTCCACGTTCTTCCCTCTGTTTTTGATGATATAAACATCCTCCTACATTTTAAAACGCCCAGAGGGGTTAAAAAACCAAAACTTCCCAGGTATTCTCCTTTCCTTTTGATGATATTGAGTTTATTTGAGTATTGATACTACACTTGTTGAAGGGCAAATTTGGGGTTTGTTTCTTGTGTTTCTCGTTCTTTGGCAGGGTTTACAGAGTTCATCAGACGAGGCCCAAGCTTTCTAGCCGGCTGGAAGGTTTGGAGTTGAAGGAATTCACAAGTTGGTTCTGCAGATACTCTGACGATCTTTCTCAGACGCGTCAGGTTCCCCTGCCAGTTTTTCGGGCGGCCGTCACACTCCCTGTGACGCGCAGGCACTCGACCGTTACATTTAGCAGATCTGTAGGTTTCGTTGGTTTCTTTCTCCCATGGGCAGGTGCATCATCCACCTATTTCTAAGGTATTATTCAGGTCTCTTGGCTTGTTTTCTTACCTTAGTGGTGATCACGTTCCTTTCTTTGGTATTGGGCATAGCTTTTTCTCTCTCACATCTCTTATTTCCTTTACTTGCTCCACCCCACGTGGTGTGTTTTATTTATCTTCATTGCTCGATGCTCCGACGTGTGTTTTTTTTCTGTTCCTTAGTTTAGTTCGATTGAGATAGCATTGCCCATGCTAGAGCCAGTTCTGATTGCCTAGGTTCATGGTCTACATGTTCATAGGTTGATTGAGATCATTGCTATTTGCACATCATATCTATACATTGCTTCCTCTTTGCAAAACACACCACACACGCAAGAAAAACAAATCAACAGTAAGTTTTCCTGAACATGGACTCATCATTACAAGATCGTGTTGAGTCCATGTTCTCAAACTTACAATGCACTAGATTCAATATATTAAAAACTTCTTTGACATGATTCTGAAATAGTGTCCCTGAAAGGACCACCTTGCAGGGAGTTTGCACCTTTTCTAGCGTAGGGAGAATATTTGTGTCTTCATTTCTGGGAGTATGGCCTTTATCTAAAATGAGAAGGCTAGGGACCTTTACTAACCTCTTCTGACATGCAGCCCCTATCTCGTCTCTTACATCTCACACAATTCTAGAAAACTTCTTATAGCACAAGAAAAGAATACTCATGTTCTCCTCTCATTTTTGAAGAACATCAAGTCATACAGAGGAAGTTATTCTACTTGCCAATGTGTAGCTCCCAAGCACGTTGGCAGAATTCCTTTAGGAATAATGATATTTAGCCAAAAATCTTTGAAGAAAGCTAATGAGCATGAAAGTATTTCCTGACCCTAGTGCATGTGCCAAAATGCAGCATCCAGGATTATCACCCACTAGGTATCTCACCAAGAAATTATGGTGAGGACACCCGAGCAAGAATACGGCTCGACTCAGAGAGCCGCCGATACCAGACACGTAGTACGACGTAGTCGACAACAACTTCTTTGTGGCTGGGGGACAGTCTGGAGTCTCCCCCGGAGCTTTGACACTTTAATATGTATTTTTATACGTATTTGTATTTTGTACGTATTTGGGTCATATTTGAATTTTGTACATATTTGGTATTTTGTATGTACTTGGTCGTATTTTGTATTGTGTATGTCTTAGGTGTGTCTTTGGCATGTATTTGGGTTTGCATCATTTTGGGATTTCAAATTTCAAATGGGTTCAAATTCAAACTCAAAGGAGGGAGAATGGAGCCCATAGAATTTAAATTTCAAATGGGTCAAACAGAAACTCCAAGGAGCAATGATGGAGCCCATAGAATCTAAATTTCAAATGGGTTCCAAACTCCAAGGAGCAATGATGGAGCCCATAGAATTTAAATTTCAAATGGGTTCCAAATCCAAACTCCAAGGAGGGAAAGTGGAGTCCATAATTCAAATGGGTTCAAACTCCAAGGAGGGAAAAAGGAGCCCATGGATTTCAAATTCAAATGGGTTCAAATTCAAACTCCAAGGAGGGAAGATGGAACCCATACTCTATATATTACCTTGTATTCCCCTCTTGGGAGGATTGATGAATGAATGAATGAAATCTTAGTTTTGCCAAGAGCATTTCTTTCTTCTTCCTCCTCTCCCCTATAGGGTGTGACACCCTCTATCACTTCATCTTCCTCTTCCTCTCCCTCTAGGGTGCGACGCCCTACCCCCCCCCCCCCCATCTCTTGCAGGTTTCGGCTGCTCCAATAGTAGGAAGGCAACCTCCCTTATCTCTCCACAAGCCCGAAGTTCATGGATCAAAGGTTGCTCCAAGTTCTGGGGAGATAGCCCTTGCTGCCCTACACACCAATCTTGGTTGTCTGCCTGCAGAATTGGGCCGCAAAGATTAGGTTGGAACCCTTCCTTCCCATCCTCATATCCCCTCAGTGTCTTCTTGACTTTCTTGTTCTTCCTGTTCCCAAGACACTCCCGAAAACTGCATCCAAAAATTCGTCCATTTGCGAAAATTTTCTTTGTATTCCTTTTTCCTGCGCTGGCTGCCCCTATGCAGACCTGCATAAAACCTGAACCCAGAAGATCAGCCTGGAAAGCCATCTTCCTAACCCCTTATCACTTAGACCTCTTCATAACTTCTATTCTACTACATGTCCCCCATCCCTCCTGAACATTCCACTTCCAAACTCCCTGTGTGCCAAAACTTCCCTTCAGAGCCCTTTTGACTGCACAAACTGTGCCTGTGCAGCCCCGGCAGGATAGTGTTCAAACCCCTCCAAAGAGACGACCCACAAATCACCTCAAAGTGACCGGGAATTTTGACAGTTGTTAATTAACATCATAAACCCCTCTCCAGAATTTTCTTGCCACTTCTAGAGGTCTTTTCCCCTACCTACCACATCCACCCTCCGCCCCTCAGTTCCGACTGCACTGAAATGCAGAACTGAGCCCAGTCTGTCTTCCCCTCCCACACCCAAAAATCTCTACTGCACACCACCCCGCCCCTGCTACTGTATATCAGCTATCCACCGGAGAAAACCCCGCCCCATTCGCCTCCAGTAAGCCCCGGTTCTTGCCCAATCTTCGGTCCCCTGTCCCGCTGCCAGCACATAGTCCAGATTGCGCAGGGCCCGCTTAGAAATTTGCCACGATGTCCTCGGCGCTCCGTTGCAGCCGCCACTCTATCTGCATCCCTGGGACATCCCAAACAGCATCTACACCGAAGCTCAAGAATAGAGGATGAGTAGAGGGTTGCGTCCCGGCCCGTCTTCCTGCTGTCCACCGGTGCCTGCGCAGACCGAGCTGCAGTCTGCCCGCCGTCCGTGACCACGCCGGAGGCCGTCGTCCGTGCCGTCGGCGTCCATCTTCTTCCAGGAGGTTCAGAGTCCATCTCCACACTCCGTCAGGGGCATTTTCACCATCCACGGTGCCCGGGACTCACCTTCCTTGCTGCTGGTTCCAGGCCGGCCCAGGGTCACCGCGTCGTTCGATCGGTTCGCAGCGGCACACGTGGGCGACGAGCTACACCAACCCGGTACCCGTCACCCCAATTTACACATTCCTAGGATTCCGCTGTGTAGCCTTCTACCTCCCTGCGAGGAGTGGGCTTCGTTTGGGTTGTACTTTTGTTTAGCTCTGTACCGGGGATCGTGTGACTTGGCCGGGCATCTTCCCCACGCCCCAAACATGGAGGTATGCGTCTGCTCCTCCTTTGTGTTACTTGCCCATTTAGTATTGTTTCATGATGCCGCTGCTTGTGAGATCATAGGCGCCTAGCTCTTACGTTTGATATATCACTGCCACGGTGAGAGAGTGTGATCATCCCGTGACCCGTCTGAGTCACGAGTGTGGAGCTGACCACCCTAGACTCGCCGATTTTCTCAACCGTGCAGATCGGTGCGCTTCCCACTCTTGGGATGCCTGCGAGCTATAGTTTCTTGTTGATAGGTGTAATTTCCTTCTTGGAAACCTTAGGTGTCGAGCGAATGCCATTCGCGCTATTGTCGTTACTGGTTGTAGTTGTCATTTAGGCTCGTCGTTGCATAGGGTCTTAGTTCGCATAGCGTCCCGCATCAATTTTGGTATCAGAGCGCTAGGTTGTCTAGGGTGCATTGAGTATACATTCTTACCACCATTTTATCCCTTAGAGTCTTGCATTAGTTTGCATTAAAAAAAATCCCTTGCATTTAGCTCCATTGCTTGTCCTTTTAGAGTCTTGCATGCCTGCTCGGTGTGGTACCGATTACCAACACTCGGTCCCGATGGCTGACCCTAGAAATGCTACCCCTAGTGACTTTTCCCTTCAGGACATGATGCAGGCTCTCATGAATCGGATAGATCAATCTGATAAAAGCTTTAGGGATCATGCTGCTTTTATGGAGGGCCGGATGAAGGCCATGGAAGATCGGATGGAGGCTTCCGACCAAACCATCCAAGGTCTGGTTGGGCGGCCCAACCAGGGTGGAGCTCCACGTGAGGACGTCCCCGGGCACGCCAACGGCCCACTTGACCCTCCCCCTCGACCCACACACCCTAGGGCTGACGATCGGAGACTGCGTGTTCAGGAGTTTGATGATTTTGGGTCCGATAATGAGGTTTAGGGTTATGGCCGTGCTCGGCGTGGCTATAGGCTCCATAGGAACGACGAGGATGACCGTCTCCTTAGGTCCGTGCACGCAGATCCTCCCACCTTTGATGGGACCTTGGACCCTAAGGTCTATATTGATTGGGAAGCAGGTATGGACTGCTACTTTGAGTAGTATAAGATGACGGACCACCGGAGAGTCCGATTTGTCAAAATGAAATTGCTAGGGCAGGCACAGACTTATTGGAGAAACATGGAGAGCCTATTGATGCAGAGACATCAACCCAGATTGAGACATGGGATGATATGAAGGTAAAGCTCAGGCAAAAATACCTTCCTGCCACATACCGTCAGAGGCTTATTGATCAGTGGTAGAGTCTCAGCCAAGGGGATCGGACTGGGACCGACTACATCGCTGATTTTGATGAGTACTACTTGCGATGTGGGGTCACGGAGGAGAGTGTCATGACCATCTCTCTCTTCCGTCGGGGTCTGCGACCGCACTACCAGTATGAGTTATTTCGCCGCCATGCCACGACCCTGGAGGAGGCTTATCAGGTCGCACTCGAGTTAGAGCAATTTGAGTCCGAGTTTGCTCCAGTCCAGTGCCTGGGACCCACATATCCTCGAGGGTCAGACCCTCATGCTATGACTGGACCTTACCCTCGGGGACCTGTGGCCCGTCCACAGGAACCCGCTCGCCAGGACTTCATTGCCCCTAGACCCCGGCCTCCCCCTCCGAGGGACTATCCCCCTCGACCTCAGGCTCCAGCCCCGGCCACTCGACCTCAGCAGCCCACCATTCCTGCCCGACCCCAGCTTCCACCACCCCTGGCCCGTCGTGATGACAAGGGAAAAGGGGCCGATGACTGGTGGAGCACCTCAGGGCACTGGGTCCCGTCATGAGTGTTTTAGGTGCGGAGGAGTTGGTCATTATGCTGTTAGTTGTCCTACCCGATGTTCTTTGGTCATCGGGGAGTCTTCGACCGGTGAGCTCGCACATGGGATCGTATCCGTCAGTTATGAGGCTGACCAAGAGCTTGCAGAGGAGTTCTTTGATGAGCTGATTGAGGGCGAGCAGCTAGATGTCCAGGGCACGTAGTGCCAGGATGATGTTCAGCTGGGTGTTGTCAGGTGTATCTTGGCCCAGCCGTTGGTGAGTGATGACTGGCGTCGCACCACCATTTTTCATACCTTTTGCTGGCTGGGCGGGAAAGCCTGTAAGGTGATCATACATTGCGGGAGTTGTATTAACGCTATCTCCACAGGTACTATGACACGCTTAGGGTTGACCCCCGTGGACCACCCCTCCCCTTACCGCGTGTCATGGGTAGATTCCACCTCTATTCCGGTCAGACTGCGATGTCTGGTGCCATTGCAATTCCATGCCTACCAGGACGGGATCTGGTGTGATGTGTTGCCTATGGAGGTAGGCAGTATTATCCTAGGAAGGCCTTGGTTATTTGATCGGGATGCTACCCTCCATGGCCGGTCAAACACATGAACGCTCGACCATAATGGCCAACGGATTACCCTTCACCCGTCCCAGCTGAGGAGTCCATCCATCCAGTGTCCCACTGGGCCTAGTACCCCGACTCCTGCTATTCCAGGGCCCAGTACCCCATCGCCGGCTCAGGCTACGACCTTGCCTCTAGATGTCCCCACCCCAAGTGTTCCTCCGACTAGGAGGTTGATGCTAGTCAGCTCCCGAGAGTTGGAGCGTGACTTTGTTAGAGGGGACCCTATTTTTGCCATTGTAGTCCGAGAGGTGGTTGGAGAGACGGAGAGTGATCTCCCATCTGATGTTGTTGATGTCCTTCGGGAGTTTACTGATGTATTTTCTGATGATTTACCCGAGGGTCTTCCACCCATGCGGGACATTCAACATGCTATTGACCTGATTCCGGGGTCCTCATTACCAAACTTGCCACACTATAGGATGAGCCCCGCTGATCACGCTGAGCTTCAGCGTCAGGTCAAGGAGTTGATGACGAGGGGATCTCTCCATGAGAGCATGAGTCCTTGTGCCGTCCGTGCATTGCTTGCCCCTAAGAAGCACGGTACTTGGAGGATGTGTGTCGACAGCCGTGCAATCAACAAGATCACGGTGAAGTATAGATTTCCCATTCCCCGCTTAGATGATATGCTCGATATGATGGCGGGAGCCAAGGTGTTTTTCAAGATTGATCTGAAGAGTGGCTATCACCAGGTGAGGATCAGGCCCGGTGATTGTAGACACGCCATTCCTGACATCTCCTGAGAAAATCTCATATTACTATACGACGCCCCGCATTGGCTTTTACATTTTGAATCGCTCGAGTGTTTCCTATTCTTGAGTCTTCTTCCGCCTTTTCGGCATCCGGAAATCATCTCGTTGCGGCATTCGGACGGCATCAACACCAATCGGACGCACCGGAAGGTTCCGAAACCAGGAAGAGTGTCTGTCGGGCGGCTGCTAACGCCTTTTCAGGGGACCCGGGGGGGTCTTCATGGAGGCGTCCAGGCTCCTGGACGCCTCCATTACTTTAATTTATTTTTTAAGACAAAAAATACATAAAAAATGATATATTAATGGAGGCGTCCAGGCCCCTGAACGCCTCCATGAAAACAAATATAAAAAAATATAAAAATGCCAGCTTTGGCATAAAAATAAAACAAAAATAAAAAATATATTTTTTTGGAGACGTCCAGGACCCTGGACGCCTCCATCAACTTGCCCACCGGGCCCAGTCCACTGATCGACGGTTTGTCGTGTGTCAAAAAATCCAATTGTGGAAGCGTCCAGATAGCTGGACGCGCCCATTTCCGAATCACGAGGCGCCGCTCACAAAACCACGCGTTGTGCCAAACCGCGTGCGGCTTTCGGTGGAGTTCGGTGGACCTTATTGAGGCGTCCGGGACCCTGGACGCCTCCAGGAAAATATTCGAAAAAAAATGAATAAAAATAGAATAAAATATTACTTCGACCCTGATGGAGGTGTCCAGGGTCCTGGACGCCTCCACCCTCCAGAGCCCTATAAATAGAGGCCCACCCCCTCAGTTCTGAAAGAGCTTCTAAGAGATCCGATAGGCTGCCGGAGCCCAGAGGCTACCGAAGTCATTTCTAACCCGTGGGGTCTTTTGCAGGTGGAGGTTCTGCTGGCTTCTCGGGTGCCCGCGCTCGCAGGAGGAAGGCTGTCCTCGTCCACCGTACTTCCACGTCGTCCCTACGCAACGAAGCTCCGCCGGATCTCACTATCGGTCATCCAATAAGCCACTCTCTCCTTTTCCTTCATAGTTATCTTGCATTCATCATATCGCATCCTCCATCCCCCTTATAAGGGAGTCTTTTTTCTATTCCTACGTCGGCATAATCGCCATTCATCATAAGTATTTTCCTCCCACTCGTATCCGAGAGGGGTTTAAAAGACAACACCAACCAGGTGTGTGTCTTGCCGTCATTTCGTTATTTTTATCGCAAGGATTTGAATACTACACCTTCATCTTTCTAATCCACTCGTTACTTATTTGTCGTTGTTTTGTAAGGGTACCCAAGGAAAGCCCTCTCCGTCGGCCGGCCGAAGGGGGAGGAAGAAGCAACCCGCCATCTCCAGCTCTTGAGGTAGGTGCGATCACTTTCTTTATTTTGGGGTCTTTTGGCCCCTGGCGATCACATCATGTTCTCAAGGCCGCGGCGAGTCACATCCCCAATGGCCGTTTAAATTTCCGTTCTTATATTCTCTTTATATTCTGTTATATTCTTATCTGCTCATATTCTCGAGGCCGCGGCGAGTCACTTCCCCAATGGCCGTTTAAATTCCCGTTCTTATATTCT
This sequence comes from Amorphophallus konjac, assembly GCA_022559845.1. Classification (NCBI taxonomy): domain Eukaryota; kingdom Viridiplantae; phylum Streptophyta; class Magnoliopsida; order Alismatales; family Araceae; genus Amorphophallus; species Amorphophallus konjac. Next base: position 10,922 of record JAHNEJ010000205.1, on the reverse strand, counting down.
CTTTATATTCTGTTACATTCTTATCTGCTCATATTCTCGAGGCCGCGGCGAGTCACTTCCCCAATGGCCGTTTAAATTCCCGTTCTTATATTCTCTTTATATTTTGTTATATTCTTATCTATTCATATTCACGAGGCCGCGGCGAGTCACTTCCCCAATGGCCGTTTAAATTCCCGTTCTTTATACTCTCCTTATATTCTGTTATATTCTTATCTGCTCATATTCTCGAGGCCGCGGCAAGTCACTTCCCCAATGGCCGTTTCAATTCTTGCTATTTGATTTCTGCACCATTCCCGTCCCCCCGAGGTCGCGGCGAGTCACTTCCCGCTATGGCCGTTTAACCCCCATATCTTGCTATATTACATTTATCCCGCTCGCCCCGCCGGAGCAATCTCCCGTGGTGGCCCCTTCTCTTTTCTCTTATTTCTGTGTTGCAGCAAACAAGAGGAGCCCGCGCGCTCCGCGTCTTCTTCGCTCGTCGAACCACGTGACATCGCTCACAGATTGGCGATCACGGTGAGACGTCTACTGCTTCCTTTTGGCTACCCTTGCAAGTTCGGCACCGTCCGTGCCTCTCCACCTTGGCGCCCTCGCGCGCCGCCGTTGTGCTCACGGCAACACTGTCAGTTGTGATTGGTTGGGTGTTTATTATATATTTGTTATTTCTGTTATTTTCTTACTCTATATCTCTGTTAGCATTCCATTGCATACATCCATCCCTCTTTTATATCCTTTTTCATTTTTTCTAAGGATCACCCTTTCCCGGTGAAGGAAGGACTCTCCGTTTGAGAATTCCTCTCAACGGACTAGAATCTCCTCCACTGGGACCTCCGTAAGTCCCCGACATCGAAGAATCTCCTCTTCGTTCACTGGGCTGGTTGTACCATTGAAGTTCCCCGGAGTTAGTCATCCCATTCGTGGTGAGACGAGAGACCCTAGCTGACACGGCGGTGAAACAAAAATAAACTAGGGTCCCTATTTTGTGTGAACTTCGGATCTCGCTAAAAACACAAAAAAATCATCAAAATCAAAACACAAAAAAAGGCGTAAAGGCATCCACTTGTTTGATAATCTCTGCTACCTGCTTGCTAGTGTATGTTTTTACGTTCTGGGAAAACTGTGAGCATGGCTCACGAGTCTTTTGAGGAGAACCACCCTAGTCGTGGTTTGTCAGCCGACCCGCGAGTCTATGCTATGGACTCGGGTCCTTCTCATGAGCCCTCGCATGAGGTGCAGGTTATTGCCGGGGACACGTCCCCACCACAGGATATCTCTTCCTTACTGGGCGTCCTCGCCAACACGGAGCTTACCTCTGAACAGCTCGGGCCTTCCAGGCCATTCTGAAGGGGAAATCTGTTTCCCCCACGCCCCAGGAATCAACTCCGGCCATCGCACCTCTCCAAGAGTCCGTGCAGGCCATTCCATCTCCTTCATTGGCGCAAGCCATCCAGTCTCCCTCGCTTCAAGGACAAGCGAGCCAACAACCACCCTCATTCCAGTTCCCGTCACAATCTCAAACTGCCGTTGTTCCCCACATACCGCTTCAGCCGGGGCCGACTGTCGGCGGTCCGGCAGCTCCCTCTCATTCGGGGTTCCCCCCTCAAGTCTCCGGGAGATAGTTTCTCCCCCAGTGGCAAGTGCCACCTTCACCTCCAGAGGAGCTCGCCCAATCGCTCCTCAATAGGTTCAATCGCATGGACGAGCAGTTTCAAAATCTGAGAAGAATGGTGGACGTGAAAGCCACCCCGAGGTTGCTTTGCCAATCCTTCCCGTCATTCATCTTCCTCCCTCCGAAATGCCCACGTACCGCAGATACAATGGTACCGGCAACCCCTTCATTCACCTCAAGGATTTCATGTATGAGTCCTCCTATTGGCAAAACGATCAGAGGTCCCTGGCATACCTCTTTCGGAGATCATTGGATGGTCCCGCGCTAGAGTGGTTCTATTCTTTGGAGCCCCGCGAGGCCGAGAATTTTGAAATAGTCCAGAGAAGGTTCTTGCAGAAATATAGGGATAGGGTCGGTCCCTCACTCTCCATTACCGACCTAGTGGCCGAAAAGATGAAGCCCGACGAGGATTTTGTCCGCTATGCTGATAGATGGAGGTCTCTGGCGGAAAGAATAAGGGATACCCTCTCCGAGCCCGAACAAGTGAAGATGATTGTGTCTAATGCAACCCCACAGTTCAGACACGTCCTGGCCATGAATAAACTTACTACAATGGAGGAACTCTATGAAAGGGCCCGGTACATCCAAACCCAGTTAAAAGACTCCCCCATTATGAACATGTTTGAGTCGCCGAAGCCCAAAGTGGTCAGAAAGACAGGCGCTGGTGTCCCGGGCGAGCCACAGAAGGGGTCGTGACAAATGAGCAAGTGGGTGCGGTCAACAATGCCAACTATGCAGTCAACCCAAGGCCTCCACAAATGCCCCGACTTCCCCTCCAACCAGGTCCTTTCCCTCTTCGTCCTCCACCCTAAAATAATCCACCCCAGGATAATATGCCTCCATTACGTCAACCCCAGCAACAACAACCACAACCTCAGCAACAACAACCACCACTTCAGTACAACCAAGTTCCACCCCCGGGGAATTATGGTCCCCAACAGCAACAAAGGAGGCCGGTCGGTCCCAAGAGAGCCTACTATCCACCGTTGCCAGAAACTCTGACGGATATTTTCAACGCCCTCATGGCCTCAAACATACTTGTGCTACCCATGGAAAGGCCCGTGTGGCCCCCGAATGTTGATACCTCCAAATACTGCGTCTACCACAGGCAGCCAGGACACACAGTAGATTACTACTTCCATTTCAAAAATTACATCCATGATATGAATGATGAACATCAAATAGATTGGGATGAAATGAGACGATACGTCGCCGCTCTCAAGGCTAGGAGACCTCCTCATAGGCCATATCAACAGTTACAATAGTAGCAGTTACAACAGCAGCAGCAGCAACAACAACAACAACAACAACAGCAGCCTCAGCAGGCCCCACAACAACAGCCCAACATGGGCATAATCCAGAATCCATTACCGGAGCACCAACAGCCCAATCATCAGGTTAACCCCATCTCCTCCTTCCCGGAAGTCGGGAGAGAGCAGGTGTGGCACCCGGAAAGTACCTCCATTCTTTCTACCGCCAATCCTATCATCACGCAACACCCTTGCCTTGCCCGGATAGCACCTCTCTCTCATCAACCCGCATCAGTATCGCCTTCACCATTTCCACTACCATTACGCCCTCTCATCCGCACCCCGATCTCCTATCAACCGACACTCTCCACTACGCCTTCACACCCTCTCATCTTCTCTCACTCCCCCACTTTACCATCCACCTCTACCACATTTACCCCTACGCCTTCTAAACCCCTTATCATCCGTCAACCATACATAACCCCGTCTTTCTCCACCATATCACCACTAATGCCTTCAAAACCACTCATTACCCATCACCCACCTCAAAATCATTGCCCGCTTCAAGCCCTACCCACTTCTACTTCGTCTCCACCTCCACCTTCCAGACCCCTTATCCTCCATAATCCGTGTGATATCCCCTCTACCTCCACCATGCCTCCACCTAACAAACCCCTCATCAGAATCCCTGCTCCCGTCATCACCCCTGCTTCATCAACCATTCCTCCACCACTACCCCTCAAATCCCTGTTAAAACCCACTGCTACCCCCACAGAGGTACAAAAGCCGCAGGCAATGGTGCTCCGGAGTGGAAGGATTTTCCACAGGGTTTTCCCCCACAACAGTCAGAATCCTGAGCAATCTCAGCCAGAGAAGGATGATGGAGAACAACCAGAAAGAGCTATCCCTGGAACACAGTATGATCTATTGAAACACTTGGACAAGACGCCTGCTCGGATCTCCATCCTGGAGCTACTTCAAAGATCCACATCCCACCAGGCGGCCTTGATGGAATATCTTCAAAAAGTCATGGTTAATGAAGACCTCCCCGTGGAGAAGATTTCGACCGTCCTGACCCCAACAGACACACAACCGGCCATCATGTTCCACAACTACGAGCTCGCTCCCAAGGAAGCTCAGAAATATGCATTGTGCATTTCAATAAAAATTAATGGGGTATCCATAAACCCGTGTCTTGTGGACACAGGCGCGTCCATAAATGTGATCTCCATGGACACCCTTCAGTTGTGTGGGGTCAACGAGGAACAAATAAGACATTCCTCGATCACGGTCACGGCTTATGACAATAGTAAAAGGCCGCCGCAGGGGATGATTATTCTGAAGGCAGAACTAGGCCCTATGTCAGTTCTCACAGAATTCCATGTCCTCGACATGGACCCCACATTCAAGGCTATACTGGGTCGCCCCTACATTGAAACCATGGACGCTGTGCCTTCCACCAACCATCAGTGCCTGAAGTTTCCTTACAATGGGAGGATTATTAAAGTGGTCAGCACACCTGTCCTTCACACAGTGGATGCTATCAACACCTCTCTACCCTCTGTTTGGCCATCTCATCGGCCCATATTGTCATTGCTGGACGTACGTGATCTATCTCACGTTCCACTAGCACCAAAGGAGCCGGTCAGGGCAACCGCAACATCATATCTCCCTTTTCACTCTAAAGGTTGGGAGATTATGAGGAACATCGGCTACCAACAGGGTAAAGGTCTGGGCGCACAGTTACAGGGTAGGCTCAAACCGCCAAAGGAAATTAGGCTGAACCGCAGGTTTGGCCTAGGCTTCAAAGGACCGTTCAAGGCGGATTGGAAGCCCCTCACATGGACTCTATCAAACCACTTCAACAGAGGGCCCGTTGTTCAGATGGGAGATTACCCACGAGAAGCATATGGGGGATCACATGCTGTATATTTGGCTGAAAAACGTCCGAGGATCACCAAAAGAGGCAAGATCAAAGATTCGGAATGCGAGTGGAACAAATGGTTCGACATACGGGACATTTCCGTTGCACTGGAAAGGATGTTCTCGTCTCCGCAGCTTGAAGGACCACCATTGATCTCCGGAATACCAGAGAATATTACCACTCTTGCCAAGGTTCCAAACTATCCTCGTCCTCGCCAGAAGGACCCTGTCATCGACGGATCTTCATCCGTCCTCAACATTGCCGTCGACGGCTCATTAGCCGCCATCTTCTCCATCCACTCGTCTCAGCCTTTGCTGATATTTTCTTCCTGGGCCAGACAGTTGTCTGATGATCTTCCCAGGTCCCCTTCTTTGCTTACATACCTACGCGGGCTTTTCAACCCGCGCCAGGTCTTCAACCATGATCTGCTCTATGAGCCTCGCAATCCTCTAGCCATAACCACTTTTCTCTCTCCTCCGATCTCTTTTCACTGTTTTGTCATCAAAAATGAAAACGAAAAAAAAAACGTCAATTTTCAAACTCCTCAACAACACATCTTCGTTGAGGAAACCTCCTACATCTCCCACGGGTGCGTCCCGCCCTGCGGACCACCCGTCCAAGGTCCGATGAGCGACCTTTTCTACCCCTCCTCTGAGGGGTCTTCTCCTGTACATTCTACACCATCCTCTTCGTCTTCCTCTTCTTCTGTAAATATTGTCAGTCAATCTAGGAATGATAGGTCAAGGGTAGTACCTAGGAAGAAATCCAAGGGTAGGCAGATCCCTCGTCGATTCCTTCTGGATTTAGCCGCCAGGTGTCAAGCCCTCTTGCCATCCCCCAGTTGTTAGAAAATCCCATCCGGCTACCGGAAATAGAATGTGAGGGCGACTGTGCATTTGATGAAGGGTATGGAGTCTACGAGATCACGGATGAAGAATGCCCCACTGACGATGAGGGTGAAGAATATGAGGATGCGGCGGGCGCATACGCTAGTGGAATAAAGAGATTCGACGAGCCGTCAACCGCCGTAGAAGAATCCACCAAAGAAGTCAACTTGGGAACTGAGGAAGACCCTAGGATCATCCTCATAAGTGACAATCTACCACCCTCTGAAGAAAAGGCATTAATTGAAGTTCTCAAGGAATATAAGGACACGTTTGCATGGAGCTACGAGGATATGCCGGGTCTAGATTCAACCTTGGTCGAACACCGTTTAACCCTAAAACCAGGGTCCGTCTCGGTAAAACAAAGGTTAAGGCGTTTCCACCCTCATATGGCTTTCAAAATGAAAGAAGAGGTCGATAAGCTCCACAAAGCCAGGTTCATTAGAGTCATCCTTTATCCTCAATGGGTGGCGAACATTGTCCCGGTCATGAAGAAAGATGGGAAAGTCAGGATTTGCATCGACTTCCGGGACCTTAACCGCGCGTGTCCAAAGGATGATTTTCCCTTGCCTCACATTGATGTGTTGATCGATAACACGGCAGGTTATGAGACCCTCTCATTCATGGATGGATTTTCAGGATATAATCAAATTCGTTTGGCAGAATAGGATCAGGAGAAGACGTCATTCACTACCCCTTGGGGAACATATTGTTACGTGGTCATGCCGTTTGGGTTAAAGAATGCTGGAGCTACTTACCAAAGAGCTATGATGGCCATATTTCATGACATGATGCACATATACCTGGAAGTGTATGTGGATGACTTGTTGGTGAAATCAAGGACCAGGATGGAACATCCAGAAGTTTTGGCTAAGGTCTTGCAGAGGTCAAGGGAGTTCCAATTGAAAATGAACCCGAAGAAGTGTGTGTTTGGTGTGTCGTCGGGTAAATTGCTGGGTTTCATTGTGAGTAAAAGAGGGATCGAGATAGATCCCGACAAAGCCAAGGCTATCAGGGATATGCCGCCTCCCAAGAATTTGAGGGAAGTCCGAGGTTTAATCGGGAGGTTACAGTTTATTCGTCGGTTTGTGTCCCAACATTCACAAAGGTGTAGACCTCTCTACGAGTTGACCAAGCCAGGAGTAGAATTCCACTGGAATTCTAAATGTCAGAAAGCTTTTGAAGGGTTGAAGGAATATCTGGCTAGTCCACCCGTTCTCATTCCACCCAAACCAGAAAAACCTCTGATCCTTTACGTCTCAGTCTTGGATGACTCCGTGGGAGCCGTCCTCGCACAAGCTGATGAAGAAGGCAAGGAACGGGCAACCTATTACTTGTCCAAACTTCTCAATCCCTGTGAGCAGAAGTACACCGTCATGGAGAAAACCTGTGCTGCCCTCGTTTGGGTAGTGCAGAAATTGAAGCACTACTTCTTGGCTCATGAGGTCCACTTGATTGCTCGAATGAATCCTATCAAATTCCTTCTGGAGAAATCCATCCTTACGGATAGGCTAGCACGCTGGCAAAGTTTTCTCTCTCAGTTCGACATCACCTACATCCAGCAAAAGGCGATTAAAGGCTATGCCATAGCGAGCATCTCGCTCACCATCCTCTTCCCAAGTTCGATCCCGTCCAATCAGAGTTTCCAGATGAGGAACTAATGTCCGTCAACCAATCAGATGAGCCAATGTGGACGCTATATTTTGATGGAGCTCTGAATTCTCAAGGGAGAGGAATCGGCGTCGCCCTCCTGTCGCCTGAAGGCCTCACATTCCCATTGGCATACCAGCTCAAATTTCCAGTTACCAACAATATAGCCGAATATGAAGCTCTTCTAGCTGGCCTAGAACTCGCTCATTCTTTTCGTATCACTGAGTTGCGAGTCGTAGGTGATAGTCAACTCATCCTTCGCCAGGTGCTCACTAAATATCACACTCGCGATCCCAAACTCAAGCCATACCAAGAACTCACTGCTGCCTTTGCCAAACTGTTCACCAAACTGATCTTTGTTCATGTCCCTCGTCATCAGAATATTCTCGCCGATGCCCTCGCCTCGTTGGCATCATCCATAAGGTTCCCTCTAGGAAGATGGTTTGAGTCCATTTCCATCTACAAACTTCACGCCCCTGCAATCGATGATGCTTCCTACGTAAATATCAAAGACAGGATAGCAAGGAAGATCCTGCAGGAAGATATCCTTGAGAAGAGGGAAATCATGTTGGCAGAGGCCGAAGAAGAACTGGCTGATGAAGAGAAACCATGGTTCTATGAAATCGTCAAATACTGCCAAGATCAGTCTTATCCTGAAGGGGCCACCACAGAGGACAAGAAAGCCATAAGAAGGGTGGCTCAGAAATACACATTGGTTGGAGGTCTACTCTATAGGAGGAGCCTTACTGGTATTCTGTTAAGATGTCTTGGTGACGATGAGGTTTGGAAATGTGTAGAGGAGACGCACTCGGGTGTGTGCGGTGGCCACGTGAATAGTCAGATGCTCGCCAAGAAGATCATTCGCCAAGGCTTTTATTGGCCCACTATGGAAGAGGATTGTGCTGTCTATGTCCGTAGGTGTGTCAAGTGTCAACTTCACGCCGATAAAATCCATTCACCATCTTCCTCACTTCATCCAATATCCTCCCCGTGGCCTTTCTCCATGTGGGCATTCGACATCATTGGTCCCCTAGGTGATCCCAATTCTCTCACCAAGCAGAAATCTTTCATCCTTACTGCGACAGAATACTTCACCAAATGGGCCGAAGCCGAAGCTTACGCGGAAATCAAGGCGTCAACAGTCTGCAAGTTCATCATGAAGAACATCCTCGCCAGATTCGGCGTCCCAAGCACAATCGTCACCGACAATGGGCCACAGTTCATTTCTCAGGACCTACAGGACCTCTGCAAAAGGTACGCAATTGCATTGCATCATTCATCGCCTTATTACCCACAAGGTAACGGCCAAGCGGAGGCCACCAATAAAACATTGCTCAAAATCATCAAAAAAATCTGCGAGTCTAGTAAGTTTTCAGACTGGCCAGAAAAACTTATCGAAGCCCTATGGGCCTATCGCACTTCAATCCGTACCCCCACCGGGCAGACTCCATTTGCCCTTACTTATGGTATGGAAGCAGGTAGTCCCGTACGAGACTCTGATCCCTTCTCTCAGGGTACAATTGGACGAGGAATTTCCCCTCGACGATCGTCGTAATTCACTCCTCGCCCAGTTGGAACTCTTGGATGAGAAGCGGCTGGCCGCTGCCGAACACGCGCGTGTGTATCAAAATAGACTCGCTCGCTTTTACCAAAAGAAAGTCGTTGAGAGAAAATTCAAAGTCGGTGAGATGGTCGTAAAAAGAATTTTTGTCAAACCTGGAGGTCCGCGTTCTAAGCTCCAACCCAATTGGGAAGGACCATTTGTAATTCAAGCCGTGTACCCTGGCAACGCCTACAAGCTAGTCAACGCCGAAGGGACCGAGTTATCCCACCCTTGGAATGGGCTTTATCTTAAGAAATACTACCCTTAGCACAAAACAAAAAAATGATGAAAAGATAGAAAACATCAAAAACAAAGAAATATTAAAAACCACTAAAAATATGGAAAATTCAAAATGCCAATGCCTGGTGGTCACCATGTAGTCAAGTCACTGCATCTAACCTTCATGTTAGGATAGGGCCCATTAAGGCTTGGTAGGCACCGGGTCTTGGTTTGTCAGAACCGTGGAGATCCCTGTCTGGCCACATCGGCCTATGCTCGCTCGAAGGAAGCTAACATGTGCTCACTTATGTATTTTATTCAAAAAAGTCAGTAGCATCATCTATGTTGGGGACCCACCCAGAAGATCTCCGGAAGTTGTATCTTTATTCTTTTCTCTTCGACCAAATGAGACAGTCGGCGCCCTTAAAACGCTGAGCATGAGAAACCGAAACTCAAACCCCAAGGGCAAGAGTAGGATCCATTTCCTCGAGCATCGATCAGAGCACGAGAAGAGGGCAGTGTCCCCGCAGGCATACGAAAGGGAGCCCACAAACGTCAAACGACTATATCTCCTTCACAAAAAGAAATACAAAATCAAAATCAAGAGCCTGGTCGTGACCGTGTCTGATGCGATAAATGGAACCCCTCAAAGCAAAAGTTCGAATCCACAAAAGGGGGGCTATGGAATGTAAATGCTCGAGATTTGGTCTGAAGTTATCCGAAAGGAAAGAGTTAATGGGCCCTTATTCGCTCGCCGGGTTAACGGCTTTGCCGGTCCTCTCAGGAAGTTTATCCCCTACACTCTTCCTTCTCCCTCTAAAGATGAATGTTCGATGGAGTTTCTGAAGGGTGAAAAATGCCCAGGGTCTGTGACCTTATTTTAATATACACATTTGGTTGCCTACTTTGAAAAGCAAAAGCTATCGCTGCGAAGGAGTCTCCGTGTTTCTGGCTGGTCAAGACCCCTGTTTACCACCTTGATGTCTTCTTGTTTAACCCCGGGCTTAGGCCAATGCAAGCGCGTCACCTATGGGTGCGACGGCGTCTGATTCCGGGTCAGCGTCGCGCGGTTGGTCATTGGGGTTCCAGGGTGTTCCATCATATACCATCTAGAGTTGTGAGGAAACAGACCCGGGTCGGGCAAATCTCTTACCTCAAACACCTTTTGGGTGAATCCCTGTGGTCGGAAGCGACTGGGAGCCTAAGCATGGCATGACGGTATTGTCATCAGGGTAAGTCTTAGCCGGCGGGATCATCATTCGAGGGGTCTAGAGGCCCAAATCAACCTAGATGTGCACTTAGGATACTTGGGAGGTTAGTAAGAAACCCCTGTTCTCGTATAGGTTGGGGGCCATTTGAGTGCTTGACAGGCATTAGTAACAAAAAAATTTTATAATAAAAGCAACAAAAAAAATGGAAAAGAGAAAATGTACATATTTGCAAACAAAAAAAATCTTTTTTATGATAAAACCAAAAAAATGCCAAATATAAAAAAGAAAACAAATCAATTTTGCATGATTGCATTTGCGTGCAGCATCTCACTTTTAATACTGCTTGCATTCGTGTGCTTGCCTGTCGCATTTATCATCACTGCATCTTTCTCTCGCCTTCCTTAAATAAAGGCTTGGCCCCTTGACCAGTTATCAAGGACAGTCAATGTGACCATTTGCTTATTGAGCAAGGGGCCAAGTCAGAACAGAAATTCTGATTTGTTTGTTTCAGT
>JAHNEJ010001767.1:0-260699 GCA_022559845.1 Amorphophallus konjac | reverse complement strand
GATTTGCCTTTGACAGAAGCTTGTGTAGGGTGGTCAGCAAAGAACATCTCAATCTCCGCCACCACTGTATTCAACTGGTCAAAGCTTCTGATGTTGGAGCCCAGAAGCTTTTCGCTGACTTCTGCCGAGAGACCCCTGCGGCAGATGGTGATTGCATCTTCAGGTGTCGGAGGATTATCGCAGCGCATGCTGACGTCCCTCCATCGCTTGATGAAGTCCAATGCTGTTTCACCCTTCTTCTATCGAAGGGAACAAAGCTCTGCTAAGGAGACTTTGCGCTCGACCATTTGGAAACGGTCGACAAACTTCTTCTGCATATCAGCCCAATCAGTACTGAATTGGGCTTCAACCTTGAATACCACTGGAAGGCGGTGCCAGTCAAGGACGTGGCAAAATATCGCAGCAAGTATGCCTCCTCCAAGGCTAATTCACCCATGGCCGTCATATAATAAGCCAAGTGTTCATGCGGAGAGCCCTGCCCGTTGAACTTCTGAAGTTTCGGGGCCTTCGAGCAATCTGGTGGAAGCTTCTTGAATTGATGATGAAGGGGATAAGCCACGCTGTACAAATCAACGGTAGCCACACCCTCGCCATGTTGAGCGAACTTCGCTTCCACGATGCGCTCGATCATCAGCTTCTGCGCCATGAGGCTTTCTGCGGCAGGAGTAGCAGATGACCGCGCATTGGCTTCATGCGGCGGGACTTCGAAGTCCACCGCCAGTGGGAGTCTTGCAGCAGTGACAGAGGCATTGGCTGCTGCTGGAATGGGAGAAGGCTGCTAATCCGCTCCAGCCGGTGCCGCCTGAGGCGGGGAAGGAACCTCCTTTTCGCGCAAAAGCGACTGTAAGAGGTTCTTGACCTCTTGGTTTTCCCGTCGAAGCTCGTCCAATGTGGAGGCCCGTGGCTCTTCCCCCAGCTCTTCTTCGTGCCGGGAGCGACTGTCCCCATCAACACTGTGGACGTCTTCCTGGCGCTCTTCTTGCCGTGCCGGCTCAGGCTGAGATGTACCGGCGGCCGGCGCTTGTTGCGTCTGCGCTAAAATCCGGGAGACCAGCCTTGACCTCCTCAAATATTGGATAGGTTGGTCAAGCTCTCCCGAGGTATTCTCGGGCTGTTTATCGCCAGAGGTGGCGTAACAGGTGAACACCTTAACGGTGTTATCGGTCACCTGGACCACCCGCTTTTTCTTGGGCGGTTGTCGCTCCGGCTTGGGCGGCCTCCCACGGGATATGGCTGCTTGAGGTGAGTGATCCTCCTCCGTGTGTGTAGAACTAGCCCACGGGGAGGTCAGTCGCACTTTCTTGCCGGCTCCTCGGCGCTTTTGTCCCCGTAGGGGTTGATATGTAAATCTCGTAGACGTCGAGGCCTCAGTGCTTGGCGGACTCCGCATCCGCTGAAGCTCTGACATGCGGAAGGGCTCCTCCGCACTCGCGCACCTTATGATTCGGGCCTCCTCCTTGGTGACCCAGATCTTCTTCAAATAGAGCTGGTGCTCCTCAATTGGGTTGCCCCCTGTCCTTGGACGGGGAGCTCATGGCTCGGGCCGTTGCAGAGGGGCCTGGATTGCCGCCGATACGGCAGACTTCTTCTTCTTCGCTCCTTTCTCCCGGACTTGCCGGAGGGGCTCGAAGCGATTGGAGGTAGAAATAGTCGGGACATGACGATCCCGGGGCAGGATCGGCTCACCTCCATCGAGCCGGATGCGAATATCTCCGACAATTACAGTCTTGCCGGAGCGCGAGACAGCCGCTTCGGGCCTCGCACCCTTGCGGCTACGACGTTGCCCCCATTGGGCAGGGGCGGCGGTGGTGGCACCCACCATAGGCATGGTGTCATCCTGACGGCGGCGGCGTTGCCCCCGTTGAGCAGGGGCAACACCTCTGAGGGTGGCCGCAGCAGGTTTGGCGCCGTTGCGGCGGCGGCGTTGCCCACGTTGAGCATGAGCGACGCCAGCAGTGATTTGATTGACCGAGAAGACTCGGCCAACAGCTGGGGCAGAAGGCCTGACACCTTCGACCGTTGACGGAGCAGCCAATGGCGCTTGGCTGGTTGTTGGGATGAAGGGCCTGACACCCTTAAGGACGGTCCCCCTGACCGGGCGAGCCCGGTCGGCTGATGAAGTAGAGGGTCTGACACCCTCAGTGATTGATTCCTTGGCCGGGTGAACCCGACCAATCGACGAAGCCGAAGGCCTGACGCCCTCAGAGACAACCTTGTCGACCGGACTAACCCGGCCAGTGGCTGGGGCCGAGGGACTAACACCCCCGACAGTTGTCTTCTTAGTCGAGCGGACTCGACCATCAATTGAGGTTAAGGGCCTAACACCCCCAGTGATGGTCTTGTTGACCGGACTGACCCGGCCAGTTGCTGGAGCCGAAGGCCGGACGCCTCCGACAGTTGTCTTGTTGACCGGGTGGACCCGATCAGCTGAAGCAGAAGGCCTGACGCCCTCAGAAGTCTTCTTGGCCGAATGAAACCGGCCAGTTGATGAAGCAGAGGGTCTGACACCCTCAGCGACTGTCTTCTTGACCAGGCGAACCCGGCCAGTTGATGGGGCCGAGGGCCGGACGCCCCCGACAGTTGTTGCAGGCATGGCTGAACTGGCTTCAGCCACCGGTACCACGCCCAAGAAGAAGGGCGAGCCGACGACCCCTGGGAAGTCGCCAAAAACAAGTGGCGTTGCCAGGTAGCCGATCCTGGCATGGTTGGCAACGATCTCGGGGCCGTAGGTGACGACTGCCATCGCTGTTGCTGGTGTTGGTGGTGGTGGTGGAGCGTAGCACGAACGGAGTGGCGTGCAGATGCACAAAGAACTCTCAAACGAACAGAGAGATGCGCCCTCCTCTTCCCGTCTTTTAAAAGGAAGAGGGGCAATCAGAACCTTGAAGAAGGTTTAGAGACTTTCTTTGACAGAAAGAAGAAAGGCGGGAAAGGTCCCGCCGGGCGTGCCAGTCTGTTGGACACGGAATATTTTCAACGTAGGAAAAATGAAATAAATGGCATCTTTTTGAAAAGAGTCATTCCTCTGCGTAGAGAGGTTTATTCCGTGGATGCACATAGTATCATTCCCCTCCATCTGAGTAGAAGGGTGATTCCGTGTGTGCGCATCGTATCAGACGATTTGGGTTCGAGTGCTGGACCTTTCCCCACTAACCAGAGTCAGTGTTGATTTACATCGACCTAACGTCCGAACACCTTTGTTTAACTGTCAAAGATGTCTCAAAAGTCTTCTACATGGGTTCTGATGTTGAGGGCAAACTCTCTTGGAGGGTTCACAATGTCCACTCACTCACCACCGACCAACAGAAACAACGACCAAGTTAGGGTTTTTAACTGAGGCCATATTTGGGCAAAACCCTAGGATTTGAGAATATGAAGATGATTTAGGGGAAGCCATAGGAATTTTTGAAGTAAAAGAAATTTTCTGGACCCCGAGGGCATTTTGGTAATTTTACCAACCCAAGGGTATTTTGGTAATTTTACCAACCCAAGGGTATTTTGGTAATTTTTCATGCCAGAGGCATTGCTGAGATTTCTGGGCTGGAATGGAGGTAGGACTGGATTCCTGACTTCCCAAGACATGGAAGCCGTTTCTGGAGGGTTTCAAGGGCTCTGAGGCCATTTGTTAGGTCATAGGGGTATTTTGGTAATTTTACCAGACCCTAAACCTAGGTTTGAGATGATACCCGAGTGCTGGACTGAGCTGACAACACTTCCGGACCGAAGGAATGACAAGGGGCTTCATGAAAGACACATCTGTCAATTTGGCCGAAGGAGGGGTATATACACAATTTTGGAAAGCCAAGGGTTTTCATGCAATTTTCCCTCGAGGGTACACATGGAGCATGCTGAGTGCTTTTATAATTCCAGTGAGTACATGAGTTGTCGGCGAGTTGTCGACTGTACAAAAGTCCGCATTAGAGCGGGAGATAGGGACGTAGTCCCAATTACAAAAGATTGCAGGGTATAACTGCAAATTACAGGACTTTGGTCTCTTACGGTCCCGGGGAGGACATTTTTGTAATTCCGTCATTATAGGGGCAGAACAACATAACTTAGTCGTCCCGGGACGTAAAGACTTACAAAACACGGCCCGCTGAGGGGCATAATTGCCAACATGGCCCACTGAGGGGCGTAATTACAAAAATACCCCGTAGGGGCATAAGTACAAGGCCCGGGGACTTACCCCTCACAGGCCGAAACAAACAGAACAATTCCTGCGCGGTGCTCTTCTCGTAGAGGTTCCGTCCCCCTTTCCACTTGGACCCTTAGGGTCTATTTATAGAAGGCGGGAGGGCCCAGATGGTCAAATGAACGAATTTGTCCCGATTCTATCAAGGTGGGGTGGCAAAAAACCATTTTGACCCCTCTGGATGTCAAAAAGGGCTGAATGACCCCTCTGGATGCCAAAAAGGGAAGAATGACCCCTCTGGATGTCAAAAAGGGCTGACCCCTCTGGATGTCAAAAAGGGTTGAATGACCCCTCTGGATGCCAAAAAAGGATGAATGACCCCTCTGGATGCCAAAAAGGGCTGAATGACCCCTCTGGATGCCAAAAAAGGATGAATGACCCCTCTGAGGGGGTTAAAAATCCTCTCTCTTTTTTTTGAACACCGGAGAGAAAGGGGGGGATCGCGCGACCCCGGTGGGATGCCAGAGGGGTCGCGCGACCCCGGAGGGATGCCAGCGGGGTCGCGCGACCCCGCCAGTCCACAGTGGGGTTGCGCGACCCCGCTGGGGTGCCAGCGGGGTCGCGCGACCCCGCCAGGTGGCTGGCGGGGTCGTGCGACCACCGCCGACCCCGGCGGGGTGGCCGCGGCCCCCTCTCGCGTCCGGGAGGGGTCGTTTAACCCTCGGGCATGCGTTTTGGCCCCTCTTCGCGCCGTTTTGCTCCGTTTCTGTCAATCTGAGTTGAGAAGAAGCTGTGGTGACGCTGCGTGGGGAAGAATCTTCGCGCCCGTCCGTGCCGTGTGATACACTTGCTCGGCCGCTTTGACAGGCATGCATGCATATCTTCCTCTAAACTTCCATTGTCGCGATGCCACTTGTAATAATATGATCGGGCCGATAGACCCTAAATCGCGGAGGTACTCCACAGTCCGACGACATCGGCGCTACACCGTATCTTTTTCGTCGGTTGTTTCGGAATGAAATTCTCGAAGTATTTCGAGAAAATTACGGGTGCAACAGTGTCATATCTGGGCATCAGTGAAGGGCAATTAAGGAAAACTTGAGCCGCAAAGTAGAATATGCCTCATCACGTGATCACTTGAAGAAAGAACGCGTGATGACCGTACTGAGAGAGAATTGGCGCGAAAACCTCTCATCACATGTGGCTGTCCTCTAAGAATTATGATTGCAAATCAGAATATTCTTTATCCACGTGGACAAATCAGCTTTTGATTGCTGATCTGGATCGCGGAGAGAAGGACGACGACGCTCTGTTCTATAAATATGAGCATCCTCGTTCAGAAGGATGGCACTGTAAAATTGCATAAAAGAAGAGCATATCCGAGAGTCCCCTCTGAGAGAAAAGAAAGACAGAATTCCACAGAGAGAGGGAGAGAAGACCATCCAACCAGTTTCATCGAGAATCTGCTTCGATCTGAAGCTACACTGGTTTCCTCTTCTATTTTGATCGAAGTGTTTTAATCTTAGTTTCTGTTTTCTATTTTCTTTTGTTCTTCAGCACTGTGATTTCGTTTTGTGGTTCCCTCTTGGTAAAGAGGAAGGGAGTCTAACTCCGGTGTCCCCTCTGTAGGTTCAGAGGAAGAGAGGTCCGTGACCTCTGGTTGGGTGAATTGCTGGGAGCAATTCACTGGGTTCCCTCTTGGTAAAGAGGAAGGGAGTCTAACTCCGGTGTCCCCTCTGTAGGTTCAGAGGAAAAGAGGTCCGTGACCTCTGGTTAGGTGAATTGCTGGGAGCAACTCACTGGGTTCCCTCTTGGTAAAGAGGAAGGGAGGTTGAATCTCCGGGATTTCCTCCTGGGTTGCAGGAGAAGCAAGGAGTGTGTTCCTTGGGTAAGTTGTATGACAGCAGTTGTCGCAGACTGAGTCTGCTTCTTGTGGTTGGCAAGGTGAAGCCTCACTCAGGTTGAGTGAGGGGTGGATGTAGATCTGCGAAGCAGATCGAACCACCTTAAAAACTCAGTGTCCTGTGGTTTGCTTGAGCGTTCATTCCCTATCTCCTACCTCCCCTTCGCAGGTTGATGCTTAAGATGGTTCCTTCTTATAATGTGATTATGTGTTGATCTGGCTTGAGCTATTGTGTTTGTTTTAAGATCTGTCTGAAATAGCCCATGCTAAGGTCAGTGTCCATTTAAATCCTGCATTCTGCCTTTCGTTCGAGTGTAGTTCTGACCGAACCTTTGAACTGTTGTTTGCTTCTGCTTGTAGTACTCTCCTGTGTATGCTAAGTATTTAAGTTTGGTTCCATGAGAACTGAGAGTCATCTAAGAGCACATTCGTTGTGAGCCTTCCGCTACCGTATGCTAAGTGTTCGAATGTTGGTCGTATTGGTCCGTGAGAATTGATGGACTCCTCTGTGAACATCAGAGCAGTTCTTACTGCGGCCAATCGTGGCTATTTCTGTTTTAGTTAACTGGCTTTCAATTAAGTTTTCTTTTGTTTTAAAATTGGGCTAAATCTTGTGATAGGATCCATTCACCCCCCACCTCTGGATCCCATCTTGCACCCATCTCCTTCCTAACAATTGGTATCAGAGCGGGTTCTCGGGTTATTCAGATCCAACGATCTGCAGAGAAGTTCATGTCGCTTGGGTGTTGTTGTTAATCTTATCCAGGTTCAGTGTCTGATTCAAGCTTGATGGATTGTCCACCGGTTTTCGATGGCTCTTGTTAGGGTGCTAGGCCCGGATACAGAGGGGGGGGGTGAATGTAACCCTCTATGAATAATGGCCAAATAAAAACTTGGATGCTAGAGATAGACACAGAATAGAACCAATTCGATTCAACTCAAATACAAACACTTGGAGCGCGCCTATTCAAGCATCTAGCGGAAGCAAAGCAAACAATCAGATCACTGCACAAGGGATTTTTAGGTGGTTCGGTCCTCCAGACCTACATCCACCCCTCACTCCCAACCGGAGTGAGGTTTCACTAACAAACGCTAGAGCCAAGCAGACTCAGTCTGCAAACAGTTGCTGCCACACAGCTTGACCAGGGGAACAGCCTCCCCTCTTCCTCCCAACCGGAGGGACACCCAAGTGACTCCCAGCCACTTGGAAACTAGAGGTCGCAGACCTCTCTTCCTCCAGACCAGGAGGGACCCGACCTCAGTCCAGAGGATCGGAAGTACAAAGGTAATCAGAAAACAAAGGAAAACAATAAACGAAAATAACACAGCAATCAGAAGGCTGTAAAGATGAAAACACAGATGTGGCTCTCAACGGAGCTGACTGGCCTGAATCTGATCCACGGTCCAGTAGGAACTAGTCTTCCGATGAAGCTTCTTCTTCCTCTTCTCTTCTCTTCTCTCTCACTTTCTTATTCTCTTAACCCTCACGAGCTCTCTAACTCTCTCTTACTCTTCTTCTCCTTCTGCTCTTCTTCTCTTTCTTTTCTTCTTCTTTCGCAGGCTCTCTCTCTATCTCTTCTCTTCTCTGGATCGAATCCTCTCTGCTGCACTCAGACTGGATGTATAGACTTTGCTCCTTTTCTTTTGATCTTCGATCAACCTTCTTTTGTGGAAGAAGGCTCATATATATAGCAGCAGCAGTAGCAGCTCCTGGGCGCGTGGCTTCCACGTTTTCCGGCCCAAGGAATTCGCCAGAACCGAGACAGCTTCATCCACGTGTCAGCATCTGCATACCTCATCCTCCTGGGATCACGAGCCAGGTCATCAATCTCGGTAAGAATCCCTGTCAGAGATAGCATCGGATAAGTCATCAGTTTAAGTCCAAACACCCTGTACAGACTCTGTGAATGCAAAGCATTGTATAGACTTTGAAATCAATCTAGCAAGTGTATAGACTTGATGATGCAACGAGCATGCAATGTACAGACTCTACGTTGCAGGCAGACAGCAATGTACAAACTCTCCAATGTATGGACTTCAAATATGTGAAGCTATGCGATGTGCATACTTTGAAGAACAGCAAGTGAGTAAGTGTGTACAATGAGAGAGTGTATAGACTTGAAGACTTTAGCAGATATAGCAAAAGCAATGTATATACTTGTGAGGACGAATGCATTAACAGAACAGGAGAGTGTGTAGACTTAGACCTTCTGTTCAAGACAAAGACCAAAGTACAGACTACATGATGTACAGACTTGATGTTGATCAAAAGACTTTTGGACATCAGCCCAAGGCGTCAATGCTTCCAACATGCAGCGTCGCCTCAGCTCCTCAAACGAGATGCTCACGCCCTTGGCAACTGGCCAATGCGTCAACGCATCCAGTGTCAGCGTCGACGCAGTGAACAAGGCAGGTGATGAACAATGCATGCACTAGCTTTACCAATGTGTAGACTTCATGAGATGCAATGCAAACTCTGTACAGACTTTACTCAATGTATGGACTTCACATAAGAAGCCAACGGCTGTACAGACTTAGGCAACCTTCAACTCACTGCGATGTACAGACTCTGAGGGACAACAGCCAATGTATGGACTTGCTCAGCTCAAGGCCAGTGTATGGACTTGATGAGACACTCATGAGTGTGTAGACTTAGAGTGAAGCATATAGTGTAACACTGCAACAGACTGTATAGACTTTGGCAAAAGCATGAGACGTACCCTAAGACGATGAAGTCTGCATAGACTTTACTGTGAATGGATGCTCAGTGAGACGCAAGTTGAGACGATGCAGTGTACAAACTTCATGTAATGCATGCAGACGTTGAACAATAGAATGTGCAGACTTTGCCATGAGACGCTGAACAAGACACTCCAATGAATAGACTTGCTGGATGCACTGTAGACAATGTATAGACCTTGAAGGCTAACAAGCGTCCTCAGTGTACAGACTTGGGCTGTACAGACTTTGACTCAAATGTGCATATGAGACGCTGAATGAGACAATCACTGTATAGACTTGGCCTAAGACAATGCATGAGACGGACTATGTATAAACTTGCGTTACTGTAGCAATGTACATACTTCATGAACAGACGATGTACCTACTTGGATTTGATGCATGCTGTGCAATGTACATACTTCATGCAATGCAAAGCAGACCAAAGTACAGACTTCCTAAATGCTTCAAGACCATGCACATCAAATGTCTAGACTTCACAAGGTGAACGGCTGTACATACTTCCTATGTGAAGACAGCCACTGTACAGACTTTGTTGAAGTGTGAAGGAGTTGAGTGTATAGACTTCGCGATGTGAAGACTTTGTCAAAGATAGCAGGCCGATGTACAGACTTGAGCGAGTCAAGGTCTGTATAGACTTGAAGATCATTCAGCGACCAATGTATAGACTTTCCAATGGAAAGGTTGTACAGACTTGAAACAATGGAAGACAACGAGTGTATAGACTTTGAAGTGCACCGTAGGTAAAACTTCCAATGTTCAGACTTCAAAGATGAACGTAGGTAAAGAACCCAATGTGCAGACTTGGAAGTGCAACGTAGGAACAGATGCCAATGTACAAACTTTGGCAAGTAACGATGTACAGACTTGCACAGTTCCAGCTGAAGAATGTATAGACTTTACCTATTGAATGTGGCTGTACAGACTTGGAGAGTTGAACCCAATGTACAGATTTGTTGATATCAAACCGATGTACAGACTTGCAATAAAGCTTGCAGAAGGCGATATATATACTTTGATGCCCAACGCCAATGTACTGACTTTGAAGAGAAGACAAATGTATGGACTTTGACGGAGTGAGACAATGTTCAGACTTTGAAGTCACACTATGGATGTACATACTTGGAAGATCATGGAATGTATAGACTTGAAAGTCTGAAGGCGATGTATAGACTTGCCTAAGATGCAGCATGAGACGCTGGCTGAGACGGACGCTGTACAGACTTTAAATGCACTAAGACGCTGAACAAGACGGACCGATGTACAGACTTCTAAGTGCTGATGAACTATGTATGGACTTGGCTTGAGATGCTGCATGAGACGGTGCAGGATGTATAGACTTGCATGAGACAGTCAGTGAGACGCTCAGCAATGTATAGACTTTGAAATGCTTGAAGAGAATGTACATACTTCAAGAGATGCAGCATGCCAATGTATAGACTTCATGAAGAAACACATGATGCAATGTGTGGACTTGGTGACACATGCAGACAGATGAGTGTACAGACTATGCCAGCACGCTACACGATGTGTAGACTTAGAAGTGCCTGCAGCTGTGCAATGTGCAACCAGTGTATAGACTTGTCGTGCCTACACAGGGCGTTGTACACACTTGCTGCCTGATGCAAATGTGCAGACTCTATAAACGCATATGAATGCTTTATGCAGCAGATTGAACAATCTGAATTTCAAATGCAATGACTCACAACGTAAGCAGATGAACTGACTGAACATATGAAAGACTGAATGAACATTTGAAAGACAGACTGAATATAAGAATGACTGAATAAAAACATGGTGACTCACAGTGATTAACTCACATTAAAACCAATCATCACAAACCCCTAAAGCCAATCATCAAAACCACAGGCCACAGGGGCCAGGGGCACAACAGCTCTAACCTTGACTCTTGGCTTCGTAGAATGCATAAATTTGTTAGATCTATTAATCCTAATCTATGGAAGCTTATCACGCATGGTCCGCATAGACTGCCAAAGGACAGATCTAAGTGGACCGATACTCATAGATTCAGGAGGATTGAAAATCTCAGTGCATTGAATCTAATGAAGACAGCTGTTAATATTGTTATGCTTCCATGTTTTTCTGAATGCAAGTCTGCCAAGGACATGTTCGACAAACTAAAGACTGTCAGCGGTAAAAATGACGACAGTTGCATGATGACCGAAGGAAGTGATCAAGGCAGCAATCAAAGTGAAGATGGGGCTGACGATCAGGTAAATTTATTTGAAAACTTTTCTCTAGATGATTGGGTGAATGCATATGCTGATCTGCTAGAATATAATGAAAAACTGAGAAAGCGAAATAAATCTCTGAAGAGCAAAATGAATGAAGTTATGAGTTCTGGCTTTGAGCATGATAATATTGAAGTTTTGAAAACTGAGAATGAAATTTTAAGAAAACAATTGTTAAATCTTAATAGTGTCAGTTCAGATCTAGAACAATTGAAAACTGAAAATGGGAAACTCAGAAATCAAGTTGAAGAATCTAAACAAAAATTCAAAAATCTTAAGAATGAAAATAATTTGATTTCAAAGAAACTTGAGGCTGTTAAAATAGTTAATGAGGAACTGCAAAAGAACCATGAAAAGGTTGAAATCAAACAGAAACAAGAAGTAAATTCTGTTGATCATACTTTAATTGATGAGTTAGCTCAAAATGACAAACTCAAGGAGAAAATTGAAAGATTAAAATCTGAAAATGAAAAACTGAAAGAACTGAATACTGCTATCTCCGATAAATTGCTTGTTTTGGAGAAAGGTAGGGCAGTTGATACGAATGAAAATGAAAAGTAACGAAATCTGGAAAAAAAATTGAAAGTCTCAAAACTGTCAATAAGATGCTG
Source organism: Amorphophallus konjac (assembly GCA_022559845.1). Lineage (NCBI taxonomy): Eukaryota > Viridiplantae > Streptophyta > Magnoliopsida > Alismatales > Araceae > Amorphophallus > Amorphophallus konjac. The sequence continues at coordinate 249,062 of JAHNEJ010001767.1, read as the reverse complement.
AATGAGAAAGTGGTCAGTTGTGAGGAGGAAATGGCTAGCTATGAACTTTGCATCTCAACCCTGCAATGCAAGAATAATGATTTGAATGATTCCTTGTCTAAATTTGTTGAAGGGAAGGACAATTTAGATAGACTTTTGGGGAGCAAAGTTAATTTCCAAAAAGAGGGGTTAGGCTATAACCCTGCTAATAAGAAGAGTTTTGAGAATAAACTCTACACATCTTTTGTCAAGAGTTCTGAATCGAACAGTACCTCAAACCCTCCAATTTTCCAGTTCACTGCAAAGAAAAATGAGGACAAAACTGAAAAACTGAAAAACTGAAAAAGAAAAACAGTCTGCAAAATAAAGCTAAAAATGTTAACACTACCACAGTGCATGTCTCACATAAATCTGCCATACATTCACATGCACATACCAGAAAGAATTCATGTCATTTTTGTGGAAAACTTGGACATTTGATGCTTGACTGTAGAATGATGAAGTTGGATGATCAGAATGCTGGTAGGAATTTACATGCTAGAAATTTCCTTATGACCATAAAAGAAGAATCCATTGCTATCTGGTAAAGTATGACATATTGGTGTGCAATGCTGGTTTGCTAAGGGAGGAAGAAAATTTCACTCTCATGCTGAACATATTAATTTTTCTACTAATCAGCATGTTTTTCATAGAAATAAATTTGCTTCAAAAGAAAAATACATTGCATGCTTTAACTGTGGGAAGCTGGGCCATAGGGCTAGTGAATGCTGGACACGTATTGAAAGAAAAAACTCTTTTTCATGTTATAACTGTGGAAAATGTGCCCATTCAGTCAAGGACTGTTGGCAGAAAAGAAATCATCATGACACAAATGATAACAAACCTCATCATTAACAGAATTTTAAAAAACATGCTTATCAGAAACCTGTGAAAAATTTAGGAGGTTGTCATTATTGTGATCTTATTAGGTATTCAACTGGTAATTGTTATTTGCTAAAACATGATGATCTGAATGCTCTGAAGTCATGGAGAGTCCCTGTCAAAAGTGCTACTAACCTTGGAGGACCCAAGAAGTCTTGGGTACCTTTGCATTCCAAATAAGAACCGTGTTTTGCAGGTGTGCCTTGAAGAACAAATAAAGGGGTCAATAAAACCAAGGCACTTGTCAGTTGGTAAAAACACATTCCTGGTTCTTGTCAGTCTTAGGTGCTGCGTTACATAATTTTCTTAGAGGTGCACAACATGTCTAAATCTGTCAGTTAGAACTTCATGCTTCATTTCTGACATTACCCTTTTTGGGTTGAATGCTTAAGGGGTAGTTGAAATAAAATTGATTGCAATAAATTCACATGATTGCATACATCATTTGCATTTTGTTGGCATACTCACACATACATCAGATTGATAGTTAATTGCAGGCAATCATAGAAAATCTGTTGCATATATGCATATGCAATGCACATTGTCATGCCTCTTCTGAAAATTGGAAAGTTTAGTCGACTGACCAAGTGCAACTGGTCGACCGAAACAGGTAAAATCTGAAGTTTGCTCATGAATGCATCCTTGAGTTTGAAAAACTCCGTGATCACATACGGACTGCACTGCATCGATATGAGCATTCATGTTTGACCTCATTGGTATATTGGGAGAAGGGCAGATCATTTCTGTCTGGAAACCTACACTATGCCCGAGGTGGTCTTAAGACTTAAGTACTCTGCCTAGTACCATAGGTCAAATTGCATATAGAGCATTTAGACTTTCATGAGCATAGTTCAAAAATTCCCCATGAGATTTTCATGATATATTTGATATCTCAACACATTTAGTTAGGGAGGGTGTCTGCATTTCATTGTCTAGTCATGGGCACTTAGATCATTTCAAACATCCATGAACCCAGCTCAATAATCCCTGCACAGCTTGAAGAACCAATTTGAAACACATATCACTCTCATCATGTCTAAGCTAACATTTCAATCCATTTAATCTGGAGGTGTTAGAGCACTCACTTTCCCTGCTCATGTGATATTTGATCAAATTCCTTGATAGTGCTAAGGAAGTCTCTTCTTGAAAATCATGTATCTTCTGAGGGGGAGCCTTACTCCAAGGTCCTGTATTATAGTTCCTCAGGAGGAGTCACTCTCATTCTGTTTGAATCACATATTCAAAATCTATGTCAATTATGAAATCCATGCACCTAGGTAGGGGCAGTCCTTGAATGAATGACTTAAAATTGTGATTTTAATATCATGGTTCTGGAAATGAATTATATGCAATTTGCTGAAGCTGGATTGATATTAAGGTTGTTCAAATCTGTGGATCAACCATTATGCTCAACAACTTGGCTATAAGTCTCTGAAAATCCTGCAATAGCTTATGGCAGTTGATGATGTGATTTTTATGACAGGTATGATTCTAAGAATTTGAAATGATGCTCCATCACTATGCTGTAATAACATTGTCTGAATGATTTCTTGAACAAATCTTGATAGTAACTGTATGCTTGGCTTCACATTTGAACATAACTGCACAACTGGTGAATCAAATGGATCTTCAAATTCTGAAATCTTCTTCAATATATGATTTTGCACAGTTCTTAAATCAAAAAGGTTGTATTGCTTACTTCTGATCTTGTCTGCATCCTGGTTTAGAAAGGTCATGAACAGTCAATATGTGCAAGTCATTAGGGGTGACTTTGGTATGGAGTTAGGCTAAAGATGGGCTAAGTCAACCCGATTAAAGTAGCCCGAAATTAACCCATTTTTGATTTGGTAGGAGGACAGTTAATCTGGGAGTAAAGATGTGGGCTAACCTAATTTTAATCTAGTATGATTTGGTAAATAGTAGGTTAACCTAGTAATAATGAGAGAGAGAAATAGCATTTATTATGAGAGAGGGAGACACATTTAAGATAGCATTTATTGAGGTAGGAGGTTAACCCACCTTAACCCACTCTTGGGTGTGGGTTTCAAAACCCAGGAATATCCCTGGGTTAGCCCTTAACCTAACCCGACTAACACTAACTCCTTACCAAAGCACCAAAAAATTTATCCCGGAGATAACTTAGAGCTAACCCCGGGATAAACCAATACCAAAGAGAGGCTAGGAGTATGAATCAAACCTCTGCACTGTAATGCACTCTCGTGTAAATCATAGGCTACATAAACTAAAATTCATGCATTAGATGCATTAGGATCATTCAAATGAAAATTTGATCACTTGCACTCTTGTCTGCAATGCATTTAAAACAATCAAAATAAAATCTAAATTTTGCACAATCATTGCATTTTGCATTGCATTCTGCAAACTCTTTTCACTGCGTGCTTGCATGATAATATATGCTATACACCCCTGTCATTGGAATTTCTAAGACCTTACATTTCTTGCTACATAATTCTGTATTTGAGTCATCACTAGTGTGTCTCATGTCACACTCAGGGGGAGTAAATACTTAATAAGTGCATCGTTAAAAAGGGTAACTGCTCTGTCATGTATTCAAGTAAGTTTTCAGTACACATGCAAATCAAATTCGCACACTTCATGCACAAAACGTGAAAATGAGTGCTAGTTATAACGATATAGATGGTTCTTTTCAACACTCTACAGAAATTAAATTTACTGCATGAATGTTTAAGAGGCAGTTGAGAAAAAAGTCACCTACCTCTGCATGATAAGGTTGATAAAAAGAAAGGCAAAGCAATGCTCAATTATACTAAGTAAGATTGGACGCACGTCACCTAAGACGTGATGTGGTTCACTTCTGAAAAGTGTGTTCACTAAATAAGATTGGATACACGTCACCTGAGACGTGATGTGGTTCAACTCTGAAAAGTGTTGCACTTGAGTATCTCTGTTCAAAGAGGTGAGATGGTTAATACTCTAAGTAACCGGAGAGTCTGGCATGAGCTACATGTGTCTTCTCGTGTAAAAAGGGGCAGATTGAACCAGATCAATCCTCTGTCTATTGTGAAAATGTTTGGAAAAAAAAAATCAAAAATTTATGTTTCAGGCAGTGTGAAGCCTCCAATACGTTGTTCTCTAAAATTGAAGTGCAGTCTAAGAAATATCGTGTGTGTTGATCTGAAAAAAATCTGGTTATCCATATGGCTGAAACACATTATTTTCATGTTGTTCACTCACACTTAGAAATTTGATTTGATATGTGTTCAGGAAATTGAAAGACTGCATTGACAAATTGCACAATTCCTTCATATGTTTGCACAACCTTCTAAGTGTTGCACATGAACATTCTTGGTGCATTGACTTATGTGCATCTTTTGTACACCCTTCCCACTTCTAAATGAAGAGAGAAAATTATGTTGCATGTACATATATATATCTGCTTGATTGCATTGTACACTGCTCATCTTGGCATTCAATGTGTCTACACTTGCATGAATAAGGCTTTGTGTCTCTAAGAGACCATTTAAAACCTGAAAACACAGAACACTCTCATGCTTCAGTTTACAGTTAAGTTGCTTTAGCTACTTGATTGTGCTTCCACTTCTTGCTATCACATGGAATCAAACTGCTCTATTGCCTTCAGTTCTCTGCTGAGCATTCAGTGTAACTTCATCTACTACAAACCAGTTTGCACTGTTTTGGCTTACCCTCCAAGACAAATTTATGATCCTGCTGATTGTTAAGCATTACATTCCCTCTGCTGGACTCATATCTACTGTGTTATCAAACCATATTTTTTGATGATGTCAAAGGGGGAGAACTAGGTTTGATCTGAATTTAGATGGTCATGCCAATTTGTCAAAAAGGGAGAATAGTGATTATGTGATAATGGTTGTAATATCATTGTGATGCCATGACATTGTGTTGCCATGACTCATATCATTGTGATGCCATGACTCATAGTGTAGTGTTGCCATCATCAAAAAGGGGGGGATTGTTGTACCCCTGTGGCTTATAGTATGGTTTATAGTTTTGATGATGTCGAACACCATGAACACCATGAGTATGGTCTTGATGATGTAGAATACTGTGTCATATCATGAGTCTACATGTGCATAGATTTCATGCTTCATATATTGCCGTGTGCATTAAGTCTTATGCTTGATGGATTTATTTTATGCCTAATCTCTCTACCATGTGATGAACTCTTGAAGAACAGGTTGTCAGATAAAGGGCAGGCTACTAGTCTTCTCATATGCACTTGAAGTAACTCTATCTGAAAAGCATCTGTAGAAGAGGCCCAGATCAAAGTGTGACATGTCAAAGCAGTACAAGCAGTGAAATCTAAGACAGTCTGTAACGACCCGAGAATCCGATTACCGGGAAGGCCGATAACCCGAGACTCGTACCGCCACCCACGAGTCCGAAGACTCGGAAGGGTTAAAAGGATGGTGTGGAAACTACACAAGTATCACAAATAATTGCAGAAATTAAACAGTTATAATATTAAGCAGGAAATGAATTTAACATTTTACATGGTCCACAATAAAATAACAACAACAGCAACAGTAGTCCACGACTAGTACAGTGACAAGAAAGAAAAGTACAGCTACACGGGGCATCCCCCGGCTCTGACCTCTGGCACTACCTCTGGACACCCGCACCACGCTTCCGCTGCGCTCCTGACACGCTCCCCGAAGGTGGCGTCTCACCTGAAACACGGTGAAATCACGCAGGGAATGAGTCTCGGAACAAGACTCAGTAGGGATCATTCGAACCCTACCTCGAAAAACGAGAAACCACTACTCTAGCGGTAGGAAAGTACCTCGGAAAGGAAAGCCCTGTACTCTACAGAACTAGACCCTACGGCACGCAAACCGACACACGTGCCACGGTACGAGAAGACCGAAACTCAACGGTCGAACCGTCAAAACCCGAAGGTCGGAAACACACGACTGACAGTCTGACACTCCGTACTCGACAGGAGTACCACCCACTAGAAGCACAGCCGGTAGCGTCCCCTGACGTCTTACACCGCACCGCAGGTGAACCGCCTGACATGGTAGGTCCTACCCGAGGCGCAAACACCGTACAAGTAACCACAAACAAGTGACTAGCTGGGGTCACGCCCGTCGACGTGGGTCCAACCGCCCCCAACCACGTGTGCACACACAGACCGCGCGTCCCTGGTCTGGCCCTCTGACCGGTTTTCCCCTCAGCCGGACTCTGGCTGCAAGACGTGGGGCCCAACGGTAACCGGTCCACAAACCGTCTCTAAAGGTCAGCCCGTACACCACTCCCTGGTGCGACTAGCACACGCGTACTAGTAGGCTACGACTAGTGGAGGGTCACTGAAGGAGTAGACTCTCAAGTTACGGAAAACAACGCCCAAGCCCGACAACGTGTGGGAATCACCCCACGCACCAGTCCCGTCGCACGGAGACCACGGTCGGAGAAAAGCGAGGTTGCCACCCTCATGGGGCAACACAGGAAGTGGCGGTCTACCCTCAGACCGTCACTGCCAAATGGCGGTCCACTCTAGGGCCGTCACTTGGAAATAGCGGTCTAAGGCGAACCGTCACACGGCCAGGGGGTAGGGGGAAGCGACGCGCCCACCCTAGTGCGTCGCTTGGAAGCGGCGCACCTAGGCCAGGGCGTCACATGGCACCCCACACCCACGAAAACCACAGGGAAAGTAACGCGCTTACCCTGGCGCGTCGCTTGCAAGCAACGCGTCGGGCTCAGTGCGTTACTCGCATGTGACGCGCCTAGACCAGCGCGTCGCATGGCCCTCACGCTCGGGATGGAAAGGGAAGTGACGCGCCTGCCCCAGCGCGTCGCTTGTAAGTAACGCGCTGGGCCCAGTGCGTCGCTTGGCCCATCCACATGGGGGACAACAGGAAGTAACGCTCCTGCCCCAGTGCGTTACACGCATGTAACGCGCCTATCTCGGTGCGTTACATGGCCTGACCCCCAACGGTCAAAACCCAACGGTCGAAAGCATGTGACGGCCCAGCCCAGGGGCGTCACTAGCAAACGGCGGCCAGTCGCAGGACCGCTACAGCCCTCGACCCTAAAGGCCAACACCCAGGGAAGTAACGCACCCCTCTAGGGGCGTTACAAGCATGTGACGGTCACTGGAGTGACCGTCGCTTGCCCCAGAGCACGCTACGGCGGGAAAACCCCAAAAACACCAACCACGCCCCCGTACCTCCACCGGAGAGGGGGAAAACAAGGGGGAAGACCCCTGGGGACCCCTAGCATGCATCTAAACCACCAAAACATAGAATCATGGGCTAAAACCATAGATCGGGCGGCTCACCCCAAAACATGGAAAAACCCCAAAAACGCCCAAACATGCCTCTCTCGGCCTCCCCGCGGCCTACAAACCACGGAAAAGAACGGCGAAGAGCTAGGGAACGTCACCCTACCTCAATGGAGCGAATGCTCCGCCGGATCGTCCACGAATCGCGAAGAACGCTTGAAAACCCTCGTTCTTCCTTAAGCTTCCCACGCTTGCCGCACGCCCCCACGACCGCCTCGCCGCCGCCCACGTCGCCGCGCCGTCGCCCCGCCGCCGTCTGCAGCCGGAGGGGAGCTCGCCGTGGCCAACCGGGAGGAAGAGAGGGAGAGGGAGGGAGACACGGTAGAGGAGGAAGGAGGAAGAAGAAGAGAGGAAGAAGAAGATGGTGGGGGAGAGAGAAAAGAAAAAGGGTTTTATAGAAAAACCCGGAAAATCCGTAAAATTCCAAAAAATAGGAAATCACACCCCCGCGATCCTCGGAACGCACCGATCGCAACGGTACCACTCGTGTCCGTGTGAACAGCCCGGTTCACCCGCAACGAGCGTCCGAAGAGAAAAGCCGAAACACACACCGGGAATCGGAAAACACACGCGGAAAAAGCCGCGGAACGCCTCCGGGCCTCCGAAACGACTCCGGATCGCGCCGATCCGAACACGAAAGATGTCCGAAACGAAATTTCGGACACAACGGAGCCGGACACTCCGAAAACTAGATCCGGGACCCATGAAGAAGGATCCGAAAGGTCCGGGATATTACAGCCCTCCCCCCTTAAGGAATTTCGTCCTCGAAATTGAGAACAACCCAAGGGGAAAGAAGAGGAAGACTCACTCAAACAGGTACGGGAACTGCTGACGCATCTCGTCCTCACGTTCCCACGAAGCCTCACCACCAGAGTGTCGCTGCCACACGACTTTTACCAAGGGAATGACCTTGTTCCGCAGGCGCTGCTCTCGCCTATCCTCCACGCGGATCGGAAACTCTGGGAGAGAAAGATCTGGAATCACCTCAGGCCAAACGGAAAACTCGAGCACATGAGAGTCATCGGGCATATACTTCCGCAACATAGAGACGTGGAACACGTCATGCACCGACGCCAACTCAGAGGGTAACTGCAACCGGTAAGCAACCTCACCGATGCGCTCCACAATCGCGAAAGGACCAATATAGCGGGGACTCAGCTTCCCACGCCGTCCAAACCGCATCACCCCCTTCATCGGAGAAACTCTCAAGAACACATGATCGCCCACGGCGAACTCGAGGGGCTGCCGCCTACGGTCAGCATAGCTCTTCTGCCGACTCTGGGCCGCCAACATGTTCTGACGAACCAGGTGCACAACATCCACACATTGCTGCACCAATTCCGGTCCCGTCAAAACACGCTCACCCACCTCAAACCAATCAAGTGGAGTCCGACAAGGACGCCCATACAATGCCTCATAAGGAGCCATGCCGATGCTCGAATGAAAGCTGTTGTTATAGGCAAACTCCACTAACGGTAGGTGACGAATCCAACTCCCCTGCCACTCCAGGCAGCAGGATCTCAGCATGTCCTCCAAAGTCTGAATGGTCCTCTCAGACTGGCCATCCGACTGTGGATGATACGCCGAGCTAAATGCCAACTCCGTGCCAAGAGCTCGCTGGAAACTCCTCCAGAATCCAGAAGTGAAGCGCGGATCCCGATCCGACACGATCGAAATGGGAACCCCATGCAACGGAACGATCCGCTCCACATAAAGACGAGCCAACTTAGGCACGCTCCAGCTGACCTTGACCGGTAGCAACCGCGTCACCTTCGTCAGCCGATCCACCAGCAACCAAATACTGTCCTGCCCAGTCGGGGTTCTGGGCAACCCCACCACAAAATCCGTGGTCACATGGTCCCACTTCCAAGCAGGAACATCCAAGGGCTGGAGAGTACCGCCTGGTCGCTGATGCTCCGCCTTCACTTGCTGACAGATCAGGCACCTGGCCACAAACTCGGCCACATCTCTCTTCATGCCAGGCCACCAGAACTGCCTCCGCAAGTTCCGATACATCTTCGTCGCACCCGGGTGCACAGTGTACCTGCTCCCATGAGCCTCGCGTAACACCGCACGACGAACCTGCTCCTCCCCTGGGACGTACAGCCTGCCACGAAACCTCGCAGCACCGTCCTCGCCAAGCTCCACATCAGCTATCGCCAAAATCCGGGGCAACTCAGGGTCCGCATGCTGAGCCTCTGTCACCTGACGACGGATAGCAGGAGTGACAGTCAGACTCGCAAGCACTGCCAACCCTGGCTTCTGGGGAATCTTGAGCCTGAAAGATACTTCGGGCACCTGTTCCCAGAGCCTCCACTTCCTCAGCATCAAGGTACTGACCGCAACCTTCCTACTCAAGGCATCGGCGACGACATTCATCCTGCCCGGCTGATAAGACAGGGTGAAGTCATAGTCCTTCATGAACTCCATCCAACGCCTCTGTCTGAGGTTCAGATCTCTCTGCGAGAACACATACCTCAGACTCTGATGGTCAGTGAACACCTCGAACTTCTCACCGTACAGATAATGCCTCCAGATCTTCAGCGCGAAGATCACTGCCGCCAACTCAAGGTCATGGGTAGGGTAGTTCTCCTCATGGGGCTTTAGCTGCCGAGATGCATAAGCCACCACTCTACCATGCTGCATCAGAACAGCACCCAATCCAACGCCGGAAGCATCTGTACACACCACAAAACCTCCCGATCCAGAAGGCAAAACCAACACCGGAGCCGAGGTGAGCAACCTCTTCAGTTCCCTAAAGCTCTGCTCACACTCCTGGGACCAAACGAAAGGCACATCCTTCCGCGTGAGCCTCGTCATCGGGGTCGCAATGCGGGAAAAATCCTGGATAAACCGGCGATAATAACCCGCAAGCCCCAAGAAACTCCGGATCTCCGTCACCGACCTCGGCCTCGGCCACTGCATCACAGCCTCGACCTTGGCGGGATCCACGGAAATGCCATCACCAGAAATCACGTGCCCCAGAAAGTGCACCTCGCTGAGCCAAAACTCGCACTTGCTGAGCTTCGCATACAACTGGTGATCTCGCAACGTCTGCAGCACCACACCCAAATGGTACGCATGCTCCTCGGCAGACTGCGAATAAACAAGGATGTCATCCACGAAGATGACCACGAACTGGTCCAAATACGGGTGGAACACCCTCTGCATCAAGTCCATGAAGGCTGCTGGGGCATTGGTGAGCCCAAACGGCATCACCAGAAACTCATAATGCCCGTACCTCGTACTGAACGCAGTCTTCTCCACATCGGACTCGCGAATTCTCAGCTGATAGTAACCGGACCGCAAATCAACCCGCGAGAACACTCGCGCAGACTGCAGCTGGTCGAACAAATCATCAATCCGCGGCAACGGATACTTGTTCTTAACGGTCACTTCATTCAGCTGCCGATAGTCAATGCACAGCCGCAGACTACCGTCCTTCTTCTTCACAAACAGCACGGGCGCACCCCAAGGGGAGAAGCTCGGACGAATATACCCCTTGGCCAACAGCTCCTGCAACTGCGCCCTCAACTCCCTCAACTCAGCGGGGGCCATACGGTAGGGAGCCTTCGCCAAAGGTCCCGTACCAGGCACAACCTCGATCACGAAATCGATCTCCCGCTGGGGAGGTAATCCAGGCAACTCCTCAGGAAAAACATCGGGAAACTCGCACACCACCGCAATGTCCTCGACATTCGGCTCCATCCGGTCAGACACAACCACTGACGCGAGAAAACCCTGGCAACCTGAATCAAGCAATCGACGGGCTCGAATAGCAGAGATAAGAAATCGAGAAGAGGCGGAACGGATACCTTGGAAATAGAAGGTCCTCTTACTCGGATGCTGGAAGTAGACCCTCTTCATTCCACAATCCACCACCGCTCTATGAGTCTCGAGCCAATCCATGCCTAGAATCACATCATAATCCCGAAGCTGCAACGCATACAACCTGCCTGGCATACTCCGTCCATCGATCCACACCGGAACCTGGTCGAAGCAATACGGAGTGACCATAAAGTCACCCGAAGGCAACTCCACAGCCAAATCACAGGACAACTGGGTCACCGGCTCCTCGACGCTCGACGCGAAATCCTCCGAAATAAACGAATGAGACGCGCCAGAATCAAATAAAACCCGAGCCGCACAACCCAAAATCTGAACGGTACCTTCCACGAGCTGCGACGCTACTGCCTCTGCCCTGGTCAAGTGCGTGATCTGGCCACGAGCTCTCTGCCTGCCTCCCACACTAGCTGACCTGGGTAGCGGCGGATACTGTCCCTGCTGCTGCTGCTGCTACTGCTGGGAAACCTGCTGCTGCGGCGGCCTCTGAGGACAGTCACGCGCCATGTGCCCTGGCTGGTCACACCGAAAACAGATGATCGGCGCCGTGCACTGCCTGCCTGGGTGGGTCTCACTACACCGTGGACAAGGTCCTCGCGATCCACCCACCGATCCCTGTCGCTGCAAAGGAAACGGCTGCTGCACACTGCCCGATGAAGCCTGCCCCTGATCTCTGGACTTCTTCTTGCCGAACCCCTTCTTGAAGAACTTCTTGACCTTCGAGCCGAAGGACGCAGATCCTGTCACCGAAGCTGCCGATGCCGGTACTCCTGAACCACTCATCGCAGACTGAAAGAAACCCTGCTGCTGAGTAGCCGACTGCTGGCTGCGACCTGACACAGACTGCCCCTGGCTGATCGGTCCTCGAGTCCTCTGCATATCCATCTCCAAGGAAATCGCAACACGAGACGCCGTCTCGAGATCAGTGGCCCCATTCGCGATCAGATGGTGCCTCAGCTCCAGCCTCAAGCCCTGCACAAACTGCGTCGTCCTCACCCTCTCATGCTCCATGATATGAGGTGCGTACCGACCCAGCTCGACAAATCGGGCCCTGTACTGCAACACGGACATGTCACCCTGCACCAGCTCCAGAAACTCCCGCATCCGCTGCGTAGCAACAACATCTGGACAGTACGTACGCTCGAAAGCACTGACAAAGTCATCCCACTCGACCTGCTCAAGTGGACGAAGCTGAAAGGACGTCTTCCACTCGGAAGACCACCACCTCCGAGCCGTACCCTGCAACTGGTTGTAGGCCAACACCACTCTGTCCTCGACAGTACTCTTCGCAGAACTGAACACCCGCTCCATCTCATCAAGCCAATCACGAGCCGCATCAGGGTCTGCCTGGCCGCTAAAGTAAGGTGGATGGAACTGCATGAAGTCCCTCACTGCTCGGCCTGGCCCACCCCTGACTAACGAGCCCTCACCGGCCTCTCCGCCGAACTGCTGAGCCATGAGATGGTACATGCCACGGAGAAAACCCTCGGCCCCCGGAGCCCTCGCAGCATCCGCGGCCTCGGTAGCTCCCGGAACTCTGCTATGCTCCTCCTGGTCCCTCTGGACCCCCTGCTGGATCTCCTGACCTCCAGCCGACTGCCCCTGCTGAGAGCGAGAACTTCTCCTCGGCGCCATACTCGCTCCTGAAGCACAAGACAGAAAACACACAAACGGCAAGGTCAAAATAAAACACGCGGTGCCCCATGCCAGCGTCATCTGTACATCATCGTTGTGGACTAGTGGACCAATACAATTACCTATGATTCTCATGTAATTCCACAACCGCGCTCTGATACCAGCTGTAACGACCCGAGAATCCGATTACCGGGAAGGCCGATAACCCGAGACTCGTACCGCCACCCACGAGTCCGAAGACTCGGAAGGGTTAAAAGGATGGTGTGGAAACTACACAAGTATCACAAATAATTGCAGAAATTAAACAGTTATAATATTAAGCAGGAAATGAATTTAACATTTTACATGGTCCACAATAAAATAACAACAACAGCAACAGTAGTCCACGACTAGTACAGTGACAAGAAAGAAAAGTACAGCTACACGGGGCATCCCCCGGCTCTGACCTCTGGCACTACCTCTGGACACCCGCACCACGCTTCCGCTGCGCTCCTGACACGCTCCCCGAAGGTGGCGTCTCACCTGAAACACGGTGAAATCACGCAGGGAATGAGTCTCGGAACAAGACTCAGTAGGGATCATTCGAACCCTACCTCGAAAAACGAGAAACCACTACTCTAGCGGTAGGAAAGTACCTCGGAAAGGAAAGCCCTGTACTCTACAGAACTAGACCCTACGGCACGCAAACCGACACACGTGCCACGGTACGAGAAGACCGAAACTCAACGGTCGAACCGTCAAAACCCGAAGGTCGGAAACACACGACTGACAGTCTGACACTCCGTACTCGACAGGAGTACCACCCACTAGAAGCACAGCCGGTAGCGTCCCCTGACGTCTTACACCGCACCGCAGGTGAACCGCCTGACATGGTAGGTCCTACCCGAGGCGCAAACACCGTACAAGTAACCACAAACAAGTGACTAGCTGGGGTCACGCCCGTCGACGTGGGTCCAACCGCCCCCAACCACGTGTGCACACACAGACCGCGCGTCCCTGGTCTGGCCCTCTGACCGGTTTTCCCCTCAGCCGGACTCTGGCTGCAAGACGTGGGGCCCAACGGTAACCGGTCCACAAACCGTCTCTAAAGGTCAGCCCGTACACCACTCCCTGGTGCGACTAGCACACGCGTACTAGTAGGCTACGACTAGTGGAGGGTCACTGAAGGAGTAGACTCTCAAGTTACGGAAAACAACGCCCAAGCCCGACAACGTGTGGGAATCACCCCACGCACCAGTCCCGTCGCACGGAGACCACGGTCGGAGAAAAGCGAGGTTGCCACCCTCATGGGGCAACACAGGAAGTGGCGGTCTACCCTCAGACCGTCACTGCCAAATGGCGGTCCACTCTAGGGCCGTCACTTGGAAATAGCGGTCTAAGGCGAACCGTCACACGGCCAGGGGGTAGGGGGAAGCGACGCGCCCACCCTAGTGCGTCGCTTGGAAGCGGCGCACCTAGGCCAGGGCGTCACATGGCACCCCACACCCACGAAAACCACAGGGAAAGTAACGCGCTTACCCTGGCGCGTCGCTTGCAAGCAACGCGTCGGGCTCAGTGCGTTACTCGCATGTGACGCGCCTAGACCAGCGCGTCGCATGGCCCTCACGCTCGGGATGGAAAGGGAAGTGACGCGCCTGCCCCAGCGCGTCGCTTGTAAGTAACGCGCTGGGCCCAGTGCGTCGCTTGGCCCATCCACATGGGGGACAACAGGAAGTAACGCTCCTGCCCCAGTGCGTTACACGCATGTAACGCGCCTATCTCGGTGCGTTACATGGCCTGACCCCCAACGGTCAAAACCCAACGGTCGAAAGCATGTGACGGCCCAGCCCAGGGGCGTCACTAGCAAACGGCGGCCAGTCGCAGGACCGCTACAGCCCTCGACCCTAAAGGCCAACACCCAGGGAAGTAACGCACCCCTCTAGGGGCGTTACAAGCATGTGACGGTCACTGGAGTGACCGTCGCTTGCCCCAGAGCACGCTACGGCGGGAAAACCCCAAAAACACCAACCACGCCCCCGTACCTCCACCGGAGAGGGGGAAAACAAGGGGGAAGACCCCTGGGGACCCCTAGCATGCATCTAAACCACCAAAACATAGAATCATGGGCTAAAACCATAGATCGGGCGGCTCACCCCAAAACATGGAAAAACCCCAAAAACGCCCAAACATGCCTCTCTCGGCCTCCCCGCGGCCTACAAACCACGGAAAAGAACGGCGAAGAGCTAGGGAACGTCACCCTACCTCAATGGAGCGAATGCTCCGCCGGATCGTCCACGAATCGCGAAGAACGCTTGAAAATCCTCGTTCTTCCTTAAGCTTCCCACGCTTGCCGCACGCCCCCACGACCGCCTCGCCGCCGCCCACGTCGCCGCGCCGTCGCCCCGCCGCCGTCTGCAGCCGGAGGGGAGCTCGCCGTGGCCAACCGGGAGGAAGAGAGGGAGAGGGAGGGAGACACGGTAGAGGAGGAAGGAGGAAGAAGAAGAGAGGAAGAAGAAGATGGTGGGGGAGAGAGAAAAGAAAAAGGGTTTTATAGAAAAACCCGGAAAATCCGTAAAATTCCAAAAAATAGGAAATCACACCCCCGCGATCCTCGGAACGCACCGATCGCAACGGTACCACTCGTGTCCGTGTGAACAGCCCGGTTCACCCGCAACGAGCGTCCGAAGAGAAAAGCCGAAACACACACCGGGAATCGGAAAACACACGCGGAAAAAGCCGCGGAACGCCTCCGGGCCTCCGAAACGACTCCGGATCGCGCCGATCCGAACACGAAAGATGTCCGAAACGAAATTTCGGACACAACGGAGCCGGACACTCCGAAAACTAGATCCGGGACCCATGAAGAAGGATCCGAAAGGTCCGGGATATTACACAGTCCAAGTAGTGAAATCTAAGTGAATCAGACCAACTGGAAGCTTACACTGAAAGGCCAGGTCGAAGCAACAGCTTGTGATCCGACGCCTCAGAGGATTTGGTTTAGAACTTCAACGGTCTGAAAGCCTAAGTCAACACAGCTGAGTTCATAACTACAGTACAGCATTTAGACAACATATTCAAGAAAATCTGAGTCAGAATAATCCAAGGAAAGGATCTCAAAGAGCATGGATTAGTTGATATGATGAGGCGAGGTTAGAAAGATGCATCGACGTAACAAGGGAATATCTCGATGCAGCCAACATCTCCGAAGCAACTTCAGTATGATGCATCAACGCATCTAGCAGATGCCTCGATGCAGTCACAACTTCAGAAGAGAGTTAAAGAGCTGCGTTGCTAAAAACAAAGGGATGACTCGACACATCAAGCGTCCATATGAAGGACTCTCAATTCAGAATATGGAGTCCGTCAGATAGGTTGATGCACCCAACAGATGCATCAACGCAACATGATGCTACACAAAGATTCAAGCACGATGCTGAAGCCACTTGCACCGACACACTAAGAAGAACAACTGCCAGAGTACATATGAAGTCTACGCATTAGGACGATGCACCGACGCATCAAGGCAGGTTGTGTACCTTCAAAAGGAACTACGTTAACGCATCAGGGTGATGCACTGGAGCACCAGTCAAGGCTAGGATTCTAAAAAGCAACGTCGAAGCATCATGATCATGCATCGACACATCAAGCCACAAGCCATGTCTAAGGTCAAAGCCAAGATCCAATGCTCCGACATCTCAACTGCCAACATAAATCTTCTGTACTCCATGTCGCGACCTTTTAGTCATGCATTTTTCCAGAACATATGGATGGTCTGTCATGTGACAATTTCAGATTGATTAAAGTCCTATTCGACCAGTTAAGGGTTAAGTGTGATATCTGGGCATCAGTGAAGGGCAATTAAGGAAAACTTGAGCCGCAAAGTAGAATATGCCTCATCACGTGATCACTTGAAGAAAGAACGCGTGAAGACCGTACTGAGAGAGAATTGGCGCGAAAACCTCTCATCACACGTGGCTGTCCTCTGAGAATTATGATTGCAAATCAGAATATTCTTTATCCACGTGGACGAATCAACTTTTGATTGCTGATCCGGATCGCGGAGAGAAGAATGACGACGCTCTGTTCTATAAATATGAGCATCCTCGTTCAGAAGGATGGCGCTGGAAAATTGCATAAAAGAAGAGCATATCCGAGAGTCCCCTCTGAGAGAAAAGAAAGACAGAATTCCACAGAGAGAGGGAGAGAAGAGCATCCAGTCAGTTTCATCGAGAATCTGCTTCGATCTGAAGCTACATTGGTTTCCTCTTCTATTTTGATCGAAGTGTTTTAATCTTAGTTTCTATTTTCTATTTACTTTTGTTCTTCAGCACTGTGATTTCGTTTTGTGGTTCCCTCTTGGTAAAGAGGAAGGGAGTCTAACTCCGGTGTCCCCTCTGTAGGTTCAGAGGAAGAGAGGTCCGTGACCTCTGGTTGGGTGAATTGCTGGGAGCAATTCACTGGGTTCCCTCTTGGTAAAGAGGAAGGGAGTCTAACTCCAGTGTCCCCTCTGTAGGTTCAGAGGAAGAGAGGTCCGTGACCTCTGGTTAGGTGAATTGCTGGGAGCAACTCACTGGGTTCCCTCTTGGTAAAGAGGAAGGGAGGTTGAATCTCCGGGATTTCCTCCTAGGTTGCAGGAGAAGCAAGGAGTGTGTTCCTTGGGGAAGCTGTATGACAGCAGTTGTCGCAGACTGAGTCTGCTTCTTGCGGTTGGCAAGGTGAAGCCTCACTCAGGTTGAGTGAGGGGTGGATGTAGATCTGCGAAGCAGATCGAACCACCTAAAAAACTCAGTGTCCTGTGGTTTGCTTGAGCGTTCATTCCCTATCTCCTACCTCCCCTTCGCAGGTTGATGCTTAAGATGGTTCCTTCTTATAATCTGATTTAGTGTTGATCTAGATTGAGCTATTCTGTTTGTTTTAAGATCTGTCTGAAATAGCCCATGCTAAGGTCAGTGTCCATTTAAATACTGCATTCTGCCTTTCGTTCGAGTGTAGTTCTAACCGAACCTTTGAACTGTTGTTTGCTTCTGCTTGTAGTACTCTCATGTGTGTGCTAAGCATTTGAGTTTGGTTCCATGAGAACTGAGAGTCATCTAAGAGCACATTCGTTGTGAGCCTTCCGCTACCGTATGCTAAGTGTTCGAATGTTGGTCGTATTGGTCCGTGAGAATTGTTGGACTCCTCTGTGAACATCAAAGTAGTTCTTGCTGGGGCCAATCGTGGCTATTTCTGTTTTAGTTAACTGGCTTTCAATTAAGTTTTCTTTTGTTTTAAAATTGGGCTAAATCTTGTGATAGGATCCATTCACCACCCCCCTCTGGATCCCATCTTGCACCCATCTCCTTCCTAACACGTTGTGCTTGTCGCCTCATCATCTCTTGGAGCCAAGAGGTTTATCAACCCTTTCTGACGACAAACAAGGAAGATTTCCAGGGCCCTATGATGAGAAAAGGAATGTGATCTCTAACGTGTTTCATCATCAGATGAGTTTGATGACTCTTCAAACAACCATCCTCTAGATCTTGGTGTGATGTGGGTGCCTCCTAGCTCCTCCCAGTTTCACATATGCGTTGGGGTAGATTCTCTTGCACAAGGCAAGAAGGGACACATTGCCAACCACTGATCCACATGTCTTAAGAATCACAACAACTCTCGTTGTTCTTGTTGTAACTGCATAATCTCCCTTTCAATATGGATGCTCCTTCAAACTGCCAGACCTTCGGGCATTTGCGATAGGGTGTATATCCCGACATGGTATTATGCCACCAGTGTGAAAGTCTGGCCTCCGATGCCTTAGTGTTGCTATTGGTAGCTGGAACAGATTTGTTAACTGTGATCTCCTTCCTTTTGTTTCAGGGATCTTATAAAGCACATTGACAGTAATGCTTTGTGCCGGTCTGACATGGGGTTGGGGCGGCTCCACTCGATGACCTTACATATTGATGGTGTTATCTTTGATCAGCTTCTCTTCTATGCTTTTTAAGACATAGCAATCTTCTATGGTGTGACCCAACATGCGGTGGTACATGCAATAATTGGGTTCACTTAACTTTCCCACATTCGCAGGCTTCCATGGTTCCAGCAGGACTTTCAATCGTTCTCTCATGCAAAGCCAAAAGAGCCCCTTTGTATGTTCTTTCTTGAAAGAATACGGCATTTTCAGACGCTCCTCCAAAGCGATGACCGATGCTTTGCCCGCAAGCTTCTTGTCGGGAGTATTCGGATTTCCTCCTCCATTTTTGCCATTTGCTAGAGAGAAATCTGCTGCGTTCACCTCGTTCCTACTAGTATTGCAGTCTTTTGACAATCTGCCTTTAGTTGAGATGAAGTCGGGGTTGTCAGTGAACTACCAAACGCCCTCCAACCAGCGAGGAGCCAATGGCAGCATCAGTCAAGTCTGCCCCAGCCCAGTAGAGACGCCAGCGTCGCCATCAGGGAGGGACACCACCACCACCGGTGCCACTGGCACAGCTGAAAGGTTTTGCTGATACACTCCGTGAAGGGAGGGTTGCCCAACTGCTGCCCACGGAAGGCGCATCACCGTCGTCAATAGTGGCCGCGGTGCAGCCATCCACGGTGGTTGAAGCACCGCAACTGAAGCTTACCTTGCTGCCGCCACTACCACCGGTGGACCCAACAGCGTCGTGAGACATGGGGCCAAGAGTCTACTGCATTGCTGATATGATCGCAACGGTTCCTCAGTCTGCATTGGACGGCTCGGGCTCTCCCAACGACTAACCGAACAGGATCGGCCCACCTGCTCCCTCAGTCCCAGCTGGCCTCTCTGCTAATCCAGTTAAATCTTGGATCGTTGGAAACAACTCCTCTTCAAAGGCAACCCAACTTCCAATTCAAGCAAGTCTCTTGACTTCTCCAGCTACAAATGTAGCAATCCTAGGTAAGGCAAGCCCAATCCAAGAAATGGCTCCCAGCCTATCCTCTCTGGCCTCCTTTCCAGGAATGACAACGATGGAGCCATCTCCAACGAGTGCCTTAAACCCAGTGTTCCTACCACAAGTGCCATCCCAGGCAACTGCACCCCTCCAAGATCCTACCGGAGACATGCTAACAACCTCCAAAGAAGGCAAGCTGTGTTGGAACGCTAAAGGGTGATCTAGAGGGGGGTGAATAGATCAAACACCCGATAAAAAATTACTGCAGCAGAAACAAATGCGGAATGAAAACTTCTACTGAACAGATAGTGGGCACAATACGAATACCAGCTAGAAAAGATAAAGAACAGTCCTAAGCAAACATCTACTGCGCAAGGACAGAAATATAGAAGCTATGCAAACCATAAAACAATCACACAGCAGACAAAGGTTTTTAGGTGGTTCGGTCCTCCAGACCTACATCCACCCCACACTCAACCCGAGTGTGGATTACTGCTGACTCACAGCTTGAACCGCTGGGCCTCACAGCTTGCCTACAATCCGCTGAGCCTCACAGCTTGCTGTCCAGTGGAATCCTCCACTGCAACCGCTGGGGATTACAGCTTGACCCGTCCAGAGGCAGCACCTCTGCAAACGCTGACCAACAGCTTGAACACAAGAGTTTCGAAAACAAAACAAAAAGGCAAACAAACGAAAAAGGAAATGTATCCCTGCAGGGAATGTAGCTCAAACAAGTGAGCAAACTCAGATCGGGTTTTGAACCAACGATCTGAGGAACAAATCTCTCAACTCTTCACTCTCTCAACTCTCTTTCTTTTCTCTCTTTCTTTTTCTCTTCTGCTGGATCGAAGGGCTCTCTGCTCTCAGCTTTTCCTTCAAGGCTTCTGCATTCGATCAGTCTTCATCTGTGGACGAAGGCTTCCTTTTATAAGCAGTCACAGCAGGAGCAGCACTGGGCGCGTGTCTTCCACATTTCCCGCCCAAGTGTTTTGGCCACGTGTCATCCTGTCAGCCCTTCCAGCCTCGGATCGCGTGCCCCTTCATTAAGCTTCACGAACAGAACCTGTCAGACAGAGAATTATCAGTTTAATGTCGACACATTGTATAGACTTCGTTCGATGCATCAAGCAATGTGTAGACTTGATAATGCGAAGACAGTGTATAGACTTTGCAGTGTGTGCAGTGATGCACAAGATGAAGTATGCACAATGACTGTATGGACTTGGCGTTCTGAACAATGTACATACTTGCTGTGAAGACCAATGCCCAAATGCAGTGTATGGACTTAGCGTGAATGCAATGCAAACACAAGAGTGTATAGACTTGATGAATGCGATGCAGACACACAGAGTGTGTAGACTTGATGAACAATGCATTCTAGGCAAACCCTGTACAGACTTGAATGATGAAGCACACGATGCAATGTGAAGACTTTGAAGAACATATGCTGTACAGACTTCGAATCAAAAGTTGCACGATGTACAGACATATTCGATGTACATACTTTCTATATGCTCAAGACTATGCACAACGAATGTGTATACTTGCTGTAAGGGATGTACAGACTTGATAAATGAACCAATGTATAGACTTAGACAATCTTGCTAACATGCATGAACAAAAGGCATTGTATATACTTGGCCAATGCAATGATGTACAGACTTGCACAATTCCAGCTACAGTGCAGTGTATGGACATGAAGAATGATGCATGTAACGGATGTGTAGACTTTGCAATGTTCAACTGAGACGGAAGATGAGACGATGAAGTCTGTACAGACTTGAAGACAATGCATGCTTCAATGTGAAGACTTCGTCTATGCATAAGACGCTAATTGAGATGGTCCAGTGTATATACTTATGTTGTGCTGCAAGATGGCAGTGTACACACTTGGTGTCCACTTGAGACGCTCAGTGAGACGGTGAGCAATGTACAGACTTGCTGAAGTGAGAGCATGAACAGTCTGCAAACAGTGCAATGTATAGACTTTACATATGCACTGGCTGTACAGACTTGCCAATGTATAGACTTTAAGTCCAATGCAAAAGGCTGTACAAACTTCATGAACAATGCATGATTGTACTGGACGATGTATAGACTTAACTTATGCAGACCAGTCCGATGTATAGACTTTGGCTAGACAAGCTACAGGGCCGATGTATAGACTTTGCAAATGTTCAGACTTGAATGCTCGACCAGTGTACAGACTTGCCACCGACCAAAGTATAGACTTGAAAAGCTTGAACACAGCGATGTGCAGACTTTGTGATGTATAGACTTATGAATGCAACGTAGGTAAAGGTCCCAATGTATAGACTTCCAATATGAATGCAACCGCTGTACAGACTTGCTCAACCAGTCCGATGTACAGACTTGGAATTTCAACAGAAGGATGTACAGACTTGGAAATGATGCATGACGTTGTACAGACTTCATGTAATGCATGCAGACGCTGACTGAGACGGTGCACAATGTATAGACTTGTAAGACGCTAAATGACACAGTCCAATGTATAGACTTTACTTCGTGCATGCAAGACAAGGCTGATGCAATGTATAGACTTGCGAAGCTGGGGGGTCAACCCACTTAAGTGCACTGATGTAATGTATGCACATAGCAGATATTACATAGCAGATATTGAACTGAAGCAATGGATGTATAGACATGATATCTGACAGAATGCAATGCATCTATACAGAGAACAAATGCCATCAATGCGTGACATAATGCAATGCATCTATACAGAGAACAAATGCCATCAATGCTAAACACAACAACATAGCATATGCAAAGTATGCAATGCATCTATACTGACTCACTGTTATGAATGCACCTGTGATACTCTCACTGTGTTGCTATCATCAAAACATCATAACATATGCTTGTGCCTAAGGGGCACAACAAGTTGTTGGCGGACCCCCTTCCAAAAGAAGCACTAATGCTCCCCTGTCCACGTCAGAAGCCATGATAATGGCGACACCTACCCCCGTTAGACACAAAGACCGGCCCCAATCACCGTTGATGCTGCTGTTGTTGAATCCAGCAGGTGCCCAATCTGATTCCAGGAT
The DNA here is from genome assembly GCA_022559845.1 of Amorphophallus konjac. Lineage (NCBI taxonomy): Eukaryota > Viridiplantae > Streptophyta > Magnoliopsida > Alismatales > Araceae > Amorphophallus > Amorphophallus konjac. The sequence goes on along the minus strand of JAHNEJ010001767.1, from coordinate 226,443 downwards.
CTCCCTTGATTCGCCAAATATTTATGGCGTTGGTAAAGGCGTCATCGGCCCACTTCTGGCCCATATTACTAGACGCCACGTTGGCCTAGCGATGGCCCCGGATAGAGTCGATGCAACCTAGGAGGAAGACAATGGATCATGGAATGGCTTCAGAAGGCGAGGAAGTCATCCCGGAGACAACGGGTGGGGAGAGGAGGCATGAAGAAGGAGGGTCCAATGAGATTGTCTGGGAAGGGAAGAGATGAAGGAGATGGTGGGGGTGGTTGAGAGTTTAGAGGATGCACAAATGAGGGACCTAACAGACAAGATGGGTGTCTCCTTCACTATGTTGGATAAGCATCTAAAAGAGGTGTTCATCAAAGTCCAGAAGAGATGACTCATGAGTATGGCAAGGCAGGCGAAGTGATCCAAGTTGAGGGGGACAAGGGAAAGTGAGGAAGGGGAGAGGAGAGTAACGAGTCATAGGAGGAGGGAGACCAGGACGCCCTTGTCTCCTTATGAGGATTGTGCCATGGAATGTGAAGTAGATAGGTGGGGGAATGAAGAGGAGGACTATGAATGCTGTTGCAAGACCACGGGAGCACAGAAGACTACCAACTTGTGATAGGCTCAGGTCCATGATGTGATCCCAGAGAGGACTAGGGATTTGGTGAGGGAGAGAGTGAGAGAATGGTCTATGTAATGTAGATTCTCATAACTTCTTCTCTGAAGCCACTGGGGGATAAGCAGGGAATACATCCTATGGATGCACATTTTGTACAGAGATATTTTGAGCATTTATTTTTGAGATTTTTGTAAATAAGCCATTGTTAAATATGAATTTACAAGCAAATCACTCCTGGAAATACATTAACATACATAACACTGCGTAAAATCACATTGTACAAATATGTCATTTTTTTTGCAAGCATACCACTTTTTTTGCCAAAAACTTGCAAAAAAATCACACTTAGATGGCCTTACATGGCATTTATGCACTATTTACTTGTACGCATTGGTATGATTGCTAATGCATTTTCAGGAATATTTTTTTTTGCAAATTCACTAATAACAATAGTTTATTTGCAAAATCCCTTTATTTTTTACACTTGTAAATCCCTTTTTCCATTTTATATATATAGTGGTACCAACCACTTTCAAACAAACAATTGAGTTCTTAAACAAATTTTAATGTGGTTAAAACAATGTACTTCTATATTGAATAAGAATAGTTATTCTTCAAAGATAATATTTACTTTGGATGAGAATTGAACAAAAAGTAAAATACTACAGATGCTCTCTTATTCTAATATGGATAAAAACTCAAATCCGTATTCTTGCAATTTGTTGGAATATGAATTCAGCCTTTTCTCTTATTTGAGTCGAGTTTGGACCCTAACCTATTCCACATTACCAAAGTAAAATATAGAATCTGAATTCTCTTTCATGCCTTATTCTAGTCTTATTTTGTTACCAAACCTAGGCAAAATTCATGCCTACTCTTTGTTACCTTGTAATTTGGAAATGAGCTTTTCCTGGTGAAAAGGGTGGTTTTGACAAAAGAACCTCATGGGTTTGTGATTGTCCCATCGTAACTCTTCCTATAATTTTCTAGATGCATCCAAGTACATAGAAGCACACACAAAACTTCCTCTCTAATGTAAAACCAATGAAATGTCATAACAATATAAATAGAAATCCAATTTTAAGCAGAGTGGGAATCAGGGTTTCAAGATGATTTGGAAAACTTAAAACACATGCCAATTTTTAATGCAATAGCACAATTGCCTCTTACCTTCATTCGTGCTTCCTCAAAAATGGGTAAGAAGATAAAAATAGGGTCTACTGGGGTTGTTATATACAGACCACCATCTGCATCAGAAGTGAAAGGAAATAAGTTCAATGAAGACAAAAAGAAACAAAACACATGTTAGGTAAAGTCAAAAATAATCACATAGAGATAAAAACCATATTGTTTGATCAGCATGTATAGATTGAAAGCAGGAAACTATGACGGAAAGCATGTGCACATATGATTTATATATATATATAACACATGGCAAACGTCCAAATACAGGGAGTTAAAACAACCAGTCTAATTTCTTACAAGTGTTGGTTGAAGCTTGTCTCTTGTTTTATTTACTTCTTATCTTAGGTATTCTGTCATTTCTGATGCTTTCCCACAGAAATGGTACCATGCCCCAGACCACAAAAATAGTATTCTATACTGGTAAATTTGGACTGGAATGTGATAGGATTTTAAAATTAAGCAAAAATCATCATATAGATAAAGACTCCATTTAAGACAGGAGGAACTGTAAGGTCTCCCAGCTTTTTGACTACCTGAAAGGAGGACATACTCGTGCGACCTAGAGTTTCCTCATACAGGTGGCCACATGAAGGTTGATCTATCTAAGTACTTATAACCAATCCTAGATTGATGAGGCAACATTTCAAGATGATGGTTTGAGTGGGATAAGGCATCCCTACAAAACCAAACAGAGATCCCGATAACATTAAATATAAATAAGAAAATAATTACAAGCCAATATTGATTGTCATAACTGAAAAATAAAATCTATAAAACTGTCTGGCCTCCCAACCCCCCCAAACAACAACAAAAGAACTAGCAGAATTTGAAAACATACAAGATTTTCCCTCATTCCTTTACGCAGAAAGAAAAAACTAGAATTACAAGCCCATATTGATTGTTATCATAGCACCCTGGCTAGGTATATAAAAATATGTATTTAAATATATATATATACATATTATGATTAAAAACATTAAGTTAACTCGAGTCAACCGATTAAAAAGCGGTGAATTAAAATAAATCTATTGACTTTCGCCCTTCACCGGGTTTTCCTTAGTTGTTAGACTAATTCGAATAGGTTAAAAACTAGGAAACCAGCTGATGAGGCCCGCCCCAAAATTTTAGGAGTTGAGTTGGATTCCAACGCCCAGGAGAGAATGCTAGTTCAAATAGAACTCCAAGAGTAGTCTATAATTACCAGGAGTTTCTCAACTTTGCACAAACCCCAAACCTTACTGTGAATGCGCGGCTACAGCAAGAGAAGTTTTGAGGAGGAAGAAAGGGCATCTTCTTCAGGCTTAGAGCTTGAGATTTTTATGTGATCAGAAGTAGGTGTTCTCACTCATGCTAAACATAAGATTAAAATAGATCATATTCTCTCTATGTAATTGTGATTTCTCGTCGAGTTGATTTTAAATTCCTAGTTCATGACCTGATTTATCCTTTTTGATTTTCATACATAAATTTCTAATCCTCAACTATTCAATTTCCAATAAACCTCATCTTGTAAATTCCCCATCGTAATTACTTGTGTACTTTTATCGATTCCAATTCGATTCTTTGAAACCTTTCCAGTCATCATATTCTTGTTCGAAAGCACTGCTCTTGCTTTTCCTTAATTATTATAACCGAGTTGAATACATAAAGGAAACATTATATTTTTGCAAAAAGAAATGTTAATAAAGCAATATTATTAATTAATACTGTATTGTTGCACAAGCAATATATATTGAGATATTAAAATTCGTCATCAATGCATAGAGATAACATCACTAATAATATTGTTTGATCAGAACTAATTTTCAATAGTAATGTTAATGTAAACAATAGCATAAGTACCGTGATTATTTGAAACTTTAATTAGTATGTTTATCAAAAATATTATTATTTTGACGGTAGATTTAATTCATAGAACCACTTGACAATATTTAAGAAAGTAAACAAATAATAATAATAATAAACTCTTAAACAGTAATGACAATTGTAAACATAAATATCGTAACGTGATTTTTCACTTTTAAATTTCAACTAGTTTCATTAATGATGTTTTATCAAAAATTTTAGTATTTTGACGGTATATTTAATTTATATAATCTCTTCAAAATATTTAAGAGGATAAATGAAAGTAAAAACTTTTAAAGTGAATAGGACCTCCATCAAAAATTTAAAAAGGGATTGAATTATTTAAATCTTTAATTTCATCGCCTAACTTCTTTTCAACTTAGACAGAACATCGCCCAACTCCTTTTCAACTTAGGCGATGCTTCGCCTATCTTATCGCCTAACTTCTTTTTCAACTTAGGCGGAACATCGCCTAACTCCTTTTCAACTTAGCCGATAAGTCGCCTATCCCATCATATAACCTTCCAGTCAGACAATACTTTGCCTACCCCATCGTCTAACCCTCCAGTTAGACAATATCTCGCCTATCTTATCGTCCTACTTTCCAATTTAGATAATACTTCGCCTATCTCATCGTCTATCTCACCAAATAGACGATGGATTCGTCTATCCTATTGCCTATGTTGTGCCCCTGTGATTTTGATGATAGCAAACACTATGAGTCAGCATTGCATATCATGAACATCTGTGTCTGAATGATAGTTCTGCTTTGGGCATATAAATGTGTTATCTTGCATTAGTGCAGACATACAGTTCATATAGCATTGCATATAGTTGGTGCACAATTGTCTGGTTCATCTTTGTTCTAAGTCCATGCAGTGCACTCGGTTGCTTTATGCTGTGCTTCACTGATTCATCTTTGTTCTAAGTCCATGCTTCACTCAAGTCTGTACATCGCTGCATGCATTTCTTCAAGTCTGTACATGGTCTTGGCATATGCACACACAAAGACTATGCATCGGTCAAGTCTATACATTGCTTCATTCAAAGTCTGTACAGCCTGTGTTCGCAAAAGCAAGTCTGTACATCGTTCTCTCCAGCAAGTCTATTCATTGCATGCACGCACACATAAGTCTATACATTCCACTGTAGGTACGAGTGGTTAAGTCTGTGCAGGCATATCTAGCAAGTCTATACAGACTTGGTCCATGCGTCAGTTAAACAAGTCTATACAGACTTAGTCCATGCTTAAGCCTAGCAAGTCTGTACATTGGTGTCGTCTACACACATGTCAGACAAGTCTGTACATTGTTCAGCAGCAAGTCTGTACATCGTCTTGGTGTAGGCGTGACAAAGTCTGTACATTGCATCGCATGCTCACACACTCGCAAGTCTATGCATTGGCTGCTGCATGCTCACATAGTCCATGCGCTCATTCATTGATCAAGTCCATACAGCCAAAGCCAATGCATTTCACGTCTCACTTAGCGTCTCATGCTATACTGCTAAGTCTGTACATTGGCCAAGTCTGTACAGAGTCTTATTGCATCATTCATCAAGTCTATACATCGTTGTGGCTTGTGCATGCATCATCTATCAAGTCTATACATTGTTGCATGCAAAGTCTGTACATTGGCAAAGTCTGTACATCGTTGGCTTGTGCATACATCGTCTTTCAAAGTCTGTACATCGGTCAGTCTCACTCAGCGTCTCATGCTATCAAGTCTATACATCGCATGCATTACACACAGCAAGTCTGTACATCCATCGTCTCACTCAGCGTCTCACTCAAAGTCTATACATTGCAGCCTGTTCGTGTTCAAGCTTTCAAAGTCTATACATTGTCTGCCCTGCACACACAAGTCTATACATTGTCCTGTAGCACACACACGAAGTCTGTACAGCCTTTGTGTTGCACGAACACAAGTCTATACATTGTCTCATGCATACATAAGTCTGTACAATTTGTGTGGCTTGTTCATGCATGTGCTGTGTTGTCAGTGGGTCAATTAAGCAAGTCTATACAGACTTGTTCCATGCGTTAGTTTAAGCAACTCTATACATTCATCGCATTGGTTCTTAAGTGCTAGGTTGCAAGTCTATACATGCTGTAGTTCAGCATCTTTACATACACAACATGCACGCAGACAAAGTCTGTACAATCCCTTCCATGCATTCTAAGTCTATACATGCTTCGGATGGCATCACATAAAGTCTGTACATTCTTTAAGTCTATACATGCTTGGTTCAAGTCTTGAACTAACTCGATGCATCCATTTTTCTCTTCGTTCAGGTTGATTTAAGCTGATGAGTGGCACGTGATCCGAGGTTGACACCTTGCACGTGATCCGAGGTTATCTCTGGACAAAGAGGGCACAAGCCCTGCACACGCCCTAGTTGTTGCTGCTATAAATACGAAGCTTCTTCCTCAGAAGAAGACTGATCGAGCAAGAGAGATCGAGAGAGTAGCAGAAGAAAGAAAAGAAGAAGAAGAGAAAAGCAGAGAGGCAAAGTGTGAAAGCTTAAGAAGAAAAAGGGAAGAGAGAGCTTGCAGGAAGAGAGAGGCAGAGAGTCGAAGAGGAAGAGAAGAAGAAGACTTCGTTCTTCTGGCATTTGGATCAAATCCATGCCAGATTGCTCCTTGGCGAGCTACATCTTGTGGAATTCATCTCCAGCTTTCTGATTGCTGTATTTTCTTTTCTTGTTTTAGTTCACACTTCCGTTGTTTTTCTTCCGATACTCTGTAGTGAGGTCGGGGTTCCTCCTGTTGATTCAGGAGAAGGGAGACTTGGAGTCTCCGGTTGTTAGTGACTGGTGTCGCTAGCGGTTTCCCTCTGGGTTTCAGAGGAAGAGAGACTTGGATCTCTGGGTTCCCCTCCGGTTTGGAGGAAGGGAGGATTGGTCCTCCGGTTGCAAGTGGCTGGGTGTCACTTGTGGGTTCCCTCTGGTCTGGAGGAAGAGAGACTTCAGTCTCTGGTTGCTAGTGATTGTGTGTCACTAGTGGTTTCCCTCCGGTCTGGAGGAAGAGGGGAGGTTGTTCCCTTGGTCAAGCTGTTAGGCAGCACCTGTTTGCAGACTGAGTCTGCGGTTCTAGCTCTTGCTAGTGGAAGCCTCACTCTGGTTTGGAGTGAGGGGTGGACGTAGGTCTGTGGACCGAACCACCTTAAAAATCTATTGTGTACTATGGTTTGATTGTCATATCTGATTCGCTAGATGCTTGCATAGGCTCGATCTGTTTCTTACACCTAGTGACTGTTAGGCTTGCTCACCGAAAGTTTGTTTCAAGTCGTGATAGAGTCTAGTCTGATCTTCCTTCCATCTTTCATTCTGCATCTCTGATTGTTACAGTTTCTAATCGGAAGAAGTTTTTAAAGGTGAAATTCATTCACCCCCCCCTGTGAATCCATAGCACCTATCACATCAGCCTAACCTTCCAATATAGATGATAATCCGTCTATCTCACCGTCTATTTTGGTTCCCTTTTGTCTTTTGCCTAATGGAAGATTAATCTCTAATAATTTGGCAGATCTTTATTTATTTCATTAATTCCCTTGGAATTGTCCCATTAAAATGTACATAGATATATGTATATATTATTTATTCCCTTTGGATTGTTCCTTTCACTCTTACCTGTTTGACCGTTGTTGCACCCGTTATTTTTCTTGAATTAATCGAGACAATTTCCTCAAATCAATCAAGGTAAATTAAACAAAAGTTCGACAATGGTCGGAATACGGCACAAAGCCAATACCGTCGCTCCGAGGAGTTATCTCCAAATTCCGGGGATTCTCGATCAAAAAATTTTAATCAATCACAAGTTCCTCAAAGCAATCGAGGTGATTGAAGATAATTCAAAGCAAGAACGACCAACAAACGGCACAAAGCCAAGCATCATTGTGATTCCGGACGAATATCCGAATCCTAAGAATTCTCGTCAGATGTTTGGGATGAAAGAAAAAAATATCGCAGCAAAGAAACAACCACATCATAATTGTTTACGAACCTCCGAAAGTCCGACACGCGTGTACGAGACGGCCCCGACGGATGCAAGCTTCTCCCCTCGACCAACGACATAGAGAAGACGAACAAGCAAACAAAGGAGGAGTTTTTATCCTCTCCACGTGTCCCAACTACTAAAAAACCCAACGAAAAGGGCAAAACCAGGGCTTTATAAGGGGGCGCCCCCCCCCCCCCTTTTCTCCCTACGAATAGGGCAAAAAGGGCCCAGGCGGGACCCTTGGACCCTGTCAGGGTCAAACGAGGCCCTACAAGGGTCGTTTGACCCAGGCAATCCTGCCCAGGGTCGCTCGGGCTCGCTCGGGGCCCACCGCCTAGGAAATAGGCGGTCAACCCCAGTCAAGCCCTAGGCTTGACCAGCTTGACCGGCTTGACTGTGGTTGACCAGAGGGTCTCCAACCGGAATCAATTGTTCCCCTACAAGGGTCAAGCCCCCCTTGCTTACCGTGGTCGATCCCCACTCTCCTAGGGTCAAATGACCCCAGGTAAACCCTTAAAGGGAGGAAAAAAGTCCTACCCGAGGTCATTTGCCCATCTAAAGGGCCAATTGACCCCGAACAATTCAAAAAATTTCTTAACTGGGTCCAAGTGACCCCCCATCCTCTATAAATATCCCTCATGGGTCCAGAGGACAAGGACAACAACACAATACACAAACAGAGAGACAGACATACGACATGCCAAGAACTCGTGTTTGATTATTTGTAAAGGCCCACTCAAGGGTATGAATTATAAATATTCCAGTTCTTACTTTTATGCCCCTGAAGGCCTTGTTATGTAAATTTATCTACATTTTGGGAGGCCAAAGTATGTAATTCTCTTAACCAATCAGAAATTACAAAAAAAAATGCCCTTCCTCAAAATAGTAAGAAAACCCTCATATCCTATAATTACAGATATACCTTGCAAATTTCTCAAATTGTGACTATATCCTATATTTTTACAGAGACTTCTTCTAAAGTCAACAATTTGCTAACAACACCTTGTACTCACACAAATGATGAATATATTCAAAGGCTCTTTGTGTGTTTCAAGAAATTACAAATATATCCCAACTGCCAGTGAAATTGTGTATACGATCTTTTACAAGGAATGTTCATGCATGTGCCTTCCCTAAGCCTCAATTTGTCCCTACACTCATGGGTATTGCCAAATTATGTTTACATCCGAGTGTCACCAGAAATAACCAAATTCGCCTTTGGTCTCCTCAAGAATTACCAATGTACCCTCAGGGTAGAAATGGCCAAATCATCTCTGAACCTTCTAGGAATTACCCAAGTATCCCTGGAAATCAAAAATTACATGAAATCCCTCGCTCAATTCAGAAATTGCACAAAGTCCCCTAGCCTGGCCCAAAATTATTAAAATACCTCTAGAGGTCAGAAATTATCAAAATACCCCTTGAATCTAGAAATCACCGGGATGCCCTAAAATGCAAAGCGCCCACAAACTCCCGTAAATTCATAAACATACGCCTACAATCATGGGGTTTTGTTTAATCTAACCAAACCATGCCCTCAACCTAACCCTAATTTTACCAACATCTTTGTTGTAGGTGCATTAATCGTGATTGATGCAAGTGAGTTTGCCCTTAGCATTGGACTTATGTAAAGTACCATAAGATTTCTTTAACAGTTAAATAAGGATGTTCAGACTTTATGCCGATGTAAATTAACACTGACTGCAGTCAGTGGGAAAAGGTCTCACACTCAAACCCAAATCATCTGACCAAATTTAACTCACGGAATTAATCATGCACATGCTACTCAGGGTTTGCCGTCCCGCCCCGACCCGCACTGACCCGCACGACCCGACCCGACCCAGGCGGGCGCCGGGTCGCACGGGCCGTGGGTCGTGGACGGGACGGACCGACCCGCTCTGTCCCGTGCGTCTCGCCATGTACCGGTGCGGTGCGAGGCGGGACCCGGCTCGGTACGAGCGGGTCGGGGCGGGTCGGGGCGGATCGGGGCGCCGGAGGTGGGAGAGGGGGGCGGTGGGGGGCCGCAGCAGGAGGCGGTGGGGGGCCGCAGCCGGAGGGGGAGGTGGGACCGTGGGAGAGGTGGGGGGGCGGTGGTGGCCGCCGGAGGTGGGAGAGGGGGGCGGTGGGGGGCCGCAGCAGGAGGGGGAGGGGGAGGTTGGACCGTGGGAGAGGTGGGGTGGGCGGTGGTGGCCGCCGGAGGTGGGAGAGGGGGGCGGTGGGGGGCCGCAGCAGGAGGGGGCGGGGGGGCGCCGGAGGTGGGAGAGGGGGTGGTGGGGGGCCGCAGGAGGTGGGAGAGGGAGAGGGCGGTGGGGGCGGGGGGGAGCGATCTCGGTGGTGGGGCCGCCGGAGGTTGGGGGGCGGTGGGGGAGGGGGGAGAGGTGGGGGGGGCGGTGGTGGCCGCCGGAGGTGGGAGAGGGGGGCGGTGGGGGGGGCGCAGCAGGGGGGGTAGGGGGAGGTGGGAGAGGTGGGGGGGCGGTGGTGGCCGCCGGAGGTGGGAGAGGGGGGGCGGTGGGGGGGCCGCAGCAGGAGGGGGCGGGGGGGCGCCAGAGGTGGGAGAGGGGGTGGTGGGGGGCCGCAGGAGGTGGGAGAGGGAGGGGGCGGTGGGGGCGGGGGGGAGCGATCTCGGTGGTGGGGCCGCCGGAGGTTGGGGGGCGGTGGGGGAGGGGGGAGAGGTGGGGGGGCGGTGGTGGCCGCCGGAGGTGGGAGAGGGGGGCGGTGGGGGGGCGCAGCAGGGGGGGTAGGGGGAGGTGGGAGAGGTGGGGGGGCGGTGGTGGCCGCCGGAGGTGGGAGAGGGGGACGGTGGGGGGCCGCAGCAGGAGGGGGCGGGGGGCGCCGGAGGTGGGAGAGGGGGTGGGGGGCCGCAGCAGGAGAGGGGCGGGGGGGCGCCGGAGGTGGGAGAGGCGTCGGAGGGCCGCAACAGGAGGGGGCGGGGGGCGCCGGAGGTGGGAGAGGCACCGGGGCGGACGGGGTCGCAGTGCGACCCGCCCGACCCGACCCGTCCCGCGCAGAGACCGGGTCGGCCGGGTCGGACGGGTCGGCAAACCCTGATGCTACTTAGCCCAAAAATGTGCATCCATGTTCAACAAATGAACATCACCATACATTTCCTTTTAAATTTATGAAATTCCATGTTCAACAATCGTATTTCATGGACTTCCATTTTGCTCGGAATTCTTATGGCCATTATTTAAGGAATTATTTGATATTTACATGGGATCTTTGATCCAAAATGACCTCAATGTCTGTGCTAAATTAAGGGCCCTAATCTGGTCTTGGGAGGAGCGCCTTAAAATACTTGTGCATGTAGAAGTGTGAATGATCGAGTGTGGCATTGCACTAACTACATGCATGCTTGATTGATCTAGACAATTCAATTTTCTTGAGTGATACTATTGCTTGACTTGTACATGATATATTGACCCATGTGAGTAATTACTTGTTATATGGCCAATTCTTTTGTTATTTCACTCGATACATGTTCATTGAAATTTGATTATATGCGAGATATTCTTTGAATCATTCTATTGAAATTTCTGTCTTGTTCTCTACGGTGTCCAAACTCTAAAATATATGTCTTTTCTGATTAAACTCTCAAGCCATCATGATTTTTCTCCTACTGATCTATCTCTATATTTTGGATTTTTTCCATTATAATTAACTTGTTAAACTATAAATACACTAACTATTTGAAGTTGCCGGATTCTGAGATATAATTCCTACTAGGTATTTTTGCTCATTCAATGTTGATTGATGCTTTTCAGGTGATTCTGAGGTTGAGGCTCACTCAAACGAGGAGACAAGAGTGTGACAGAGTGCACCCGAGCAGTCTATTAGGAGTTTCTTTTCTGTTGATTTAGTCTTGCGTAGAAAGTGGTCTATGTATTTGACTTTTATATAGCAGAGTGAATTAGTATTGAGAGTTGTAGCCTAATTAGTTGAACTTCATGTAAGAATTCAGATTGGTATATTAAAACAGATTTTGGCTGAGATTATTATTATGGCTTGTTGGTATTTTAGATATTGCTTGTCCCGATCGATTGATTCAACTGTCGCGCTTCGATATTCCACAATTAGGGCGTGGCAGTTATAACTAAAAGAAAATTCCATAAAACTTCTGACCTCCCAATCCCCCCAAACAACAGCAAAACAAGTAGAAAATTTTAAAAACTTACATAATTTTCCCATATATATTTACCCAGAAAGAAAAATCTGGTTTTGCCCTAATGATGATAAAACAGTTGGTACTACTTGAATGTCATTGGCATAATGATCTTGCTAACATGAGAAGTCATGACTGTGAGTAAATTGGTCATAAAGCAGTCAAGATAGATGCATATTAAATATAGCTACAGATGAAGGTTGATGTCAAACAATATCAAATTGATAAGATAAAGATGAGTGGTGCTTACAAGTGACATTAAGGATCAGCTCTCACTCTCCCCACACATCCCTTCGAAAAAACATAAAGATTCCAAGATCTTTGATTATGGATTGTTGCAAGATCTTAAAGGCTGTTGTATTCTATACATGGTTGCCAAGGCGTCCAAGGCGACCAAAGCGGTGGCCCATCGCCTTACTACTTAGGCGACAAGGTAAAGCGCTTAGGCGAAACTTAGTTTACATAACTAAATACATTGCAAGAAAACTACTACTATACATTTTCTACATATAAGTCCTATCTTAGTTAATAAAAAATTTGATATTCACAAATCTTCAACATATACCTATGTTTTAAAATTCAAAAATATAATAAATGGCAAATAAAAATAAATTAATAAGGAGAAAACTAATACGAATTTGTGAATACATGTCAATCAATACACAAATTTTAATCTAAAATATGATATTCAAATAGTTATTCTCTATATTAAAAGGAAGCATAAATGACACATTTTTTGATAAACTATAAGCACATCAGCATAATAGTTTCATAATTTTCTACTTGTGAATTATCAAAAAGAGACAAAAATAGTACTAGCTTCAAAAAGTGCACCAAGCAAATATGAATCGATATCCTTAAGAGGAGGGAAGCGGAATCGACAGGGAGAAAAATCCGAGAGAAAGAGGAAAGAGAAATGGAAGTTTTATCTTCTCTTTCCAATCTTGACATAGCATTTGTCAATTTTTCAAAATTATCTCTGAAATTTTACCCAAATATTAAAACCTACCTCAAAAAAAGGAGTGGATGTCCTGCCAAGGCAGGCTAAGCAGGCCCAAGGTGGCTTATGTGCACCAAGGCAGCCAGGTGAGTGCCTTAGTGGGCTGATCGCCTAGTCGCCTTGGGCGCCTTGGAGCGCCTTGTCGCCTAGGCGACGCCTAGGCGACACCTTGAAAACAATGATTCTATACATCACAATCTGCAAGATTTGCAGTCCCCCACCCCAACAACAAAATATAAAAGCAACAAGATTTAAAGTTTCCCAACTTTATCTTTCTGCAAGCTCATCCTCTCACCTCTTTCCCAGAAAGAATATGTTTGTTTGTGCAGCTAAAAGTAATAAAATAGTTTATCTTTATGCAATGATGCTTACATAATGATCATCCTTTAGTTTCCTAACCTAAGAAATCATGATTCACAAAAGCAACTTATATCAATAAAGCATACAAAAAAATTATTACACATGTTCTAGTGTGGATGCAAGGATTTTAATTAAATGAAGAAAAAGACTTACGCGCTACCCCACTTCAAAGCCATTTCTTTCAGTAGGTCTGATAATATCACAGAGAATTATTGCACTTACAATGCTACACTTCACATTCTAACCCACTTCAAAGCCATTTCGTTCAGTAGGTCCGATAATATCACAGAGAATTATTGCACTTACAATGCTATACTTCACATATCTAAATCCAACATACATTAGTCTATCTTTGAGAAAAAAATACTGAGAATTTAATTGCTTTCAGAAAGAAAATATCCATTTCTCACTCATAGGCAGATAAAATAGCACAGTGAGCCTGAGCCGAAAGAATGACACTACTATCTTCACAGACAATCAAAGATAAAATGAAGCTGTGAGCTTGAGGCGAAAGAATGACAACATTACCTTCACATACAAAATCTCCTAGGAACCAAGAGCAATAAGATTGCTTGAACCAATGAACTTCTTGAAGAGATTCATTTCTCAAGACATAACATGTTGGAGTCCCTGTCGAGATTCAGAACAAGTGTTTCTCAATCTTTGGTACTTCCCCCCTCCACTTAAGACATAAAACTGCGGATGTTGCAAGCTGTTCCATGAACAATTACTAACTTTTCTTTCACATTTTACAAATAATAGAATAAATATCTTAAAAAACAATGCATATAAATGTTTATTTCTGACTCCATTGACGATGCACTTGTTGAAACGGGTAGAGTATGTCAACCCGAGTTGTTGTTACTTTTGTCCGGCCACAAAGATGGCATGGGGACTATGGATGTATGGGGGTTAAAAGCCATGGACACAAAGGCAATATGTTTATAAATGGTTTCTGGCCCAAGAAAGTATGGGACCCTGTGATTGAATGTTTGGTGGTCGCTTATCAAGAAGCAGGCTTAAGGTTTTCTAGTTGCGAGCCTTGGAGAGCCTGGAACCCGAAGATTGAGTTTTTGATGATCTTTAACCTGGGAGGGGTTTGGAACCAAAGATGGGTTGGAACTCAAGTATGCATAGGTGTCAAGGAATGGGTTAGTGCCCAACTGTGGATTGATATCCAAAGATAGAATGAAGCCCGAATGAATGGGTTGGATAGGTTGGTGCCAAAAATTGGTTTGACATCAAAGGACGGGTTGGAGCCCAAAATTGGTTTGACATGAAAAGATGGGCTGGAGCCCGTGTATGGAAGAGTTGGTGCCCGAAATGGCTTTGACATCAAAGGACAAGTTGGAGCCCGAAATTGATTTGATAGTAAGGACGAGTTGGAGCCCGAAATTGGTTTAATAAGAAAGGACAGGTTGGAACCCGTGTATGGATGGGTTGGTGTCCGAAATGGGTTTGACATCAAAGAACGGATTGGAGCCCGTGTATAGATAGGTTGGTTCCCGAAATTGGTCAGATATTAAGGACAAGTTGGAGCCCAAAATTGGTTTGATATTAAGGATGGGTTGGAGTCCGAAATTGGTTTGATTTCGGTAACTACTTACTATAAGAGATATGGAGCAAGTAGGCTTTTGAAGTATAGAGGTGGAAAGGAGTGGCTTTTGGTACGAGTTTTTTGGTTCCCTAGAAGGACATGGAGCCAAGGAACTGGAGGCTGTTTCTTTTCTTCTTTTTCCCCCTTTTTTTCATATTACCAACTTCACATGCTTTTCATTGAATGGGAAGAAAAATTGCTCCCTCGTTTGCAACTCTTTAGAGGTGAATTTCCCTTTTTGGAGGATTCGATGACAGTCGCCCTTAGCTCATGCTCTATTTTGAGAGGAAGGAATATTTGGCTTGTGGGACTGGGTGGAACATGCCCCCAGACTTGGAATTCTCTCATCGAGCTTTTGTCTTAAAGGGCTTGGGCGAGCATGCTCCTCTATTCCTTTCTTTCCTCTTTTTTTTCCCTTTTTTTCTTGGTTTTTCTTTTGGATTTGCCGCCTATTGGGTTAAGTGCTTTCGGCTTTCAGTGCTTGCAAAGTCGAAATTATTGCCACTTCGACGTAGTTCTTTATTGGTGACTTCTGTCGGGCGAAGTCTAGTTATGGAATGACTCCTACCATCAGTTTGTCCTTATCCGATAAGTGCTTCGATGTGCTGTTGGATTGCCTCGCATTCTTGGATGGCATAACATTCTCTGGCATGGTATTCATAGAGGAGATGATGCCCCATGTCCGTCTTTGAGAGTGGTTTTGGAGGATCATGAGGTATTATTCGTCCCTCCCTTACCAATATGTCAAATATCCCTTTTGTATCTTCTTGATGGAAGGAGTATTCATCGGACATTCGTCGACTAAGATTCCCTTTAAAAGGTCCGATTTGGCTCAGCCATGTTTCTTTTGTCTCAAATTCAGGAGGTTCAGATGTAGCTGGAGTATGAATTGCTTTGGCAGAGGACTTTGGTTGGTCCCATGAATGGGGTTGTTGAAGATCAACTCAATGATTCTTCATCTGGATCACCCCTGACAGTATTAATCTTTCCACTTCATCTTTAAAGATGCAGCAGTCCTCAATAGTGTGGACTGGCATACGGTGGTACAGACAGTAACTAAACTCTTTTATTTTGCCTTGCCTTGGCCAACTTACGGGGCTCTAGCAAAGTTATGAGCTTTCGTGCCATGCAGAGCTCGAAAAGCTCTTTAGTATGCTCTTTGATGAAAGAGTACGATATTTTCATTCGTCGTACCAACGTTATCGTGGGTGATTTACCCTTGGCATTTTTGTAGGCCTTGCTCGAGCCAATTTTTTCCTGTGAATGGCTATCTGAAAAAGAGAAGTCTACGACATTTGCTTCCATCCTAGTGACATGATGGTTCTTAGAGGTCCTGGCTTCCACAACTTGTGTCTTGCCATCATTGCCGAAGGCTCGACATTTGCTGGAATCCCATAGTTGGTTTGGTTAATTGATGAAGATGTGAGACACCTGAGCAGGGCATCTCGCTCTCACAGCAATTCTTGTAGAAAGGACTTCAATGCTTGGTTATCCCGCTACAAACCCTTCAAAGTGATGCATTCGGTATTATCTCTGGAAACATTCCTGAGACTTATGTTGCTTTCCTCATTAATATCATGACGGTGATCCACCATGCCATGCTATTAAGGCAACTTTTGTTGAGACAAAGCCTCAGCAGGATGATTCTCTTGAGTTGAATAATCCTCAGCCTTAAGGTGAGTTATGGGACCATCCTCGTTGATCAGGGGTGTCCATTGAGCTAGACCCCCTAGCACTGTAGATTTATCAGTTGCAGAAGAGCTGCCACTGTGAGCCTCTATTGCACTTTTAAGAGTTTACATCACTCTTTTCTTGCGGGGATATGAGTTCGAATGGGGAGGTGCCCCCAATCGGTTAAAGACCGATACCTGACTGGGTTTACTCGCCTCGTCCAAAATTGTTCTGGGATCAAATTCAATTATGGATTCCCCCCTACTGGTTGGGTGAGATAATTCAACTGACTTTTTAGATAAATTGTTGGATAGATTCTTGGGAGACGAGTTATCTTCTAACTTAGATCGTCATCAGATACTTCTTCTGACAAATTTCGGGAAGGATTTAGATCTTAAATTTGGGCCGCCCCGATCATCTCTTCAGACAGTTCAATTGGTTGCTCGTTGACAGAGGAAGTGTAACAGGTAAACACCTTTATGAAGTCATCGATAACCTGTACCACTCTCCTCTTCTTTTGGGGCTGAGAACCCAGACGAGTGGGTGCCCCCAGTCGATTAAAGACTGACATCCGAGGTGATGAAGAATACGCCTGACAAGTCTTATCTAGTTGGATTACTTCCAATGATTGTCTAGTTCTGTTGGGATTTTTATAAACCCCTTTCCTTTTCAGCCCTTGAGGGCAACCAACTTGGATTTCTGGACCAGTCAGGGCTTTGGTTTGTCCATAATCCAACATTGGGACAGGGTGACCCGCCCTGTTTCTCCTAATGGCTCGGTCCTCCTCTTTGGTGACCAGATTTGTTTAACTTTGAACTGGCGCTCCTCCGTAAGATTGCCCCCTCGTCTGGACATAGGGGTCTTGGACTTTAGTTG
The DNA here is from genome assembly GCA_022559845.1 of Amorphophallus konjac. NCBI lineage: Eukaryota > Viridiplantae > Streptophyta > Magnoliopsida > Alismatales > Araceae > Amorphophallus > Amorphophallus konjac. Next base: position 209,149 of record JAHNEJ010001767.1, on the reverse strand, counting down.
AGCTACTTGCCCCCAGTTGAAGGGTGCAACTTGGCACAGGACTTCTTCAGTTTCGCCTTGTCTTCTCGTATTTGGTGGAGCAGACCAAAGTGAGTTGAGATTGGGATAGTCGAGACATAATCGTCTCGTGACATGATTGCCTCCGTCGAGCCGGATACGAAAATTGCTGAGAAGGATTGACTTGTCTAAGTGTGAGATGGTCCGTAGCGGGCTTTCTGCCTTTACGCTGACGGTGTTGCCCCCGGTTGGCGGGAACAGCTTAGAGGTGAATTGTGTTGACCGAAAAGCTCGGGGATGAAACTTGGGGCTTGATGCCCCCAGCAGTAGGAGTGGTTGGAGTCATTTCTGTGACATGGACCACCCCTAAGAAGAAGGGGGATCCGACCACTACTGAAAAATTGCCGAAGACAATTGGTGTTGCCAGATACCCATATCTGGCGTGATTGGCGATGACGATCGGGCCGTAGGTGACTGCCGCCATCGAAAAGTTGTTAATTTGTGATTGAAATTGGGGTTAAGACTGTTTCCCCTCCCTGATCCCTCCTGAAAAGGAGACAAAGGATATCACAACCTTCGTAAAGGCATAAAAATCTTTGGCATGAAGATGAAACAAGGATGGCAATATCGGCCGAAATCGATACGTTTCGGCCGAAACGTATCGGTTTCGGCCTATATCGAAACCGAAACGGGCCTTGTCACTGTAGCAAGTCCGATACCGATAAAAATTAAATTTTAATAGTTTCGGACCGAAACCCGGACCTGCTCAATAATATTTTTGCCTTTTCTGACTGTTTTGAACCTGTTTCGGCCTAAACCGAAACCGATACTGCCATCCTTGAGATGAAAGGCAGGAAAATCACATCGGGCGTGTCAGTCTGTTTTACATGCAAAAAATTTAAATCTTAAAACATCCATTTGTTGGATAAATATGCATATATTTTGGCATAATATTAATTCTGCGCAGTTAATTTATCAGACAATTAGGGTTTGTACAATAGACTTTTCCCCACCGACCGATGTCGGTGTTAATTTACATCGATATAAGTTCGAACACCTTTGATTAATTGCCAACGATCCCCTTTACCTCCATAATATCCGTTATGATGTTGAGGATTTAATCTAAGAGAGATTCCTATGTCCTAAGGCAAAAGTATATTTGTAATTTTCTCTTAAGTGAGGGTTTATTTGTAATTTTTCTATATGTAAGGATTTATTTGTAATTTTCCTTTAGATGAGGGTGAAATCACAATTTCAGAGAAATCCGAGCATCCCTGTACCGTTCCCACACTTACAAAATCTTCTTTACAATTGTTTTGGGCATTTGTGAAATTTTGTAAAAATTCGAGATAAAACTATAATTTTAAATGCTTTTGAACAAAACAGGGACATTTCTCCAATTCTGAAGAATATTTCTTCAACTTGAACATTTTTCTTGAATTTCAGAATTTTCAGAATTTTTTCCTGAATTACCGGACTTTTGTGCAATTTTATAAAACTCTAGGGTAAAATTGAATTTTTTTTATTTCTAGCAAATTAAGGGCTTTTCTCCAATTCTGGAAAACATTTCTGCAAACTAGAACATTTTCCTTGAATTTTAAAAGTTTCAGAATTTTTTCTTGAATTATATGGGTATTTGCACGATTTCACAAGACTTTGGGATAAAATTGCAACTTTGGATTTTGTAGAATTTTCTCCGTAATTTGACATCAAAAATATCCCAGAACCAAGAGTTCTTGGATTTACATGGTTCTTTCTTCATTCATAACAAATACAATAAATTTCCCTCATGTCGAGGGTATTTTTGTAAACATAATAAGCACTTTTACACAAATTTCAACTTCAAGGAGATTTTTGAGTCTTGAGAGGGTGATCTCCAACAACTTGGGCAAGGTTACAAAGGCTTCAAGGGAGGAAAACTCAGACATCAAGTTCATCAAACTCTTCTTCTCCAAGCTTTGGCTTCTCCAAGTTTTCTTCCCCCAAACTTTGACTTCTCCAAGCTTTCTTCAGGTCTTCGAGTCCCCGATTCTCCTCCTGCTTCCTCCTTTTATAAGCACTGGGGAGAGGAGGAAGGGACGCCTCCAATTGCATAGTGGTGGAGGGGCCTTCCTTGGTGTGCCTCTAGTGAAAGGTAAGGAGGAAGGATGACCTCACTCCGATAAGTCTCTCCTTTTTTTGTTTGTCTCTCTTCCCTTTTCTTCCTTTTTTTTTGATACGAGAGAGAGGACCGGAAGGGGTCTCCCTCTAGTGGCAGGCAACCAGAGGGAGCCCTCCGATGCTGTATAGACCGAAAGGATCTCCTACCTCCCTCCGCCTGTGCTGACCGGAGGGAGGCTCCCTCTGCTCCCCTGCTTACTTGGGAGAGAGAGAGGGGCAGAGGGGGGGCTTGCTTTGCCTTGGGCTATAAAAACCTGTCCATCCCTTTCAAGCAATTTTTTATTGCTAGGAGTTTGGGCTGCAACAAGTGGAGGCTTCTCGTTTGCTTAATTTTGACTGCTCCTTGCTGTTCAAGCTTTTTTACTACGGAGGAAACACTCCCATGGCCGCGGGGGCTGGTCTAAAAGACCAGGTTGACCTTCTTATTGTTGGTTTTCTGGGTGGGTGAGTGGTTTCATGCCGTCCACCAGCTGTTTGATAGAATTCCCATGCATGAAAGCACATAAAACTTTTGTAAATAGACCCCGCCTGACAGAACCCCAAGGGTGTTCATATAATAGCGATGATTGTGTATCATTTTTCACTATGGCATCATGCATTTTATTTTCTAAAGAATTTTGAAAATATCAGAAAGATGTTATAAATTTTGTGGAGTTCAAAAAATGCTTTCCACGAGACGTTCGTCAGAGCCGAAGGTGACGGTGAATGGCCGTGCACCCTGTTAATCTCGTTGACTTCCATGGCTTAATGCCTTTATGACTTGCAGCCTTCCTAGCTTTCCTTGCTTTCTTGCAGATGTGTTGGTACTTCTTTTTTTTGGCAGGCGATCGACATGTCTCGTGCCAAAGAGAGTTGTGCCCGAAGATGCAGAGGACGGGATACGGAGACAGCCCCTATCATCTCAAAGAAGTTGATGTCTCTATTGGGTCCTCCAAGAGTCACCACGGAGGATTTATTTTCTCCAGATCAAAGATTGATTGTGATTACTGCAGGGCCACTTCCCGAGTATGAGTCAGGAGGTGGAGCAGTTGACTTGATTTTGATTATCAAGCATGGGGGCTTCTACAAATATCAGTGCCCAAGAGGCTATCCAAAACACTTCCCTTTAGATGAGTACTTAATTCCGTTCATTAAGAACTTTATTCCTGAGGACATGGATGAGCATGATGTTTGTTTGCCAGCGGAGCGATGTCAGTTTGAGAGGGCGATTTTGGTGAGGCGGGGTAGCATGCTCGGCACCTGTGCTACTTCTTGTCCCAGCTTCCCTATGAGTTGCACACACCAACCTCAATTTCCTGCAACTACCCAGTTGGGGTTCTTTAGCACCGAAACCGGTTGCCATACTAGGGCACAAACATTTACATCCGCCATATGGGAATTATCTGGCAAATACAAAGTAGCTTCAAATTATGTTTCTGGTTGGTTTTTAACTCCTTCAATTACACAGTTTGCTACTGAAAGATATGATAAATTGTGTCTTATCGACAAAATTATGAGCGGTTCCGCGCCAAGTTGGTATGGCAAGTGGTCCATTGTTTCTTCTCACAAATTTCACCTGAGAGCCACGGAGTGACTAATGGGGGTATTACACCATTACAGCAAGCTTCTGGATCATATTGGCATTCGTCATGCAGTCACAGCAACCCTACATCATTATCCTTATTATACTGGCTTACTTCAAGCTTTGACGAAAAGGTTCAATCGCCAGTTTAACATTTTTGCTACTGCCGAGGGAGAGACATCCATTGACTTGTGGAGTTTCCACGGAATTCCATGTGTCCTTATTTCTGGGTGCCCCTACGAAGAGGTGACCCTGGATGATTTGCACCGGAATTATTCCATAGGTTTAGAGGAGTATGGACTGCCTTTCAACTTCAAATTTTTTATGAAAGTTTGACGAAATCTAACTCGATTTGGAAAGAAGAAGGCTCCCTTTGCTTCCGCCAGTGCTGTGAGAGTTAGTCTCAATGCTTGGATACGGCATTTCTACAATGGGCCATTTTGCTTTCACGAGGACTTTGTTGAGGATGATAGACCCTTGAATCAATATCACCAGATCATTTTGCATTTACAGGAGAACATGCGTTATTTATCTACGCCAAAAAATGAGGGCTAGAATCCCCCTAAATTGCCAAAACAGACTTATCTAACAGCCTACCTTCTTTACTGGCTAGCCAACTTTGTTGTGCCTCATGAAGAGGAAGGTCTTGTGCGGCCCGAGCTCATATATCCAGCATGCCTTCTTGCTGACGGGCACAAATTGGCCATTGCACCTGCTGCTTTGGCAAATATATATCATGGCTTGGGAAATTTGACAGTCCATAGTTCTCCCAAGGACAGAAGTGTGTCGATGGCTACTCACTATCTCAGTGCTTGGGCTGACTTATTGCTACCAGAATTGTGTCAGAGTGTTAACTTTGAGAATCCCACAGCCCATTGATTTTCCTGTTCCGAACCCACCCAAATCAAAGCCTGCAGGAGCATCTGGTAGGTGCACAGAGGGTGTTGTCTTATGTTCCCACACAAGGGGAGGGTTTGAATTTTGCCCGCAGCCAATATGATTTTCGGCCATTTACTATTGAAGGCCCGAGTGGGTTGTCTTATGGTCTAGCTCACCATCTGACTTCTAGTCATTCTTTTTATGAGGATTGGCTTTGTTGTACCAGATCGAGCGTCCTTGTCTTTAAAAAGGAAAACACTACCTTTTTGGAGCCTTATTATCCTCACTGCTTCTCGCGGAATTTTGGTTATGACCAATCAAGCTCTCCAGATATTAAATTTGCCCTGGAAGGGAGATTATGCAAGAATCATGACACCCACTTGGTTGCAGGTAATTGGTGGAACTATTTCTTTAGAGGTGAGTCAGATCCAAGATGTACTCTCCTAGAGAGGAGAAGGGTTGGGCAAGTTGATATGTACTATGCCCATTGGTGGTTCAAGCATAGTAATGGTTTCAGACAACCCCCGCAGAAATTGAAAGAAGTTGAGGAAGCTCGTTTAGGGAGAACAGACCTACCCCCGCTTGCCATTGAGAGTTCTTTCCTTTCTGCTCAATTTCCACGAATTGCTAGGGCTATTCGAGATTTTCGCACACAGTGGGAGGCTGAGAATAGACCCATCACCATAGATTGGTGCCCCTATTTGGGGGCAATCAAGCCTCTAAGGCTACCAACTGACACTTCCTCAAATAAAAGTAAAAGTCCGACAGACCAGAAAGTTTATTCATGGTGGGAGCACTTCCTGTCAGATTGTGGCTACCCCCAAAATGCTCCCAAAACCACTGAACTTCTTCTTGAGAGGTTTAACAACGATCTTTGGCCACATTGGGAGAGGCACTTAATAGACTCTTGTCTGCATCAACTCATTTGAGTATATTTCGCTCATTAAGAATGGTACAACTCTACAAGACATTTGGGATGTTGTTGCAACTTGCAAGAGCGGGGAAGGCCAACCCTTCAGCCAGAACAGGTGATATTGCAGCCCACTTTCTCCCCTGCTCCAGACTGTATGTAGTCACAAAGTTTACTTCTCTCCTCTTTTTTTTTTGATTTGTGGTATGCTTTCCCCCTTTTTTTGCTGAATTTATTTCACCTTGGAGGCTCATCACTTCTTTTATCCCTTTCTTTATTCATAGTGAGCTTTGTCAATGTACATAGTGCCTCCAGCAAGGGAAAGAAAGCTTTTGCTTCTTTAAAGAGGCAGAGGTCGGTTGAGGATTAGGTTCATGGTGCTAAGGCCTCACGTCCCCGCACCAGGGGAATAACTTCACATGGGAAGCGGCATGGTAATTTCTATGCATCCTTGTTTGACTGTTAGAGCAATTTTCCGAATTACGTTGCTGCCCTTTCGATTTTCAGGCTCTTCAACTATTAATGCCAAAAAGGTGGGGAATCTCCCTCTTGTGGACGAGACCACTTCCATGGAACTCAGAGCGACTGAAGAAGAGGGCGAACTGCATGATTCGGATCTCATGAATGATTATTACAACTCAGTATCAGGTGCCTCACCACCCTTCTCATGTGGGGAACTCACTAGCAGTGCCTTGGCTGGTATGCTTATTTTCAATGCACATAGTTATGCATAGATTTTTTGATTGACCCTTGATGGTGTGCTTTCCTTTCTCCAGTGTGTTTTCCTCTTTCTCCAAAAGGGAATTTTGAGGCCGAAGGTGCGATGACACCTCTTGAACAAGGGACTCATCCAGATGTTGATCAAGATTCATTAGGTGAGCTCTTACATAACTTAATATATAGGGTGTTTTCCTTTTCGATTGGAAGGTTATCCTGACATTTCTTGTCTTCAGATCCACTTAATGCGAGCCTAGTCATCTCCGTAGGGGAGTTTACTGCACTCCTGAATGCGAGGCTGAATGGGGATCTCCAACAAATTTCAACCACTCTTCCCAATGAAGGGGAGGTGGTGGCTAGTTACTCTGAAGCTCTGTTGGTTGAGATTTATGCTGAAAAGGATCCACAGCCGAGCCGCCAAGTGGACGAGGGTGGATGCTAGCCTGCCTCCCATAGTTTGGTGGTGGTCCAAATTTCTCACACTACTCGTGAGTAAATCTAGTCCTCAACCTTTTTGGTTCTTCACCCTGTTTAGTTGTTTATCTAATCTCGTTGTTGACTTCCTGTCTTGTGTAGCAACGGATTCTTCCACCACAAGGTCCCTTGGTGCCTCAAAAGAAGCTGATGAAGGCTCTTTAGCGACGGAGCCGAATGTCGGGCCTTTGGAGCCTTGTCTCGATGCTTCTAGCTCAATTCATGCTCCGACCGAGATGAATGTAGACTATTGTCCTTTGGTAGAAAATCAATTTTCAACCCCTCGCGGAGGGTTTGAGGGCAAATATTCCCTTTCTTTCTTTCTCTTCAGAAGTTTTTCTAGCTTTCTTGATGGTACTTTGTTCTCTTTAGGTTGTCCTGCCATGGCGATTACCGACCCACCCCAAATAACGGAGGGAGACACCATAGAAAATGTAGGGGCTCCTCCTATCTTGCAGTTTGCATTCCTTGCCCCTCATGGGAATGAGGATGTTGGCTTGCTAGGTACTTCATCTTCCATTATCCTTTTTTGTGCATTCAATTCCATAAACCTGGGCTGATTCTTGATATTCTACTCTTCAGAGAGCACTAGAAAGGCTTCATTGCACGTGGCTGACCCTAATATGGAGGGGACTATAACTTCACATTGTAGTGTGCAGCTAGCTGCCCCTAGTCCTTTAGGCAATAAGGGCCTTCTATCATCAGGTAATTCATCTCTTTTGGATAACTGTCTCTAAGCCTATTTAAGTGCATCTGACATACATTGCGCTTTGTGCTTTCCTGGGCATAGCAGAGCTGATAGCAGATCAGCTAGCACCCTCGTTGCCCACTAATTCAGAGGCTGTAGAGGAGAGCATACCGCAGTCTAGACCCGGGGGAGGAACTTTAAAGGGGGCGGTCACCTCCCTGGGTACGAAAATGATACACTCTTGTTTTTAGAGGCGCATACTCGCTTTTATTGTCTTCTCTGCTTTGAGGGCAATTATAATGATCCCCATTTTTTGTGCAGCTTTACAGGACATCGTCCCTCCAGGGACAGCGGATCAAGGGCATCTATTAGCCTCGTTCAATGATTTCTCGAGACATGGAATTGAATGGCCCGATGCTCCCCAGATTGTGTCCTTCGTGGGGGCAGAGATGATGCTCAGCACACTTATAAATGGCACCTGAGCTTTGTTTCAACAGGAGACCCTTCCCCCAATTGAGGTTGTACAAAGTGCCCTCAAGGGGAGCACTGGGACTTATCATGCATTGGGGCTGCCCAAGGAGCCTTGGATGGCAGCTGTGGATAGTACTTGGGAGGAATTTCAGCGTCTTCATGTAACTTTAGAATGGAGGGGTTATTGTTTGAAAATTCAACAACTTGAGGATGAGATTTCTATTTTAACAAAAGAGGCCCAGGAGCTACATTCAAGTGTTGAAGTCGCCCGAGGCCGTAGGAGTGCCTTGGAGGAAGAGCAAATTGAGAATGAGGAAAAGGCAGTGCAACTTCGGCAAGCAACTCAATCTCTATTGAATCAACCCCAAGAATTGATGGCCACCATAGAATCAGGCGCCGAAGAGGTGCGACAACTGGAGGTTGAGAAGGCAACTTTCATTCAGAAAGACTCAGACCTCCAACATGCAATTACCACCATGTGAGCCCAGATTGAGGAGTTGATGGAGAAGAAGCCTTGTCATATTTGAGCTTGTTCCTCGTACCTTCATCATTTGTTCATTCATTCACTGCCATTGTTCCTTCTTGTTTTTCAGCATTCATCATTTTGTGGTTACTCCGAGAGCTTGTCTCGGACTCCAATTTTGCTGATGAATGATAGTGGTTAAACAAACTAATAGAATTAAGGAAGTCATCCTCTCTTCTTCTTTTTTGATCATTTTACTAGTCTTAGCGCCCTTGCAGGTTTTCACCAAAACCAACCCCCTTTAACTTTTTTCGACACGTCGTTGTGGATTTTCACAACGAAAGATTTTCCATTTTTGCCTGAGACGCCCTTTTGAATTTTCACCTCACTCGGGTTATGACCCTTTTGCCCTTAAGCATCCTGTGAACCGGATACCTAAATCCGTCAGGGCACCTCAATTTTAAGCCCCTTTTTTTGTTATTATTTTTTTATGTTGATGGGACAAAGGAGAGCGGGTGGCTGACCTTTGTGGTCTAGAGTTGAGAGTTGAATTTTGGGATTGACTAGCTTCTGTGGTTTGATGCCAAGATTTGGAGTTCGGGTTGTTGTGTCCCTGGTTTTGATAATCGCACACTATGATTCATTGGTGTATGGTTGAAGCACTAAATCTCAAATGTAATGCATTGGTATGGCAGGTACCAAACTGGACAGTGAAGTAATTCATGGCGTCGACGCAGGGTTCTCATCGCGTCAACGCATCAGTTCAAGCCAGACTGAAAACAGGTTCTGTTATGCATCAGGGCGTCGACGCTGGATTCTCAGTGCGTCAACGCATCCTTCGGCAGATTGCTGTAAATTGACGAAGTTCGATAGCCTGCGTCAACACACACTTCATATGGCGTCAACGCACACGTTGATCGAAGCAAGCCTTCATGACAACTCCAATGGACCGCGTCGGCGCAGTGTGTGATGGGGTCAACGCAGTACAAGGCCATCACGTAATTCGACGCCGGATCCAAGAAAAGACGCGTGATCCGAGGCCCACCTTCTGGGAAAAGACTCGTACGAGGTTTCCACACTCTAGAATGCTCCAGGCCATAGGATTATCAGTAATAATACTAAAAAGGCTGCAGTGGGCCCCCCAAAAAGAAAGGAATATTCACGCAAAAGGTGGAGCCTTATCCGGAGGCAAGGAGTGCGTGGAGAACACACGCAAGAGGTGTGAAAGGCCGGGGTTGCTTGTGCGAGAAGAAGGTTCCCACGCAGAGGAGAAGACAGAGTTCTAAGAGAGAGGAGGAAGAGCTATCCTTGGAGTCTTCTACGCTCCCAGCTGGTTGATCACGTTGAAGATATCTACATCCTCGTCGTGAACCAAAGTTGAACAAGAAAAAGTGGAAGCTGCATCGGGTTGTCTTTTGCCAGTTGAAGAAAAGGCCTCAAGGAGTTGCATCGTAGCCATCTCAGCGCCATTTCTACGATAGAGGAAGTCCAGTGGGCTGCGGACGACTCCACCACAGATCGTGACATTTCAGATCTAAATATCTTCTTCGTCTTAGTATCTTTGGTCTTTTATTCTAGCACTCTGTTTTTGGTTTTTTGCGTTTTGTTCTTTCCTTTGTCTGATCTTGTCTGAACTGCGATTTACTCCCCTACGAGTTGTAGTGGGAGGTAGTGTTCAAGCGTGTGAGCTTAGATCGTGTTTTGGGCCTGTGTGCCCACAAGCTGTTTGTCAACAGTCTTTGAGAGGGAGTACCTCTAGATAACAAGCTGTGAGGCTCAACAGGTGTAGAGGATTTGTTCCTCATTTCAAGCTGTTAGGCAGTAGGAATCCTCACTGAGTTCAGTGGGGGATGGACGTAGGTCTCTAGATAGAGACTGAACCACGTAAAAACTCTGTCTCGCTGTGTTGTGTGTTTATTCATCTCTGTGTGATTGGTTCGCTAGATGAATGTCTAGGAACACTAAGATCATAGCATAATTTATGTGTTACATCTACTTATCTCTGCGCAGTTATTCTAGCAATTTGGGTATCAAATCAAAAATTGGGTGATAATCTATTCACCCCCCTCTAGATTATCTATTCCACTGTATCAACACGGGTTTATTGCTCGGCCGACTTTTGTGATAAGAAGGCCGAGGGTTGGGCTTTTGGGTTTGGATCATGGCACCTGGCTGACCTTTATAGTTTTGAAGCCAAGAGTCGGATTTTACAGATTGGAACTAGGCTAACCTTTGTGGTTTGGAAGCTAGGTACCGAAATTTGGGACTTGGCTGATCTTTGTGGTTTGGGAGTCAAGAATTGATTTTTGGGGATCGACTGACCTTCATAGTTTTGGGCCAATATCTAGAATTTGGGATTTTGCAATCCAACTAACCTTTGTGGTTTGAAAGCCGATATTGTAAGATTTGGGTTTAAGTCTTGAGACTTGGTTGACTTTTGTGGCTTGGAGGCCAAGAGTTAGAGTTAAGGTTTGCGGCTCGACTGCCCTTCGTGGTTTGGAAGCCAAGAATTGGGCTTGGAGTTTGGAATTTAAGGTTTGGAGTCTGAGGATTGGAATTTCGAGAGTTGTGGATTGGAGAGTGTTTGGTGGGATGGGACAAAGCCATTTAAACAAAAATGGTCAGATTGATGGCTCATAATGAGTGATGGTAACAAAGTTTTTTTCCCTTTTTTTTCACGTTACCAATCTCAACGCCCTTTCAAGTTTTCGCCGAAGCTGACCCCCTTTAATATTGTCCAACGTGCCCTGGGTTATCACATTGAGGGGTTTAACATTGTTACCTGAGACGCCCTTTCGGGTTTTCATCTCAAACGAATTTTAGGCATCTTTGCCCATAGACGTTCCTATGGCGGGAAAGACTAAATATGCCAGGTGTTTACACGTGGAATTTTCGAAAGTTGGATAAATATGTGTACATTTTGGCATATTTGTTAATTCTACGCTTTTGGATTTATCAGACGATTTAGAATTCGTGTACTAGACTTTTCCCCACCGATCGGAGTCGATGTTAGTTTACAACGGACAAATCCGAACACCTTTGATTAACTGTCGAAGAAAGCCTTTGGCCTCTATACATTGTGACATTAATGATCTTGATGATCGTCCATGACGGGTACATACTCTTGCAAAGAAATTTGAAGACTTTATTTTCTTGAACATATGTAATTTGGATTACAATCGGTCTTTCCAGACCTTTACATATAGTCTCGATTATGTAATCGGGTCTTCTAGATTATATCCAGTTGCAGCCAGAACCTCAGAATTTGCTTCAATCTGCATTTGGATATTCGAATTTGATTTCGTCCTGATCAGGTCATTGAATTTACTTTTGTCCCATGATTCGACGGTTGAATTTGAATTAAATCACGAGGACCGTTGGATCGCCAAGATGATCATTATCGGTCCCTCGGAGTTGCTTCATGGTCATAATCACTCTTTTGATTGTGATTGGACCCTTAAGTTAGCTTGGTGTCCATAAAGGACATTCCCGCCTGAGGCAGGGTATGTTTGTAATTTTCCCTCCATCAGGGTATTTCTGCAGTTTTTCCAAACTTTGGGATATTCTTGCAATTTCTTACTTTCTTGGAGATAGCCCCGTCACTTCTTGACTTCATGGGCATTGACTTTTTGGATATAGTCTCGTCACTTCTTGACTTCCTGAGCATTCTTATCATTCTGACATTTCGGCATATATTTGACATTTCTTGACTTCTCGGAGATAGCCCCATCATGTCTTGACTTCCTGGGCATATCAGCCACTTCTAGACTTTTCGGAGATAGCCCTGTCACTTCTTGACTTCCTGGGCATATCTGCCATATCTTGACTTTTTGGAGATCGCCTCGTCGTTTGACTTCATGGGTGCTCCTGACTTCCATTCTTGACTTCTCGGAAATAGCCCCATCATTTGACTTCTTGGGCATTCCTAATCTACATTTCTTGATTTCTCGAAAATAACCCTACCATTTGACTTCTTGGATATTCCTCGTCTTCATTTAATGACTTCTCGAAAATATCCAAGTCATTCGACTTCTTTGGCATTCCACGTCTTCATTTCATAACTTCTCAGAAATAACTCCATCATTCGACTATTTGAATATTCCGAGTCTGAATTTCTTGATTTTTCAGGGTTTATTTATAATTTCATCAATTTTTGAGTTTTCAGACATGATAGCTCTTGCCCATGAAAAAGATACATGAGCTTGGATGGTTAGCCATAAGTCAAACTCAGAAGAGCGCACACCGCTTCAGGAAAGTAATGTGAGCCCGCTCCACCGAGTCGTGCAAATGGCGTCAACCGGAACAAGAACATTCTTTGTTAATTTTGAGACCCCACAAATGGGGGTATTTCTGCAATTTTCTGCAATCAGATGTATTATGTAATTTTTCCTTCATCGAGGACATTTCTATAATTTTCCCATCACCAAAGGTATTTCTACAATTTTCCCACCACCAAGAGTATTTCTACATTTTTTTTCTACATCAAGGATATTTCTATAATTTTTCCGTCATCGAAGTCATTTCTGCAATTTTCGATGACATTTCAATTTCAATTGGTACTACGGCCTTCACCCCATACACCAGAGAGAAAGGGGAACAGCCGGTGGGAATCTTGTAGACAATTTGGTATGCCCAGAGAGCTTCGTGTATTTTCTCGCCCCAATCTCTTTTGCGGCTACCCACTATTTTAGCTAAGAGCTTGCAGAGAGTCTTGCTGAAAGTTTCGGCTAATCCATTAGCCTAAGGTTTTGACAGCCAATACATATATTGTTCTATTCTTGAACGGTGTGCCATTATCTGACATAATCCGACTGGGAGTGTCGAATCTATATATGATGTAGTGCTCGACAAATTGGGCGACTGCCTCTCCCGTGACCCCCCGTAGAGGGATAGCTTCAGCCCATCGAGAGAAGTAGTTGATTGCGGCTAATATGAACTTGTGGCCTTTAAAGTATGGTGGGAAGGGTCCCACGATGTCTGTACCCCATTCTGCAAAAGGCCATGTAGGACCCGTGGGATGCAACGAGCTTGAGGGTCTTCATGGCACCGGGCCAAAGGCTTGTCATTGATGGCACGTACGGGCGTATTGGTTACAATCCGCATGCATGGTGGGCCAGTAGAAGCCCTTAGGTTTTATGTTGTTCTTCATTTAGTCCCCTGCTTGATGGGCGCTGCAAAGTTCTGAGTGGACCTCATGCATAATCATTTTGGCTTTCTTTGGCGAGAGACAACGTAGAAGAACAGACTTGTCTTTTTCATGGACAAACCCATTGTTGCACCCGTAATTTATCATGCTAAATTTTCGGATTTTGATCTCGCATGTGACAAGGTTTCGGTACGGTGTATCACCATCCGATAGGACATTCCTACACGGGGTCCTCTACTCGGCGTATCGCCGTCCCGTCGGATATTCCTAAGTTTAAGGCTTTATAGCCCACATGTGGTTACAATCTAAACCCCTCGGGGGATGGCCACAAGCCAAGCTCAAGCCACAATGATTGTCAGGATCGTGTGGTTGTATTAAAATCCTTACGGGATTACGTCTCCGTCCTTTGAACGTGTAACTACGAGCAAGGAGAACCTCTACAACAACGAAGGAGATGCTGGAAAAGGTCTACGTACCAAGCACAACGTCCCTCGCACGTGTATCACGAAGCACGGACAACAACTCGTCCTCCCGCAGTGGCCTACGGCACGAGGAAGACGACAAACGAACAAGGAGGCGCTCCTTCTCGCTATTCTCCACGAGACACGGCGAGAACTCGAAGCTTCAAAGCCCGGGAGACCCCCCCTTTTATTATAATCTAGCAGGAGAAGACCCGTCCGGGGCCGGGGGGACCCGTACAGGGTCGCCGTCACCCGGACGAGTCCGCCCCGGAGGCGGACAGTCCCGCGCGAGACTGCCTCGGGGCGGGCGGACCCGCACAGGGCCACCCGACCCCGAGGGGGACCCACCCAGGGTCCGCGACCCCGGGGAGGCCCCCTCGGGGCGCGTGCGGACCGGGTGGGGACCACCCGGGGTCCGCGACCCGGGGAGGTCCTCCCCGGGGCGCGCGACCCCGGGGGGACCCACCCGGGGTCCGCGACCCCGGGCAGGTCCTGCCCGGGGGGTCGCGACCCCGGGAGGAAGGTTCCCCCCCGGGGGTCGCGACCCGGGCAGGCCCCCCCCGGGGGTTCGCGACCCCGGGGAGGTCCCGGACCGTCCCGGGGACCTCCCACCACGGGGAGGACCATTCCCACGCACGGACTTAAAAATTTTGAAAATGTGACCTCCCCGGGGTCATTTTCATCCCGTTGGACCCGTACGGGTTGAACACTCCCGGGGAGGTTCCTCACTTCTATAAATAGACCCTCGGAGGTCCAGAAGAGGAGATCTACGATCTACAAGCTACAACCTACGGAAGACACTCGGAGCGTTTTGTTCGTTTGTTCGTTTGTCTTGGCCCGCGAGGGGTAAGTCCCGTCGTGTTCCCTTGTGTATGTGTAATTTTGCCCCTCAGTGGGCCATGTTGTTATTTCTATGTCTTGGGACGACTATGTCATATGCTTCTGCCCTAATAATGGGAGAATTGCATAAATGTCCTCCCGGGGTCCGAGAAACACCAAGTCCTTATTCTTGCAATTTTACCCTGCAACTTTTGTAATTAGGGCTACGCCCCTATCTCCCGCTTTAACGCGGATCTTTGTACAGTCAACAACCCGCCGACAACCCTTGTACTCATTCTGATTATAAAAGTACTCAGCACGTTTTATATATGTCCTCGGGAGAAAATTATAAGAAAACCCCCGACTTTTACAAAATTGTGTATATACCCCTTCTTTGGTAAACTTGACATACATGAGTCTTCTATGAAGCCATTGCATTGCTCGAGCCTGGGGACAATGTCAGCTCAGTCCGACACTCAAAGGCCACCCCAACCCTAGGTCTGTGTAGGATATGGTAAAATTACCAGAATACCCCTGCAACCTAAAAATGGCCCAATAGACTCTGAAACCCTTCAGAAAGAGCCTCAGAGCCTCAAGGAGTCTGTAATTCGATCCTACTTCCGTTCCAGCCCAGAAAATTTCAGAAATACCCCTGGCCTGGGAATATTACCAAAATACCCCTGGGGTGGTAAAATTACCGCAATACCCTCGGGGTCAGAAAACTCTCTCTTACTTCAAAAATGCCTATGGCTTCCGCATATTTGCGCTTCCATTCTAAATCTAAGGTTTTGCTCAGACCTAGCCCTAATTCAGTGTTTCTGTTGGTAGGTGGTGAGTGAGTGGACATCATGAGCTCTTCAAGAGAGTTTGCCCTCAACCTCAGAACCTTGTAAAAGAATTTGGGGATTTCTTTGACAGTCAAACAAAGGTGTTCGGACGTTAGGCCGATGTAAATCAACACTGACTCCGGTCAGTGGGGAGAGGTCCAGCACTCGAACCCAAATCGTCTGATACTATGCGCACACACGGAATCACCCTCTATACTTAGAGGGGATGTTTCTTTTCAAAAAGAACAAAATCTATATCTTTATCTACGATAAAAAAAAAACCGATTAGATTTTTCCGTGTCTCACAGACTGGCACGCCCGGTGGGACCTTTCCCGCCTTTCTTCTTTCTGTCAAAGAAAGCCTCCAAACCTTCTTCAAGGTTCTAATTGCCCCTCTTCCTCTTACAGGACGGGAAGAGGAGGGCACATCTCACTGTTCATTTGAGAGTTCTTTGTGCATCTGCACGCCACTCCGTTCGTGCTACGCACCACCACCAACGTCAGCAACAGCGATGGCTGCCGTCACCTACGGCCCCGAGATCGTCGCCAACCATGCCAGGGTCGGCTACCTGGCAACGCCACTTGTTTTCGGCGACTTCCCAGCGGTCGTCGGCTCGCCCTTCTTCCTGGGTGTTGTGCCCGTGGTTGAGGTCAGCTCAGCCGCGGCTGTGACGACCATCACTGAGGGTGTCAGGCCCTCTATTTCATCAATTGGCCGGGTCCGCCCGGTCAAGAAGACAACTGTCGGAGGCGTCAGGCCTTCGGCTCCAGCAACTGGCCGGGTCAGTCCGGTTAACAAGACCATCACTGGGGGTGTTAGGCCCTCTACCGCAACAGCCGGCCGGGTTCGCTCGGTCAACAACGCGACTGTCGGGGGCGTCAAGCCCTCGGCTCCATCAACTGGTCGGGTCTACCTGGCCGAGAAGACAACAGCCGGGGGTGTCAGACCCTCTGTTCCATCAATTGGCCGGGTCCATCCGGTCAATTCTCCAACTGTTAAGGGTGTCAAACCCTTCATCCCGACAACCAGCCGAGCCCGCTTGGCTGCTATGTCAATGGCCGAAGGTAGGTGTCAGGCCTTCTGCCCCAGCTATTGGCCGAGTTTTCTCAGTCAATCAAATCACTGCCGGCGCCGCCCCTGCTCAACGGGGGCAACGCCGTCGCCGTAATGGCCCCAACTCCAATGCGGCGACCCTCAGAGGTGCTGCCCCTGCTCAACGGGGGCAACGCCGCCGTCGTCAGGATGACGCCATGCCTATGGCGGGCGCCACCACCGTCGCCCCTACCCAATGGGGGCAACGCCGTAGCCGCAAGGGTGCAAGGCCCGAAGCGGCTGTCTCGCGCTCCGGCAAGACTGTAATCGTCGGAGATATTCGCATCCGGCTCGATGGAGGCGAGCCGATCATACCACGGGATCGTCATGTCCCGACTATCTCTACCTCCAACCGCTTCGAGCCCCTCCGGCAAGTCCGGGGGGACGGAGCGAAGAAGAAGAAGTCTGCCGTACCGGCGGCAACCCAGGGCCCTCTGCAACGGCCCAAGCTACGAGCTCCCCGTCCGAGGACAGGGGGCAACCAAGTGGAGGAGCGCCAGCTCCATCTAAAGAAGATCTGGGTCACCAAGGAGGAGGCCCGGATTATAAGACGTGCCAGGGCGGAGGAGCCTTTCCGCATGTCGGATCTGCGACGAATGCGGAGTCCGACAAGCACTGAGGCCTCAGTCTCTCCGAGATCTACAAATCAGCCCCTACGGGGGCAGAAGCGCCGTGGAGCCTGGCAAGAAGGTGCGGCCGACTTCCCCGTGGGCCAGTTCCACGCACACGGAAGAGGATCGCTCCCCTCAAGCATCCACATCCCGAGTGTCGGTCTTTGACAGACTTGGGAGGCCGCCCAAGCCGGAGCGACAACCGCCCAAGAAAAAGCGGGTGGTCCAGGTGACCGATGACACCGTCAAAGTGTTCACCTGTTACGCCACCTCCGGCGACAAACAGCCCGAGAATACCTCGGGAGAGCTTGACCAACCCATCCAATATTTAAGGAGGTCAAGGCCGATCTCCCGGATTCTAGCACAGACGCAGCAGGCGCCGGCCGCCGGTACATCTCAGCCTGAGCCGGTACGGCAAGAAGAGCGCCAGGAAGACGTCCACAGTGTTGATGGGGACAGTCACTCCCGGCACGAAGAAGAGTTGGGGGAAGAGCCACGGGCCCCCACATTGGACGAGCTTCGACGGGAGAACCAAGAGCTCAAGAACCTGCTACAGTCGCTTTTGCGCGAAAAGGAGGTTCCTTCCCCGCCTCAGGCGGCGCCGGCTGGAGTGGATCAGCAGCCTCCTCCCGTTCCAGCACCAGCCAACGCTTCCGCCACTGCTGCAAGACTCCCACTGGCAGTGGACTTCGAAGTCCCGCCGCATGCAGCCAATGCGCGGTCGTCTGCTACTCCTGTCGCAGAAAGCCTCATGGCGCAGAAGCAGATGATCGAGCGCATCGTGGAAGCGAAGTTCGCTCAACATGGCGAAGGTGTGGCTACCGTTGATTTGTACAGCGTGCCATATCCCCTCCATCATCAATTCAAGAAGCTTCCGCCTGATTGTCCGAAAGCCCCGAAACTCCAGAAGTTCAACGGGCAAGGCTCTCCGCATGAACACCTGGCCTATTACATGACGGCCATGGGTGAATTAGCCCTGGAAGAGGCATATTTGCTGCGGTATTTCGCCACGTCCTTGACTGGCACCGCCTTCCAGTGGTATTCAAGGTTGAAGCCCAATTCAGTATCTGATTGGGCTGATATGCAGAAGAAGTTTGTCGACCGCTTCCAGATGGTCGAACGCAAAGTCTCCTTAGCAGAGCTTTGTTCCCTTCGACAGAAGAAGGGTGAAACAGCATTAGACTTCATCAAGCGATGGAGGGACGTCAGCATGCGCTGCGATAATCCTCCGACGCCTGAAGATGCGATCACCATCTGCCGCAGTGGTCTCTCGGCAGAAGTCAGTGAAAAGCTTCTGGGCTCCAATATCCGAAGCTTTGACCAGTTGAACACGGTGGTGGTGGAAATTGACATGTTCTTTGCCGACCACCGTACATAAGCTTCTGCCAAAGGCAAATCCTCTAAAGACCGTCTGGCTAGCGGAAGGAAGTAAATGCCGTTGACTTCTCCCCGACGAATGGAGATAAAGGGGAAGGAAAGTCTAAAGGCAATGGCAAGAAGCCTGATGCCAAGGCAAGCGCGTCTCGGTTGGCGGAGAACATGAAGACGCCGTATTCCTTCAGGAAAGAGCATACTAAAATGCTCTTTGATCTATGCATGAAAGAGCAGCTCATCACCCTGCCAGATTCGCGGAAGCCCTCAGAGGTGGACAAGATAGAGGATCCTACCTATTGTGTGTATCACCGAAGGTTGGGTCATACCATCGGCGACTGCTATATTTTCAAGAACATAGCGGAAGAGCTCATTCAAAAGCGCTTGGTAAATATGTTGGGCCATGCAGTCGACCCACCTCAACCGCATGCTTGGAGTCGATCAAATCGGTTGGCTAATGTAGTCCACATGGTGGCAATGGTCTCGAGTTCTAACGCCCCCGAGGCCGGACCTTCAAATCAGCAGTCCCACACTGGTCCCAGAGCCACTCCTCCCTCATTCCCTGAATGTTTAGCACTGCGGAGAACAATTCGGAAAATCCGAGGGGAAATTCGGCAATTGCAATTGGAACAGAGGCGCCTGCTGCAGTTCCTAGAGAGCATTGATCAGCAGTTGGCCACCTTCCCCTTTGGCCCATTTGCCAGGGGGTTAGCTCCAGCCTACATACGGGAGGCGGGTGTATCACCCACGGGTCGGGCCCCGCTCAGGGGTTGGCTCTCTGAAGAGTCCTCGATTCATCTGAAGACGAGGAGGACTCACCGGAAGACGTGGAGGCTCCACTTCAAGTCGAGCTCCCAGAGAAGTTATACTCCTTCCCTTTGGAGAAGACTCCCAATATCTTCTTCGCATGTCAGCGGGCGGGATTGATTAGCCCGTCACCCGTGGAGCAGACGCCAGGTGCTGCTTTTCATCAGGGCTATTGCCCATATCATGAAGTTGTTGGCCATATTATCCACAACTGTGAGCCGTTCAAGGATCTCGCCGAGACCTAATCAGGCGAGGGAAGGTCAATATGGGCGAATTCCTAGTTGACCCACCGCAGCCGCATGCACGGGAGAGCCTTCACTTCTCCGTCAACGTCATACATGCCTCAGCAGCTTTCCAACTCCCCGAGCCGCAGGAGGAGGGAGTTAGTTCCCAGGGAGCCAGTTCCCAATCGCCCAAGTCCACACTATGGTATCCAGGGTGGCGACCATCTCATCAGTGTTCTTTTCCTAAGGAAGACACTGAGAAGATTTTTGACAAACTTCTGGAGGATGGCTGGGTGCTGACACATGACCCGCCGTCTTATTACAATGAGACGGCCAAGAGGCACCCCCGCTATTGCAAGTATCATGCAAGGGTGTCTCACCCCACTCGGCAATGCCCAGAGGTTCAAGACTTCATTGAAGCCCTCATCCAGAGAGGGGTTGTCGATACTCAGGGGAACTCCATGACGAGGTTGCGTCTTGCAGAGGCCGCCAGGGAAACTCTTCAGCAGGTTCGGCGAGAAGCTGAGGCTTTCTCCCGGTTAACCCGACCAAGTAAGCCTGCGGAAAATGATGAATTCCCATTACTCACTAAAGGCAAGGCCACCTATAAAGGGGCTAAGGTCCAGAACCCAGGAAGTCAAGCCGTGGGAGAGAGTTCCAAGGCCCGTCCCAGGTCGAGTCAACCTGGCATCGTCATAAGAGAGAACTCTCGGCCAGATAACAAAGGCAAAGCCAAGGCGTCAGAGCCTTCAGCCAAAGCTCCTGCCAAGTCAGCAAGGCCATTAGTCGTGGAGAGGACTCGACTTCTTGAGCCCGCGAAGACCCCAATTAAGGCCTCTGTCAGCCCAGCGAGGCCGCCAATTGTAGAAAGGCCTCAGCAGCTCAAGCAAGCCAACCCACCAGCCCAAGCAAAGTCGGTGGAACCACAAAGCTCCCAGAGGCCCTACTGTGGACTGGCAGAGTTCCAGGAGTTGCCTCCTGAAATAATTGCTCAGGCAATCAATGCCACCTTCCAGCCTCAGCCGGAGGAGGCTAATTGGACCAAGGTTGTCCCCAGGAAAAGCCGCGGCAGTAAGGCCCCTAAGGAGCCAGCCCGGAGCAAAAAGCTAAATTCTGGGAGCAAGCGAGTCCCACCTCCAAAGCAAACTCCCCTTTCTTCTCAAGAGGCAGCACGCCAAAAGAAGCAAGAGAAGAACCGCAGGAAGAATTTGAAGAGGAGATTGAAGAAGCAAGCCGAGCAAGCAGCTGCTATGGAGGCTCCTAAGGAGCCAACTCCTCTACAAAGACTTCAAAAGCTCATAGATGAGCTGGAGGAGTACACTCCCCCTCATCCCACCAGGGTCGTCACTCTAGACGAATATATTCCCTGGGACAAGCTTGGGCGCAAAGCCCGTCTTCTGCAATGGCTCCGGGAAATGGCCCACCGTCTTGAAGAAGGTGAAGACTTCCCAATCCCAGAGGAGCTCTCATTATTCTATAACGATGAGGAGCTCACTGTCGAGATGCTCGAGGAAATGCTGCAAGAGCTCTCCTGCAACATGGTGGCGATCCCGCCACCTGACAACATTTACTGTCCCACGGCTGATAGCACTGGAGGCAAGGCTCCTATGGCAACATATCAGCGTCGCTCGGCAAGAAATGGCCGGGGACGTGGACGAGGTCGTGGCCGAGGACGTGGACGTGAAGGCCCCCTGGCCCTCGACCGGGTCATAATATTCAGAGGGGAGAAGCCGGGTCCTGTCCCGGAAACTCAAGTTCGGGGGATCCCTTTCATCCTCAGCCCCTCAGAGGGTTCAAGCCCCATCTCAACGGCTAAGCCGGGTGGCGTCCTTTTTACAATCACCTCCTCCGATGAAGAAGAGGAGCCAGCCAAATCGCCAAAGTGCGAGGAGGCGTCAGAGCAGGCCGGCCCCTCTAACAGGGCCGAGCCCGCCAGCCAGGCCGGTCCTTCTAATGAAGACCAGCATGATGGGCCTTTGCCACCTCCAGAGGAATCCTTGGCTCCGCTATTCCAAGAAGATGCGGAAGGCCAGAATGCGGAGGAGCGCCCTTCTAAGCGAGAGAAGCCTCGCCAAGCGCCGAAGACCCTGGCGGAGATCATCCCGCCATTTGACAAGACCCGTGCTCGGGCGGACCGCAAAATCATTCATCATATGAAGCGGTTCCCAACAAATGTCACTATTTGGGAAGCCATTGCCTGGAGCAAAGACCTCAGAGAGGCTCTTGTCAAGATACTTCAAGATCCAGAGGCATATGAAGCCCATGTGGCAGAGTTGCAAGCCCAGGCATATGAAGCACTCACAGCCAACATCTCCTTCACGGACAAAGACATGTTGCTGTCCTCTCCGTGTCATAATCGCCCCTTATATATGAAGGGGACGATTAATGGGCATGACGTGAATCGCATCCTGGTTGACGCTGGAGCGGCTGTTAACATCATGCCTTTGAAGACTTTCAAGTCTTTATACTTGGCACCCTATCTACAAAAGGTGACTGATGTCAAGATCTCGGGATTCAATCAGGGTTCCGAGGAGGCGCTTGGTCGGGTTGTAGTCAAGCTTGCCTTGGGTGATTTTGTCACCCAAGCGACATTTTATATCATCAACTCCGACACATCTTACAAGATGCTGCTTGGAAGACCCTGGCTTCATGAGAATTGGGTTGTTCCTTCAACTCTTCATCAGTGCATTAAATATGCCAAGAAGGGGAGCAACATACGGTCTTCGCAGACCAGGCCCCGTTCCACCCCAATGAGTGCCATCTGGCCGATGCTTCACTATATTTTGGGAAGCCCACTTTATCAATCCCCGAGTCTTTAAAAGACAAAGGGAAGCAAAAGGTGGACCCTGAAGTTGAGGAAGGGCAGCTCTTCACTGTCAACCAAGACATGGTAAAGCTGCACAGGCTGAGCCTCAGTGCCGCCTCCAAGCCGACTCAACCAGAAAGGCGGGATGTTGACTTTGAAGCCAACCTCATCAGCCGGGTCATTACGGGAGTATCTGCTTACCGCCGAAGTGCCTCCAGCTCTCGTCCCAACGGGAAGAATACGAGGTGGAGCCGTTCAAGACCTTTACAGTCTCCTATCAACGGAGAAGGAGACGCAACAAGAGCAAGAGGGACAAGCCGATCATCTTTTACAAAGGTGATTTAGTCCCACCATGTCCTCTTGAAGATGACTTCGGCTGGGATACTCCCACCGATGTGGCGCCAGAGCCAGTCCAGGAGATGGATGATATGCCCAACTACATCAAGGAAATGTGTAAAAAGCAGCACATCCCGCAAACTCTGGACCCCGCCGAGCGGCGTACTTCCATCAGTTGTGGAATCCTCCGCAAGTCCGTGGCAACCTCCCTTCTCCCGCAAAGATACAAGGGGCCTTGGCTATGACCAGGAGACGGACTTCGAGGTCCACTTTGCAGTCAACACCATAGGACTGCTACCTCTCCATCACGGGCAAGCAGAAGCTGAGCCCAAGGTTGATGACTCTATAAGGGAGTCCGGTGATGTGTCCTTGACACCCTCACCTTCATCAGGAGCTGACAATGGTCACCCTTCAGAGGAAAGAGCAGCCCAGCCTGCTAACCATCGCAAAACAAAGCAAGCCCTTCGGCTTCAAGTCACGAGCAAGGGTGCTTCGAAGAATTTGAAGTCTACGAAGCCAACACTGATGATGAGGGAGACTTCGTCGACCTCCAACCAGCTCCACCGGAGCTTGAAGACGGTGGTCAAGCAACTGTGGACGAATTGATTGAAATCAATCTCGGAAGCAAAAGCGACCATCGTCCCACCTTCATAAGTGCTCTACTCAGCGAGGAAGAAAGGCAGTCGTATCGACAGCTTTTAGAAGAGTTCAGGGATTGTTTCGCCTGGACTTATAAAGAAATGCCCGGGCTCGATCCTTCTGTGGCTGAACATGAGCTGGCAATACTTTCAACAGTCAAGCCAGTCAAGCAAGCTCAAAGGCGTATGCGCCACGAGCTGGAGTTGAAGGTCAACGCTGAGGTAGACAAAATGCTCAACATGGACTTTATAGAGCCTTGCATGTATCCTGTGTGGCTCGCCAATATCGTCCCCGTCAAGAAGAAGAATGGCCAAGTCCGAGTCTGCATCAACTTCAGGGATTTGAATAAGGCATGCCCAAAGGACGACTTTCCTGTCCCGATCACCGAGACAATGGTTGATATGACCACCGGTCATGAAACCTTGTCTTTTATGGACGGGTCGTCGGGTTATAATCAAATCCGCATGGCCGTCAAAGACAAAGACCATACGGCTTTCCGGTCTCCTAAGGGGATCTTCAACTACAAAAGGATGCCGTTCGGTCTGAAGAATGCCGGCGCAACCTATCAAAGGGCAATGACCAAGATCTTCGACGAGATGCTACATGACCTTGTCGAATGCTATGTCGATGATCTGGTCGTCAAGACAAAGAAGCGGGAGGACCACTTAGCTGACCTGCGTCGAGTCTTTGAAAGGCTTCGACAATTTCAACTCAAGATGAACCCGATGAAGTGCGCCTTCGGCGTCTCCAGCAGCAAGTTCCTCGGCTTCATTGTCAGGTACCGGGGCATAGAAATCGACCCTGACAAAATAAAGGCTATAAGAGGACTACCTCCACCCAAGAACTTGACAGAGCTCAGATCTCTTCAGGGGAGACTCGCCAATATTAGGCGGTTTATTTCTAACCTCTCAGGAAGATGCCTACCTTTCGGCAGACTGATGAAGAAAGGGGCACCCTTCATATGGGACGAAGACTGTCAGAAGGCCTTCGAGCAAATCAAGGAGTATTTGCTGACTCCTCCTGTCTTAGGGGCACCTTTAAGAGGGAAGCCCCTTATCTTATATATTGCTGCTTTGGATGCCTCTTTGGGGGCTCTCCTAGCCCAGATTAATGAAGAGGGCAAGGAGCAGCCGCTGTACTACCTCAGTCGAAAGCTAATTGGGCCTGAGCATCGGTACGCTCCCATGGAAAAGGTGTGCCTAGCTCTGGTGTTTGCTGTCAAGAAGCTAAGGCACTATCTCCTAGCCCATCGGGTGGAGCTCATCTCAAAATGTGACCCACTCAAGTTTCTGCTCAGCCAGCATGTCCTCTCTGGTAGGCTTGGTAAATGGGCACTTATCCTCATGGAGTTCGACATCACCTTCGTCCCACGCAAGGCGATCAAAGGACAAGGAATGGCGGAGTTCTTAGCAGCGCACCCTGTGCCGGAAGATTCGCCACTCAACTTCGAGCTCCCCGATGAAGAGGTGTTAGTGCCTTCTCAAGCTACTGGGGAACATTATGAAAAAGTCCCACCACAGATGGAGCCAGGTGTCCTCACTCTTGACCTCCCATACTGGGAGTTATATTTTGATGGTGCCTCTCGGACAATCAAAAGGGCCGGTGGCCTTACAGACTATGTCTCAGGCGCGGGGGTAGTCTTTGTATCTCCACAAGGCGGCATCCTCCACAACTCTTGTGCTCTCATGAAGTCGCTGACTAATAATGAGGCAGAGTATGAAGCGCTAATTATCGGGCTTCAGTTGGCATTAGAGATGGACATCAAGTGCATCAAAGTGTACGGGGATTCTCAGCTCGTCATCCGACAAGTACTGGGCGTCTATGATGTCCGGAAGAAGGAGCTCGTCCCCTATCATGCAGCCGTCATGAGGCTCAAAGAAAAATTCTACCTATTTGAAATAGGCCATGTCCCCAGAGGCAGCAACTCCCAGGCTGATGCTCTTGCAAAATTGGCAGCAGCCCTAAAACTCCCGCCTGAGGGAGAATTAAATATTACTGTCAGACATCGAAGGCTCATGCCAAGTGTGCTCGACGAAGAATCCGGCCTCACTGTTTATGAGGTCGACAACATTCAAGAGGAGAATGCTCCCGAAGAAGAAGATTGGCGCGAGCCAATTATAAAAATAAAGAACGGCTGGCTCCCTCATGATCGGGCTCAGAGGGTGCAACTGCTACGCAGGGCGACATCCTACCAGCTGATTGACGGTCTGCTCTTTAGGCTCGTCCATGAAAAAGACCGATCGGTCCTCCTGCGGTGCCTTTCGTCCAAGGAAGCGAAGACCGTCATGCACGAGGTCCACTCCGGATTGTGTGGAGCTCACCAGGCAGGAGCTAAGATGAAAAATAGCATCAAGCTTAAAGGGTTCTATTGGCCTACCATGTACGAAGATTGCAATCAATATGCTCGTACATGTCATCAATGCCAAGCATTCGGCCCAGTCCCTCGGCGGCCACCTAACCCGCTCCATCCAACAGCGCCTACTTGGCCATTTGCAGAGTGGGGTATGGATATTGTGGGACCATTCCCACCATCGTCCCAAGGCCACAAGTTCATACTTGCCGCCACTGATTACTTCTCCAGATGGGCGGAAGCCGTTCCACTACGGGAAGTTACAGGGGAGATAGTTGCTCGTTTTGTGCGGCACTATATCATATACAGATTCGGCACCCCCAGTCGGATTATATCCGATAATGGCACGCCATTCAAGAACAAGACTGTTTATGCTCTGGCGGCCAAGTTCCATATTGACTGGAGAGCGTCGTCGGTCTACAATCCCCAGGCCAATGGGTTAGCCGAGGCCTTCAACAAAACCCTCTGCAAACTGCTGTCCAAGATAGTAGGCGGCCGCAAACGGGATTGGGGCGAGAAGGTCCACGAAGCCCTATGGGCCTATCGTACCATCTACAAAACCCCCACGGGTTGCTCCCCATTCTCCCTGGTCTATGGAGCTGAAGCAGTGATCCCTGTGGAGATCGAGCTAGCATCTTACCGCGTTGCTGTGCACGCCGGATTGCCAGGCCAAGACCAATCTGAAACTGAAAGAAGGCTCGAGGAATTGTCCAACCTTGAAGGTCAAAGACTCAAAGCTACAAGCACTTACAAGTGTATCAAGCCCGCATGACACGTGCCTATGATAAGCTGGTCAAGCAAAGGGCATTCAAGAAAGGCGACCTCGTCATGATTAAAGAAAAGGAGGTTCTCGCGGGAAGATCCAGCGGTAAACTCCAGCCTAATTGGCGTGGGCCTTACGTCATCCAGAAAGTCTACGAAGGAGGGGCCTATACGGTCCTTAACCACAAGGGGGACAATCCCTTCCCTCCTCTCAACGGCAAGCATATGAATCTATCATGCGCCACCGCAGGAGTTTCCACAGCAGTCCTCACAGGACAGTACCTCTCCTCAGTGAAGGTTCAAAAAAAAAAAAGAAGGGGTTAAAAATACCGATACCCCGGCGGACTCAGTCAGCCTTCAACAGTTGGCTGAGGGCAAAAAGGCCATAGACCCGGTCGAGGTGAAAACCCGAAAGGGCGCCTCGGGCAAAAATGGGCAACCCCTCGGTGTGAAAACCCGCAAGGGCGCACCGGAAAAAGCTGAAGGGGGCCAGCCTCGGCGAAAACCCGAAAGGGCGGTGAGGTTGGTAATGTGAAAAAAAAATCCTCTCTGTCTATTCTAAGGGTGGCTCTAAGTCAATGACTCCACCCCATCTCGGCCAAAACATCATATTGATGCTATGGCTACACCTTACATGTCATCCCATGACACCTAGAGCCATCGACGTTCTCACGTTGTCATACTGTGTCCTATCGGGCTCGGCCTACGCATGCCCCTTTCGGGCTGTCGACCCATTCTGCCTACCGGCTTCGAGGTTCAACTCAGGTGTCTATTCTGAGCGGTTAAACCCGCTTACTCTCGTCCCACTGGGACTGGCCTCAGTATGCTCTCTCGGGCTGCCAACCCATCATGCCTTTCGGCTCCTTCTATCTCGGGACTGGCCTCAGTATGCTCTCTCGGGCTGCCAACTCATTATGCCTTTCGGCTCATCTTACCCTCTAGTGTTCGGCCTCAGTACGCCCTCTCGGGCTGCCAACCCTCATGCCTTTCGACTCATTTTACCTTCTGGGACTGGCCTCAGCACGCCCTCTCGGGCTGCCAACCCATTCTACCTTTTGGCTCATTTCACCTTCTAGTGATTGGCCTCAGTACGCCCTCTCGGGCTGCCAACCTATCATGCCTTTCGGCTCATCTTACCTTTCTGGGATATGGTCTCAGTATGCCCTCTCGGGTTGCCAATCCATCATGCCTTTTGGCAGATGTCCCACCGGGTCTGGCCTTAGCATGTCCTCTCGGGCCGCCAACCCACTTCTTCGCCTATTGGCTTTAGGATTTGACTCTCACGTCCCACTAGGGCTGTCAAATCCACCCTTTTTCTTCTTCTGGGTCTGGCATCTGCATGCCCCTTTCGGGCTGTCAACCCATCCCGCCTCTTGGCTTCAGACTTGACTCATATATCCCAACGGGATCGCCAAGTCTATTCCTTTATCCCCACGGGCTTGGCCTCTGCATACCCTCGTCGGGCTGCCAACCCTATTTCCCTATCGGCTCACGGATTTGACTCGTACGTCCCACCCGGGCTGTCAAATCCCCTCTTTTCATCGCTTCGGGTCTGGCCTATGTATGCTCTCTCGGGCTGCCAACCCATTCCGCCTATCGGCCTCCAGGTTTAACCCGCATGTCCCTTTCGGACTGGTAAACCTACTCCTTTGTTGTCCCAACTGGGTTTGGCACATGCACACCCCATTCGGGTTGCCAACCCGTTCAACCTTCGACTTTTGGATTTGGCTAATTACGTTCCGCTAGAGCAGCCAAAGCCATCCATTTGTCCCACCTCTGCGGCACACACATCCCTACGGGAGTGCCACTTTCTCCTTGCCTTTTGGCATTATAGGACCACAAAAAAAAAATAGGGTTAAAAATATTGATGCCCCAGCGGACTTGGTTGTTTCTGTTAGAAGAACAATCAAGGGCAAAAAGGCTTTGACCCGGCTAAGGTGAAAACCCGAAAGGGCGCCTTAGGCAAAAATGGGTACCCCTCAGTGTGAAAACCCGAAAGGGCGCACTGGAAAAAGCTAAAGGGGGCCAGTCCTGGCGAAAACCCGAAAGGGCGGTAGGGCTGGTAAAGTGATAAAAAATATATATATACAAAAAAAAAGAGAGAGACATATGTGCAAGAGGACGGAAGCAAAAAATAGCTATGCTAAGCTCTGTCCTTTATTCACTAATGTCATCAAGAGAGCCCGAGACAAGCCCTCGGGAGTAAATCAAACAAAAAATGGGGCGCAAGGGCCTTATGTACAAGAAAATGCCAGAGCTCGTCAACCACGGCGCTCGTCCCCTCACAACTCTGCAAGGCGAGTCTCCCTCTGGAAGATCTCACCCCGAAGCTCATCAGATCGGCGACGGCAGGTCTCCACCTCAGCTTGGACACTACGACGCTCCTCAGCAGCCTCCTGAAGCTCTCTCTGTAGCTCCTCCACTCGGAGAGAAACCCTCCAGCTATGTCCCTCGAGGCTCTCGAGGTGAAGGTCAGTCTCCGCCTGGGCCGCTCGAAGCTCACGCAGCTGCTCCTCCTGCTCCTGGACCTGTAGCTGGGCTCTCCGTCTCTGCTCCTGTGCAAGATGGAGGCGAGCAAACTCGCTCCATAAGCCCTCCAGTTTCGCGGCCCATGCATCCCGGGGAAGACTCAGTCCGTGGTAGCTCCTGGTGAACACCTCCAGATCGGCCCTCAAAGCCTCCACGGAGGGCAGTGGGTCAGCCCGGATCAACTGATCAAGACCCTGCAGGAGCTGGTCAGCGATGGCAACATGTAACGCCGTCCCGAGTGCAGGAGCGTCGGGCCACTCAACTCCAAGGGCAGGGAAATCCATGGGTGCCATCGCTTCTACGGACCCTGTTTGTAAAAAAAAAAGAGGAGAGATTGTGAGTGTATCACCACAATAATGTCACCAGGGTAAGACTCCAAGAGTGCAAACTTCAAGGACTCTTACCTGAAGCAGTCTCACTCGCCGGGTTGGGCCCACGAGGAGATCCCTCCCTAAGGACTGGGGGGCAACCATCAACAAGTGCTGGTCCCTGCTCTGTGGATGGTATAGGCGTCGCCGACCTCTCTGCAAAGAAGGCAAGGAACGGAAAGTCTTAGTACTCCGGCCATACCAAAAACCAGAATGAGCACTTCATATTTAATGAAGACATACCAGCCTGCATAGGTGCCTCCTCCTCAATTACAGCGGGGTCAACCTCTGTCGTTGGCTCCATGGAAGGAGAGACAGCTGAAAGAAGGCATTCACATGTCAAATGATGATCAATATCATAAATGAAAGGGGTCTTGTTGGATGAACGACAAAATTCCTTAATTTGACGAGAATGTACCTATCGCTGCCGAATTAGTGGAGGCCGCGGCCTCGTCGGCGGTGCCTTGCTCTTTAGATGGCATATGAAATGAGCCTGGTGTCTGGTCTATCTCTGTAGACCGAGGGAGGTTGCCCTCCTCTTGAGGATCGCCAGCTGTTTCAAAACAGAAGCATCTCAGGATGTCAATATGCAGCAGTATGTGTGGCTGGAATGATGTACAGAGTATCTTTGTGCATACCTAAAGTCTGCACCCGGCTAGACTCTGCAACGTCGGTAGTACCTGCCGATGGTCCCATGCCTAGGGACGATGCCTCCTTGCCAGGGATTGCAACCTCTGTAGTTGGAATCCCAACCCTTTCATCAAAAGCTGGCAAGTCAGCAGAAGAGCCGACCTCTATGAGTTTGGAAAGCTCATCCAAAGGGAAGGTCGTCTGAGCAGCTGTACGACAATGAGCAAGACAAGTTAGATAAGCTCATTATTTCATGCACAGAAAGAAAAGGGAATCTTAAGTCACCTGGGCTCATCCTGATTTCGCCTTCTTCAGAAGAACTTGATGATGAAGAAGAAGAACTCCCGCTGGAGGAGGTGCTGGAAGTCCCTGTCCTTGATGAGGTGCCAGAGCCTCTCTCTCCTGAAGAACCGACGGCAGAGAAGTCTCCTCGACGCCAGAAGATCCCTTCCCCCCTCCAACGGCAGGGAGAGGGGTCTGAGCTCGAGAAGTCCCTGCAGCATGCAATGCTATATTAGCTGAAGTACATACTTCATCTATTTCGAAGGGGAACAAGGGAAGGTCGAACATGCAAGACACTAACCTGCCTCCGGAGCAACAGAGCTCCCGCCTGTATCAAGTGCGGGGGAGTCGCCGGTCACAGGCATGTAGTCATCTGCGAGGAAGTCCAACCCGTCAATATCCACGCTGATGTCGGGAATGGACTCGTCCACCTCCAACCCCGCCTCTGTGAACACATTTCCGGGGCAAGGAGAAAAGCTCGCGGTAGGCATAGCCTCAGGAGGAGCTGCAGCAACAAGGGGAAATAACAGTCAGATTACAACATCTTCAAAACATGTTGCAATACTGATTGGAAACAAACATTCCCCATTCTTACTTGGGATCTCAGCTGGAGTAGGAGACCCCTCCTCAGGACGCGGGCGAATGGTAGGCCGCGAATCACCCTCCAGGATATCAGTCCGTGGCCTCTTCCCGCGCCCACGAGCCTCTGAGCCAGGAACATGTCCTGCAAGTAAAAAAAAAGATTGCATGAAATCAGCATCTTAAATTGCAGAGCAAAAGGAGACAGGGTTAAGTAAGTCAGCATATACCTGGATCCCCAATAAGCCTCTCAGGCTTCAAGACGATCTGCTCGGTCTTCAAGCCAAGGACCCTAGCAACCTTGCTCACAATGGTCCAGATGGCATTGGGGGTGGTAGCCACCTCCAAATCTGAGATGTACTCCAGGGGACCCGCGCAACCCACGGCGTTCATAATGTGGATCCTCCAAGCTGTGAAGGCACTGCCTCCTAATGCCCCCTCTGGAACAGCTTCTGATAGTTGGGACTGGGTCTTCAGACCACAAGAGGTCTTCAGATCCTCCCACCAGGAGTAGAGGGCCAGAGGGTCGGGGTCTACCCTCCGACGGGCAGACCTAGAAGAAGAAGCCGCAGCTGGTGCACTCTGCAAGGGCTTCAAAGCCCCGGTGTACTGACTCCTGTCAACATGAATCAAGAGTCCCCCGCCCTCCAACGGGTCTCAATCTCATGAATGACCTTGGCGGCCCCAGAAAAGTGAGATCTAATGAACGCCGCATCCAGAAACAGAGGAGGCAAATCCTCCTTCTTCAAGCGCCGTTCCTCTGCAGCTCGAATAACATCAGCTCGCTGCCTAAAAACATTGCTGAGTTTAAACCACCAGCGCGCATAGTGTATATCAAAGAAACCTCTGCGTGTCTGCTCTGGAATGGGATATTCCTCCTTCACCTCCCGGGAGAGGAAGTCATGCCATGAAGCCGCCACCAGGTGGACGTCCCTCTGCCTGTACTGCCGAACTGCAAAGGAAAAATCTGCATGCTGAGGTATCGCCTGGTCGTACCCAAAATTCCTCGCGAATCTATGCGGGTAATATGGCTCAAGCACTGCCATACTGGAACGGCGGTAAACCAGAACGCTCGGCCGAACACAAATAACCCAATCGACCAATGCATGGTCGGAGGGTAGAGCCCAGGAGGATAGCCTGCAAACAACGATGTCACCCTGCTGCTCTGTGTATGGACGGAACGAGCGAGAGCTGTGGTCAAACTCCAGACTCTCATCCCTCCTAGTATGGAGGAAGGACAAGGTACGGCGAGCGCTGGCGAGCTGCAAAACTGAGTCCTAGTCCGGATGACCAGCAAAAGCAAAAAGCAGGGGGGCAGCTGGATTATCCACCGGTGTCCTCTGTGACAACTCTGGCAACAACAGGCCGGCCCATGCACTCAGATAGTGGGTGGGCATCAAGATATGCTTATCTCTAGGAGATGAGTGCGAAGTCAAGGCCCAAGGCTCATCAAGATATGCTTATCTCTAGGAGATGAGTGCGAAGTCAAGGCCCTAAGGCTATGAAAGATGTTTGCCAGCGCGGCTGGAGCAATGGCGAGCCTACGCCCGCAAGCCAGCAAACAAGCTGGGTAGATCACCTCTGCCTGCAAAATCCCCTCCTCTCCATGAGGGATCACAAAGCTGGCCAGCCAGTAGGCCAGGTAGGCTGCCAGATAAGTCAGCGGCGGCAGTCCCCTCGAATTCCACCCCCGTGTCGGGGCGGGTAAGTGACGAGGGTGTGAAGCAAAAGGGAGCTCGACCTCGCGGCACTGCTCCCAAGATGTCCCCGAGGTAGCAAAACTCCTCGTAGAAACAATAAGGACCACTGTAGAAATGTGTGACCCATGCATTCAGAGTCACCCTCGGCGTCCGTGCAGCTTTCTCCTTACCCACGAGGGCCAAGTCCCTCCAAGTCTTCATCAGGTACCTGAAGCAATATGGCATGAAGTATCGGCCTGCTCCATCAGAAGCACTCAGATGCAGATCATCCGGGCATATCTCCTCATATGGCTGTCCGCAAACTGGGAGGCCAGAAATCATGTGGAAAGCCCACAGGTCTAGTGAAGTCTCCCCCTCAGCAGTCATGAAAGTGTTCCAGCGCCTGTTAAATCTCTCAGCTAGAGCCTGGACCAGTCCGGTGTGGCAGGGATAAGAATACAAAGCTGCTGTCACTGCATGACGTATGCCTGCCCTATCAAGTGATATCCTGTAAACTAGCAGTACACCCCACAGCCACTCTGTGGCGCCGCGACGATAACAATGGGAAGGAACAACGGCCCATTTCCCGTACCAGCTCGGGGTCCTCTGTGCCAAGATCCTCTCTAGCATACAATCAGCATCGTAGTCATCATGCGCACAGGCTGCGCCGGAGGGAGTCAGAAACATCCCATCAAGAACAACATCCGCAGCCCTGTGGTGCCCGGCCAGATGCCAAGTGGCTGGTGAAGATGGTGCCGCTCTCACAGTAAAACTGTCGAACTCCCTGTAGGAGCCAAGACTCCTCTGGTCAGGGTACTGTCGCTGACGCGCAAAACCCTCTGGGAAGCTCGGATAAGAAAAACTGCAGGTGCTATGCATACTATCCCGTCCGAGCAATATGGCCCGCTCCAGGCGGCGCCTCTCCTCTGGAAGTCGGGGATCGTCAGTCTCTACCCCAGGTGGTATGAAACTCTGGATGAAAGGGAAAAGGTCACGGTCTAGTGGAAAGTGAGGCGGGTAGCCGCCCGACCGGTCATAAGTGTAGCATCCCAGCCTCCGCGTGATCCTGGAGACGTCAACAACGCCCTCAGTGGTAGCAGTCTCTCCAATTGGGCCCTCAGCAACCCAAGTGAATCCGCAGTCCACCGCGTCAAAGTCCTCAGGAGTGATGCTGCGAGGAGGGAATGGTGGCATAGGCCTGTCCGTCCTCCGTACATAATGATCATCACCACCGCTGGTCCTGGACCTCTGGGAAGTCCCTCCGCTCCGTCTGGAACGAGCCATGTCTGCAAGAGCTGCAAAGCCAAGAGCAGAGAAAGCGTTGTCAGTTAAACCAGCATATGGGCAACAACAAGACTACAAAAAGTCACACAAAACTCCGGCATGTCTATGAGCCCGGAGAATGACAAAAAGCCATGGAACGCACGGGCCATCCGCCCCCGCCTTCGGCTTGGACGTATGTCCCGTGGGGGGCATTTGTTGCACCCCGTAATTTATCATGCTAAATTTTCGGGATTTTGATCTCGCATGTGACAAGGTTTCGGTACGGTGTATCACCATCCGATAGGACATTCCTACACGGGGTCCTCTACTCGGCGTATCGCCGTCCCGTCGGATATTCCTAAGTTTAAGGCTTCATAGCCCACATGTGGTTACAATCTAAACCCCTCGGGGGATGGCCACAAGCCAAGCTCAAGCCACAATGATTGTCAGGATCGTGTGGTTGTATTAAAATCCCTACGGGATTAAGTCTTCGTCCTTTGAACGTGTAACTACGAGCAAGGAGAACATCTACAACAACGAAGGAGATGCTGGAAAAGGTCTACGTAACAAGCACAACGTCCCTCGCACGTGTATCACGAAGCACGGACAACAACTCGTCCTCCCGCAACGGCCTACGGCACGAGGAAGACGACAAACGAACAAGGAGGCGCTCCTTCTCGCTATTCTCCACGAGACACGGCGAGAACTCGAAGCTTCAAAGCCCGGGAGACCCCCCCCTTTTATTATAATCCAGTAGGAGAAGACCCGTCCGGGGCCGGGGGGACCCATACGGGGTTGCCGTTACCCGGACGGGTCAGCCACGGAGGCGGACACTCCCGCGCGGGACTGCCTCGAGGCGGGCGGACCCGCCCGGGGCCACCCGATCCCGGGGGGGACCCACCAGGGGTCCGCGACCCCGGGGAGGCCCCCTCGGGGCGCATGCGGCCCGGGTGGGGACCACCCGAAGGTCCGCGACCCCGGGGAGGTCCTCCCCGGGGCGCGCGACCCCGGGCGAAAGCCACCCGGGGGGTCGCGACCCCGGGCAGGCCCCCCCCCCCCCGGGGTTCGCGACCCCGGGGAGGTCCCGGACCGTCCCGGGGACCTCCCACCCCGGGGAGGTCCCATTCCCGCGCACGGACTTTAAAAAATTTTGAAAAGATGACCTCCCCGGGGTCATTTTCATCCCGTTGGACCCGTACGGGGTCGAACACTCCCGGGGAGGTTCCCCACTTCTATAAATAGACCCCCGGAGGTCCAGAAGCGGAGATCTACGATCTACAAGCTACAACCTACGGAAGACACTCGGAGCATTTTGTTCGTTTGTTCGTTTGTCTTGGCCCGCGAGGGGTAAGTCCCCAGGTCTTGTGTATGTGCCCCTACGAGGGTATATTTGTAATTTTGCCCCTCAGTGTGCCGTGTTGTTGTTTCTAAGTCCTGGGACGACTATGTCATATGCTTCTGCCCTAATAATGGGAGAATTGCATAAATGTCCTCCCCGGGGTCCGAGAAACACCAAAGTCCTGTTCTTTGCAGTTATACCCTGCAACTTTTGTAATTAGGGCTACGCCCCTATCTCCCGCTTTAACGCGGATCTTTGTACAGTCGACAACCCGCCGACAACCCTTGTACTCATTCTGATTATAAAAGTACTCAGCACGTTATATATATGTCCTCGGGGGAAAATTATAAGAAAACCCCCGACTTTTACAAAATTGTGTATATACCCCTTCTTTGGCAAACTTGACATACATGAGTCTTCTATGAAGCCATTGTCATTGCTCGGGCCCGGGGACGATGTCAGCTCAGTCCGACACTCAAAGGCCACCCCAACCCTAGGTCTGTGTAGGATATGGTAAAATTACCAGAATACCCCTGCAACCTAAAAATGGCCCAATAGACTCTGAAACCCTTCAGAAAGAGCCTCAGAGCCTCAAGGAGTCTGTAATTCGATCCTACTTCCGTTCCAGCCCAGAAAATTTCAGAAATGCCCCTGGCCTGGGAATATTACCAAAATACCCCTGGGGTGGTATAAACTAAAATACCCTCGGGGTCTAGAAAACTTCTCTCTACTTCAAAAATGCCTATTGCTTCCGCATATTTGCGCTTCCATTCCTAAATCTTATGGTTTTGCTCAGACCTAGCCCTAATTCATGTCGTTTCTGTTGGTTGGTGGTGAGTGAGTGGACATCATGAGCTCTTCAAGAGAGTTTGCCCTCAACGGCAGAACCTTATAAAAGACTTTGGGGATTTCTTTGACAGTCAAAAAAAGGTGTTCGGACGTTAGGCCGATGTAAATCAACACTGACTACGGTCAGTGGGGAGAGGTCCAGCACTCGAACCCAAATCGTCTGATACTATGCGCACAC
Source organism: Amorphophallus konjac (assembly GCA_022559845.1). Taxonomy (NCBI): domain Eukaryota; kingdom Viridiplantae; phylum Streptophyta; class Magnoliopsida; order Alismatales; family Araceae; genus Amorphophallus; species Amorphophallus konjac. The sequence continues at coordinate 172,881 of JAHNEJ010001767.1, read as the reverse complement.
ATGGAATCACCCTCTATACTTAGAGGAGGATGTTTCTTTTCAAAAAGAACAAAATCTATATCTTTATCTACGATAAAAAACCGATTAGATTTTTCCGTGTCTCACACCCATACAATTGATTTCCTATTAGCTAATATGACGTCGCCCTACGCAACAGCTGAACGCTTTAAGCCCGATCTGGAGGAAGGCAACCTTTCTTTATATCGATGATTGGTTGTTGCCAACGGTTTGGGGTTTTGAGAATTTAGGGTGGATCTTTTGAATTGACAGTCCTAAAAGGACATGAGTCAAAACCACCAGTAAAATAGATTGGAATTGACAGCCCAAAAAGGACATACATGTCAAAACCAAAAGCCAAAATTTGGTGGAATTGACGGCCCAAAAAGGACTTGTAGGTCAAGACCAAAAATTGAAATTTGCTGGAATTGATGGGTCCAAAAAGGACTTGTAAGTCAAAACCAAAAATTAAAATTTGGTAGAATTGACGGTCCAAAAGGACTTATAACTCAAGACCAAAAATTAAAATTTAGGTAGAGTTGACAGTCTCAAATGACATGTAGTCAACACTACAGATGAAATTCAGTATTAAGTAAGATATGTTGTCCCCGAAGGGGACAAAATCATAGGAGAAGAGAGACACCCGAAGTAGCGGATCATAACAATGAGTAACAATAGTTTCTTACTTCTTTTTCCTTCCTTTTTTTTGCCTTTTTTTGCTGTTTTTTCTTGCTTCTTTTTCTCTTTCTTTCTCTTTTCTTTTAATCCCTCTTTTTTCGCTCTCTCTCTCTTTCTTTTCTTTTTTCTTTTCTTTCTTTTTTTATCACTCTTTTTTTGTGTACTTGATTCTTGGTGGTGCAAAGAAATTTGTGGACTCCTGGACCCTTCCTCTTGAGATAGATGGGAAGTCATTGACTTTGTAGATGCGACTAATTCACTTGTGGTGTGAAGCCAGTAGTTAGAAATTGGATGACTGATTTCCGTGACGTAGAAATCAAGTGTTGGGGTTGGGGTTGGGGTTGGGATTGAATTCGGCTGCCCTTTGTGATTTAGGGGTCAAGGATTAGAGTTGTGGTTAAGTTGACTTTGGGGTTTAAAACTCGACTAACTTGTACAGCTTGGAGACTGAGGAATGGAGTTGGAGTTGGCTGGACCTTTATAGTTTGGAAGCCAATGATTGCACATAGGGTTTAGCCGACCTTTGTTGTTTTGAAGCCAAGGATTGCACTTAGGGTTGGGTTATTCTAGAACAGGTAATTTGATGGTTTTAAAAAGGGGTTCGCCACGGTGGGACAAAACCATTGAACAAAGGAAGTTTGAGATAGTGGCCCATAATGACGTTGCATTTCTTCTTTCTTTTTTTTCTCTCTATTTTTTTACATTACCAACTTCACCGCCCTTCCGGGTTTTCGTCGAAATTGACACCCTTTAGCTTTTTCTAGTGCGCCCTTTCGGGTTTTCACAATGAGGGGTTACCCATTTTTGCCTGAGGCGCCCTTTCGGATTTCACCTCAACCGGATTTTTTTTTTGCCTTTTTACCCTCAACCACCCCTGTGAAGGGAATGGTTAGGTCCGTCGGGGCACCTCTATTTTAAGCCCTATTTTTTCCTCTTTTTTTTTTGGAACTCTGAACTTGAGCTCTGACAAAGTGATGATCCATCTGAGGTGGATCATGTAACAGATGTAGCTTCAGCTTCACGTGCTTTTCCTTGAGTAGGGAGAAGGATTGCTCCCTCTTTTGTAATTCTTCGCAGATAAATTTCCCTTTCTAAGAATTTCCATGGCAGCCGTCTATTCAACTTTGCTTCTTTAAGCTTCTCTTTAAGCGCTTCTTTTGTTGTTCTTCTCCTCCTTAGCTCGTGCTTCATTTCAAGAGAAAAGAATGTTTAACAGCGGGACTGGGTGGAACTCTCCCCCCGAATTGAAATTTCCTCTTTGAGCTTTTGCCACGAAAGGCCTAGGCAAGGAGTGCTCCTCTCTTTCTCTCTCTCTCTTTCTTTCTCTTTTCTAATTTTTTGTTTCTAGCACAAAATTTGGTAGAGAATTTTACAGCCTCCCAGTGGATAGCGGGGAGAGAAGTTGACGCTCGAAATTGGTTTGGTGCCACAGGCACGGGATTAGGCTAGAAACTAGCTTTGTGTATCAAATAATGGGCTTAATTGCAAAGGACGGCTTAGAGCCCGAAGTGGATCAAGACCCAAAATCGGCAAATCAAGGAATAAGTTGGTGTTCAACACCGATTTGGTACCAAAGCATGGGGTGGATCCCATGCATAATGGCTTGATGTCAAAAAGACATGTTTAGAGCCATAAGAGTTTGAAAACTCAAGGTTTAGGGCAAACTCCATTGAGGGAGTGTTGAACTTGAAAGGGGAAAGGACAGCAGTCGCCCTTAAATCCGCCTTCTTGGGTCTACCTGTGATTTTACTTGGTCTTTTTCTCCTTAAACTTGCCTTCGTGACTTCGCCTAGAACTTTGCTTAGAGCCTTCTTCCTTGACTTGTCTTTCTAGCTTTGCCTGGGACTTGGCTTGGAGTCTTCTAATTTGGACTTCTATTTGGGTTCTTGCTTATCAGAGTTACCTTGCTCGAGATCTAGCTTGAGACTTTGTTTGGAGCTTTATTTAGCGCTTTGCTCCTACCTGTTCTTGGAGTTTTCTTAGCAAGATACACCTTTTGACTTTCTGAGATGACAGCCTAGTTCTTCAGCAATTTTTTCTTCCTTCTTCCTTTTTCTTTATCTATTCTTCTTCCTTTTTTGCCTCATGTCATGTATCGAGGGAAAGAGGAATCTATTTTGGGGCTAATTGGGACATGCCCTCAGGGTTGAACTTCCTACCTCAAGTTCTTGCCTTAGAAGGCTTAGATTATTCGAGGCCTCTCAAACCCAGTCGACCTCGTGTCGCTGCATTTGTACAATTTGTGATGTATTATTGCTGTTGACTTTTCCTAGGCATTTTTTTATCAGGATTAACTTTCTGTATCTTTAGATCATCAACTTATGTGGGATGACATGCCCGGACATGGTGTTTGAAGAAGCAAGGAATGCCCCCTATTTGCTTTTGTGAGCAATTTTAGGGCATGTTTTATCCTTTTCTTCTGAGGCTTTGAACTCAAGTGAGTAAGCTCCCTTAGTTGATTAAAACCTGACACCTGGGATGAGGAAGCCCCAAGGTTATCAGTCTCCTTAGTTTGGATTGCTTCTGAAGATTGAAGGACTTTAATAGACCCCTTTTTCTTCTACCGCCAATGATGGAGGGTTCAGGGATCTTGGATTGTCAACTTCTTAGCTTGTTGCTAGAATGGCGACTGGGCAAATTGAACTACCCTACCTTTTTATTGCTCAGGCCTCCTCCTTGGTGACTGTTGTACCCGGACAATTTCCCCAGCGAAATACCCAGAAATAAGAGTTCAGGAATTTCCTCGAACACCTTCAAGGCACGGGCTACCCGGCCCCTCCGACAACCCAGTGGGCCCGATCAACGGCCCCAACCCGCTAGCCGAGGTACACGGTAACATTAGCAACTAATCGGGACCACTCCCTACCCCTCAATTGCGGATTTCCTCCGCGTTCTACATAACCACCCGGGGCAACCCGGGGGCGCCCCGACTACAAACCACGCCACGTGGCACCCAGTGAAAAAGCCAGGGGCCTACCCCAAAACGCCTTCTTTCAACCCCCCAAGGTCAAAGGGAGACCCAAATAAGTCAACCACAGACTTTGACGGCCCGCAGCACGTGTATACGGCTCACACACGTGTGTTCGGCATTTTTCCGAACACCTTGTGGGCGTGTATGTTCCAGTCCTTCTACACCAAACCACGGGCCGCCCCGTGGTTCCAGCACACTAATTGGGTCCTACAACGACCCCCCAGCAAGCCGGGGCCACCCCCGACCCTCAGACACGTGGCGATGAGCCACTTAACTCTAGCTCTCGGGCCAACCCGAGGCTATCCTACCAACCCGCCGTGCAATGTAGCACGCAGCCCGAGGACGGGCCCACATGCCCAAGGTGCCTCCTCTCAGCCCCCATGAACTTCTACCCTCGGCCCTAGACTAAGTCCAAGGCTCGTCGGTCACCTACGTGGCCCGTTCAACAACCCGGGGTGTGTCGGGCATTTGCTCGAACACCTTGCGAGCGGCTACTACGACTCGAAGAACAACGGCCCCCAAGGGCCATCCCAGTATACCAGAGCCCAGTGTCCCTCAAAGGACACTCCCAAACGACAAAAGAAGACCCTCGGGGTTGCGACGTGCCCGGGGCCAGTTCGCCCGCGCGGCCCCAGGGAGGGCGAACTCCCTAGGGGCCGTGCCCTCTCTCCAGCCCGGTGGCCCCACGGCCCCGCTCAGTCCCAGTTCGTTCGATTATCAGTCTCCGTTTGTCCGACTCCCTAATCCGGGGGAAGGGCTCGCACCGCTCGTCCGTACCAATTCGTGGGAGCAACACGAGGAAGCACGAAGCAACAGCACGGGGGAGCGGTCCTCGATAGTCAACGCGCTCACAAGTCTCCACGTATCCTCCCAGCACTTGTCCCTTTCTTCTTAGTTTAATTTAGGAAGAAAAATAACAAAAATCGGGATTTTATAGAGGGTGGGGCCGCCCCTCTCTCTCTCCACTCTAGCCCGCCTAAACCCCCAGCGGGGGGGGGGGGGGGGTTTAGGCGGACCAACCTGGCCCCCCAGGCTGGTCCGCCTAAACCCCTGCGCAATAAAAACAGATTTTTTAAATTAAAAAAAGGGGCCAACTTAGCCCGCCTAAACCCCACCAAAATTGAAAAAAAAAAAGTTTTTTTACCCTCCGAAGAGGGGTTTAGGCGGACCAGACAGGCCCATGGGGCTGGTCCGCCTAAACCCGTTGAGTCAGCTTGGAGGCGGCACTGAGGCTCAGCCTGTGCATCTTTACCATGTCTTGGTTGACAGTGAAGAGTTGCCATTCCTCAACTTCAGGGTCCACCTTTTGCTTCCCTTTGTCTTTTAAAGACTCGGGGATTGATAAAGTGGACTTCCCAAAATATAGCGAAGCATCGGCCAGATGGTACTCATTGGGGTGGAACGGGGCCTGGTCTGCGAAGACCGTATGTTGCTCCCCTTTCTTGGCATATTTAATGCACTGATGAATAGTTGAAGGAACAACCCAATTCTCATGAAGCCAGGGTCTTCCAAGCAGCATCTTGTAAGATGTGTCGGAGTTGATGATATAAAATGTCGCTTGGGTGACAAAATCACCCAAGGCAAGCTTGACTACAACCCGACCAAGCGCCTCCTCGGAACCCTGATTGAATCTCGAGATCTTGACATCAGTCACCTTTTGTAGAGAGGGTGCCAAGTATAAAGACTTGAAAGTCTTCAAAGGCATGATGTTAACAGCCGCTCCAGCGTCAACCAGAATGCGATTCACATCATGCCCATTAATCGTCCCCTTCATATATAAGGGGCGATTATGACACGGAGAGGACAGCAACATGTCTTTGTCCGTGAAGGAGATGTTGGCTGTGAGTGCTTCATATGCCTGGGCTTGTAACTCTGCCACATGGGCTTCATATGCCTCTGGATCTTGAAGTATCTTGACAAGAGCCTCTCTGAGGTCTTTGCTCCAGGCGATGGCTTCCCAAATGGTGACATTGGTTGGGAACCACTTCATATGATGAATGATTTTGCGGTCCGCCCGAGCACGGGTCTTGTCAAATGACGGGATGATCTCCGCCAGAGTCTTCGGCGCCTGGCGAGGCTTCTCTCGCTTAGAAGGGCGCTCCTCCGCATTCTGGCCTTCCGCATCTTCTTGGAATAGCGGAGCCAAGGATTCCTCGGGAGATGGCAAAGGCCCATCATGCTGGTCTTCATTAGAAGGACCGGCCTGGCTGGCGGGTTCGGCCCTGTTAGAGGGGCCGGCCTGCTCTGACGCCTCCTCGCACTTTGGCGATTTGGCTGGCTCCTCTTCTTCATCGGAGGAGGTGATTGTAAAAGGGACGCCACCCGGCTTAGCCGTTGAGATGGGGCTTGAACCCTCTGAGGGGCTGAGGATGAAAGGGATCCCCCGAACTTGAGTTTCCGGGACAGGACCCGACTTCTCCCCTCTGAATATTATGACCCGGTCGAGGACCAGGGGGCCTTCACGTCCACGTCCTCGGCCACGACCTCGTCCACGTCCCCGGCCATTTCTTGCCGAGCGACGCTGATATGCTGCCATAGGAGCCTTGCCTCCGGTGCTATCAGCCATGGGACAATAAATGTTGTCAGGTGGCGAGATCGCCACCATGTTGCAGGAGAGCTCTTGCAGCATTTCCTCGAGCATCTCGACGGTGAGTTCCTCATCGTTATAGAATAATGAGAGCTCCTCTGGGATTGGGAAGTCTTCACCTTCTTCAAGACGGTGGCCCATTTCCCGGAGCCATAGCAGAAGACGGGCTTTGCACCCAAGCTTGTCCCAGGGAATATATTCGTCTAGAGTGACGACCCTGGTGGGATGAGGGGGAGTGTACTCCTCCAGCTCATCTATGAGCTTTTGAAGTCTTTGTAGAGGAGTTGGCTCCTTAGGAGCCTCCATAGCAGCTACTTGCTCGGCTTGCTTCTTCAATCTCCTCTTCAAATTCTTCCTGCGGTTCTTCTCTTTCTTCTTTTGGCGTGCTGCCTCTTGAGAAGAAAGGGGAGTTTGCTTTGGAGGTGGGACTCGCTTGCTCCCACAATTTAGCTTTTTGCTCTGGGCTGGCTCCTTAAGGGCCTTACTGCCGCGGCTTTTCCTGGGGACAACCTTGGTCCAAGTAGCCTCCTCCGGCTGAGACTGAAAGGTGGCATTGATTGCCTGAGCAATTATTTCAGGAGGCAACTCCTGGAACTCTGCCAGTCCACAGTAGGGCCTCTGGGAGCTTTGCGGTTCCACCGACTTTGCTTGGGCTGGTGGGTTGGCTTGCTTGAGCTGCTGAGGCCTTTCTACAATTGGCGGCCTCGCTGGGCTGACAGAGGCCTTAATTGGGGTCTTCGCGGGCTCAAGAAGTCGAGTCCTCTCCACGACTAATGGCCTTGCTGACTTGGCAGGAGCTTTGGCTGAAGGCTCTGACGCCTTGGCTTTGCCTTTGTTATCTGGCCGAGAGTTCTCTCTTATGACGATGTCAGGTTGACTCGACCTGGGACGGGCCTTGGAACTCTCTCCCACGGCTTGACTTCCTGGGTTCTGGACCTTAGCCCCTTTATAGGTGGCCTTGCCTTTAGTGAGTAATGGGAATTCATCATTTTCCGCAGGCTTACTTGGTCGGGTTAACCGGGAGAAAGCCTCAGCTTCTTGCCGAACCTGCTGAAGAGTTTCCCTGGCGGCCTCTGCAAGACGCAACCATGTCATGGAGTTCCCCTGAGTATCGACAACCCCTCTCTGGATGAGGGCTTCAATGAAGTCTTGAACCTCTGGACATTGCCGAGTGAGGTGAGACACCCTTGCATGATACTTGCAATAGCGGGGGTGCCTCTTGGCCGTCTCATTGTAATAAGACGGCGGGTCATGTGTCAGCACCCAGCCATCCTCCAGAAGTTTGTCAAAAATCTTCTCAGTGTCTTCCTTAGGAAAAGAACACTGATGAGATGGTCGCCACCCTGGATACCATAGTGTGGACTTGGGCGATTGGGAACTGGCTCCCTGGGAACTAACTCCCTCCTCCTGTGGCTCGGGGAGTTGGAAAGCTGCCGAGGCATGTATGACGTTGACGGAGAAGTGAAGGCTCTCCCGTGCACAAGGATGGCAGTATCGGTTTCGGTACCGGTTTTGGCCGATACCGAAACCGATACGTACCGGTTTCGGTTTCGGCCGAAACCGGTTGAAACCATTCAAAAAACTCAAAAAAATAGAGAACCTATCCGGTTTCGGCCGAAACTGTTTGGTTTCGGACCGAAACTGGTGAGTTTCGGCCGAAACCAATACGGTTTCGTCCGAAACCATTAAAAAAGTATTTTTTAATGGTTTCGGACCTGCTACAGTAAACAGGTCCGGCTTCCGATCGGTACCGGCCGAAACCGATACGTTTCGGCCGAAACGTATCGGTTTCGGCCGATACTGCCAACAATGCCCGTGCATGCGGCTGTGGTGGGTCAACTAGGAATTCGCCCATACTGACCTTCCCTCGCCTATTAAGTCCTCGGCGAGATCCTTGAACGGCTCACAGTTGTGGATAATATGGCCAACAACTTCATGATATGGGCAATAGCCCTGATGAAAAGCAGCACCTGGCGTCTGCTCCACGGGTGACGGGCTAATCAATCCCGCCCGCTGACACGCGAAGAAGATATTGGGAGTCTTCTCCAAAGGGAAGGAGTATAACTTCTCTGGGAGCTCGACTTGAAGTGGAGCCTCCACGTCTTCCGGTGAGTCCTCCTCGTCTTCAGATGAATCCGAGGACTCTTCAGAGAGCCAACCCCTGAGCGGGGCCCGACCCGTGGGTGATACACCCGCCTCCCGTATGTAGGCTGGAGCTAACCCCCTGGCAAATGGGCCAAAGGGGAAGGTGGCCAACTGCTGATCAATGCTCTCTAGGAACTGCAGCAGGCGTCTCTGTTCCAATTGCAATTGCCGAATTTCCCCTCGGATTTTCCGAATTGTTCTCCGCAGTGCTAAACATTCAGGGAATGAGGGAAGAGTGGCTCTGGGACCAGTGTGGGACTGCTGATTTGAAGGTCCGGCCTCGGGGGCGTTAGAACTCGAGACCATTGCCACCATGTGGACTACATTAGCCAACCGATTTGATCAACTCCAAGTATGCGGTTGAGGTGGGTCGACTGCATGGCCCAACATATTTACCAAGCCCTTTTGAATGAGCTCTTCTGCTATATTCTTGAAAATATAGCAGTCGCCGATGGTATGACCCAACCTTCGGTAAAACACACAATAGGTAGGATCATCTATCTTGTCCACCTCTGAGGGCTTCCGCGGATCTGGCAGGGTGATGAGCTGCTCTTTCATGCATAGATCAAAGAGCATTTTAGTATGCTCTTTCCTGAAGGAATACGGCGTCTTCATGTTCTCCGCCAAAAGAGACGCGCTTGCCTTGGCATCAGGCTTCTTGCCATTGCTTTTAGACTTTCCTTCCCCTTTATCTCCATTCGTCGGGGAGAAGTCCACGGCATTCACCTCCTTACCGCTAGCCAGACGGTCTTTGGCAGAGTTTGCCTTTTGTAGAGGTATGTGCAGGGTGATCAGCGAAGAACATCTCAATCTCTGCCACCACCGTGTTGAGCTGGTCGAAGCCTCTGATATTGGAACCCAGAAGCTTCTCACTGACTTCTGCCGAGTGGCCCCTACGGCAGATGGTGATCGCATCTTCAGGCGTCGGAGGATTATCGCAGCGCATGCTGACGTCCCTCCATCGCTTGATGAAGTCTAATGCTGTTTCACTCTTCTTCTGTCGAAGGGAACAAAGCTCTGCTAAGGAGACTTTGCGTTCGACCATCTGGAAGCGGTCGATGGACTTCTTCTGCATATCAGCCCAATCAGATACTGAATTGGACTTCAACCTTGAATACCACTGGAAGGCGGTGCCAGTCAAGGACGTAGCGAAATACCGCAGCAAATATGCCTCTTCCAGGGCTAATTCACCCATGGCCGTCATGTAATAGGCCAGGTGTTCATGCGGAGAACCCTACCCGTTGAACTTCTGGAGTTTCGGAGCTTTCGGACAATCAAGCGGAAGCTTCTTGAATTGATGATGGAGGGGATATGACACGCTGTACAAATCAACGGTAGCCACACCTTCGCCATGTTGAGCGAACTTCGCTTCCACGATGCGCTCGATCATCTGCTTCTGCTCCATGAGGCTTTCTGCGACAGGAGTAGCAGACGACCGCGTATTGGCTTCATGCGGCGGGACTTCGAAGTCCACTGCCAGTGGGAGTCTTGCAGCAGTGGCGGAAGCGTTGGCTGGTGCTGGAACGGGAGGAGGCTGCTGATCCACTCCAGCCAGCGCCGCCTGAGGCGGGGAAGGAACCTCCTTTTCGCGCAAAAGCGACTGTAGCAGGTTCTTGAGCTCTTGATTTTCCCGTCGAAGCTCGTCCAATGTGGGGGCCCGTGGCTCTTCCCCCAACTCTTCTTCGTGCCGGGAGTGACTGTCCCCATCAACACAGTGGACGTCTTCCTGGCGCTCTTCTTGCCGTACCGGCTCAGGCTGAGATGTACCGGCGGCCGGCGCCTGCTGCGTCTGCGCTAGAATCCGGGAGACCGGCCTTGACCACCTTAAATATTGGATGGGTTGGTCAAGCTCTCCCGAGGTATTCTCGGGTTGTTTGTCGCCGGATGTGGCGTAACAGGTGAACACTTTGACAGTGTTATCGGTCACCTGGACCACCCGCTTTTTCTTGGACGGTTGTCGCTCCGGCTTGGGCGGCCTCCCAAGTCTGTCAAAGACAGACACTCGGGATGTAGATGCTTGAGGGGAGCAATCCTCCTCCGTGTGCGTGGAACTGGCCCACGGGGAGGTCGGCCGCACCTTCTTGCCGGCTCCACGGCGCTTCTGGCCCCGTAGAGACTGATTTGTAGATCTCGGAGAGACTGAGGCCTCAGTGCTTGTCGGACTCCGCATTCGTCGCAGATCCGACATGCGGAAAGGCTCCTCCGCCCTCGCACGTCTTATAATCCGGGCCTCCTCCTTGGTGACCCAGATCTTCTTTATATGGAGCTGGCGCTCCTCCACTTGGTTACCCCCTGTCCTCGGACGGGGAGCTCGTAGCTTGGGCCGTTGCAGAGGGCCCTGGGTTGCCGCCGGTATGGCAGAGTTCTTCTTCTTCGCTTCGTCCCCCCGGACTTGCCGGAGGGGCCCGAAGCGATTGGAGGTAGAGATAGTCGGGACATGACGATCCCGTGGTATAATCGGCTCGCCTCCATCGAGCCAGATGCGAATATTTCCGACGATTACAGTCTTGCCGGAGCGCGAGACAGCCGCTTCGGGCCTTGCACCCTTGCGGCTACGGCGTTCCCCCATTGGGTAGGGGCGACGGTGGTGGCGCCCGCCATAGGCATGGCGTCATCCTGACGACGGCGGCGTTGCCCCCGTTGAGCAGGGGCAGCACCTCTGAGGATGGCCGCATTGGAGTTGGGGCCGTTACGGCGACGGCGTTGCCCCCGTTGAGCAGGGGCGACGCCGGCAGTGATTTGATTGACTGAGAAAACTCGGCCAATAGCTGGGGCAGAAGGCTTGACACCTTCGGCCATTGACATAGCAGCCAAGCGGGCTCAGCTGGTTGTCGGGATGAAGGGCTTGACACCCTTAACAGTTGGAGAATTGACCGGATGGACCCGGCCAGTTGATGGAACTGAGGGTCTGACACCCCCGGCTGTTGTCTTCTCGGTTGGGTAGACCCAACCAGTTGATGGAGCCGAGGGCTTGACGCCCCCGACAGTCGCGTTGTTGACCGAGCGAACCCGGCCGACTGTTGGGGTAGAGGGCCTAACACCCCCAGTGATGGTCTTGTTAACCGGACTGACCCGGCCAGTTGCTGGAGCCGAAGGCCTGACGCCTCCGACAGTTGTCTTCTTGGCCGGGCGGACCCGGCCAATTGATGAAATAGAGGGCCAGACACCCTCAGTGATGGTCGTCACAGCCGCGGCTGAGCTGACCTCAACCACGGGCACAACACCCAGGAAGAAGGGCGAGCCGACGACCGCTCGGAAGTCGCCGAAAATAAGTGGCGTTGCCAGGTAGCCGACCCTGGCATGGTTGGCGACGATCTCGGGGCCGTAGATGACGGCAGCCATCGCTGTTGCTGACGTTGGTGGTGGTGCATAGCACGAACGGAGTGACGTGCAGATGCACAAAGAACTCTCAAATGAACAGTGAGATGTGCCCTCCTCTTCCCGTCCTGTAAGAGGAAGAGGGGCAATTAGAACCTTGAAGAAGGTTTGGAGGCTTTCTTTGACAGAAAGAAGAAAGGCGGGAAAGGTCCCACCGGGCGTGTCAGTCTGTGAGACACGGAAAAATCTAATCGATTTTTTATCGTAGATAAAGATATAGATTTTGTTCTTTTTGAAAAGAAACATCCCCCTCTAAGTATAGAGGGTGATTCCGTGTGTGCGCATAGTATCAGACGATTTGGGTTCGAGTGCTGGACCTCTACCCACTGACCGGAGTCAGTGTTGATTTACATCGGCCTAACGTCCGAACACCTTTGTTTGACTGTCAAAGAAATCCCCAAATTCTTTTATAGGGTTCTGAGGTTGAGGGCAAACTCTCTTGAAGAGCTCATGATGTCCACTCACTCACCACCAACTAACAGAAACAATTGAATTAGGGCTAGGTCTGAGCAAAACCCTAGGATTTAAGAATGGAAACGCAAATATGCGGAAGCCATAGGCATTTTTGAAGTAAAGAGAGATTTTCTGAACCCCGAGGGTATTGCGGTAATATTCCCAGGCCAGGGACATTTCTGAAACTTTCTGGGCTGGAACGGAAGTAAGATCGAATTACAGACTCCTTGAGGCTCTGAGGCTCTTTCCAAAGGGTTTCAGAGTCTATTGGGCCATTTTTAGGTTGCAGGGGTATTCTGGTAATTTTACCATATCCTACACAGACCTAGGGTTGGGGTCGCCTTTGAGTGTCTGACTGAGCTGACATCGTCCCCAGGCACGAGCAATGACAATGGCTTCATAGAAGACTCATGTATGTCAAGTTTGCCAAAGAAGGGGTATATACACAATTTTGTAAAAGTCGGGGGTTTTCTTATAATTTTCCCCCGAGGACATACATAAAACATGTTGAGTACTTTTATAATCAGAATGAGTACAAGGGTTGTCGACGGGTTGTCGACTGTACAAAGATCCGCGTTAAAGCGGGAGATAGGGGCGTAGCCCTAATTACAAAAGTTGCAGGGTAAAACTGCAAATTACAGGACTTGGGTCTTTTACGATCCCGGGGAGGACATTTTTGTAATTTCGCCATTATAAGGGCAGAAATACATGACTTAGTCGTCCCGGGACGTAAAGACTTACAAACATGGCCCGCCGAGGGGCATAAACGTAAATATACCCCGTAGGGACCTAAGTACAAGACTCGGAGACTTACCCCACGCAGGCCGAAACAAACGAACAAAAAGCTCTGAATGCTGGATGCTCCGTAGGTTGTAGCTTGTAGATCGTTGATCTCCTCTTCTGGACCTCCGGGGGTCTATTTATAGAAGTGGGGAACCTCCTCGGGAGTGTTCGACCCCGTACGGGTCCAACGGGATGAAAATGACCCCGGGGAGGTCACCTTTTCAAAAAAAATTTAAGTCCGTGCGCAGGAATGGGACCTCCCCGGGGTGGGAGGTCCCTGGGACGGTCCGAGAGCTCCCCGGGGTCGCGATTCCCCGGGGGGGGACCTGCCCGGGGTCGCGACCCCCCGGGGGGAACCTCCCCGGGGTCGCGACCCCCCGAGGGGACCTCCCCGGGGTCGCGACCCCCCGGGCAGGACCTGCCCGAGGTCGCGACCCCGGGTGGGTCCCGCCCGGGGTCGCACGCCCCGGGGAGGTCCCCACCCGGGCCGCACCCGCCCCGAGGGGGCCTCCCCGGGGTCGCGGACCCCGGGCGGGTCCGCCCGCCCCGAGGCAGTCCCGCGCGGGACTGTCCGCCTCCGGGGCGGACCCGTCCGGGTAACGGCGACCCCGTACGGGTCCCCCCGGCCCCGGACGGTCTTGTCCTGCTGGATTATAATAAAAGGGGGGGTCTCCTGAGCTTTGAAGCTTCGAGTTCTCGCCGTGTCTCGTGGAGAATAGCGAGAAGGAGCGCCTCCTTGTTCGTTTGTCGTCTTACTCGTGCCATAGGCCGCTGCGGGAGGACGAGTTGTTGTCCGTGCTTCGTGATACACGTGCGAGGGACGTTGTGCTTGATACGTAGACCTTTTCCAGCATCGCCTTCGTTGTTGTAGAGGTTCTCCTTGGTCGTAGTTACACGTTCAAAGGACGGAGACTTAATCCCGTAGGGAGTTTAATACAACCACACGATCCTGACAATCATTGTGGCTTGAGCTTGGCTTGCGGCCATCCCCCGAGGGGTTGAGATTGTAACCACATGTGGGCTATAAAGCCTTAAACTTAGGAATATCCGACGGGACGGCGATACGCCGAGTAGAGGACCCCGTGTAGGAATGTCCTATCGGATGGTGATACACCGTACCGAAACCTTGTCACATGCGAGATCAAAATCCCGAAAATTTAGCATGATAAATTACGGGTGCAACAAGGATGCTCGAGCCCGAGCTGACCGGAAAGTCCTCCACCAGATGAAGCGCTTCCCTGCTAGTATTACAATTTGGGAAGCCATCGCTTGGAGTAAGGACCTAAGGGAAACTCATATCAAGATACTCCAAGAGCCGGAAGCTTATGAAGCACATGCCGCGGAGATGAAGGCGGCTGTCTATGAAGCCTTCGCAGCCACCATCTCCTTCACGGAGAAAGACATACTCCTCTCCCCTCCGTGCCACAACCGTCCTCTCTACATGAAGGGGAAGGTCAACGGGCATGATGTGAATCGGATCCTAGTTGACGTTGGTGCCACTGTTAACATCATGCCGCTCAAGACATTCAAGACTCTATATCTAACCCCATACCTCCAGAAGGTTCAAGCGGTCAAGATATCCGACTTTAACCAACACACCGAGGATGTCCTCGGCCGGGTGGATGTCGATCTGGTGCTTGATGATTTCGCCTCCAAGGCGACGTTCTACATCAACGACTCCAACACGTCATATAAGATGCTATTGAGCAGACCCTGGCTCCATGGAAATTGGGACATCCCGTCAACTCTCCACCAATGCATCAAGTATGCCAAGGGCGGGGAGCAGCACACGGTCTTTGCAGACGTGTCGTCGTTCACACCAGCAGTATGCAACCTGGCCGACGCTGCGCTCTACTTCAAGGGGATTAGTCTGTACCCCGTGATTAAGAGCAGGAGCAACGGTTGACTCTCAGAGGAAGATGATAATGATCTCTTCTCTGTTGACGAGGAAAAGGCCAAGCTTCATCGGCTGCGCCTCAACTCCAAGTCAACCCCAGATCACCACGAGAGGCGCAAGATCGACTTTGAGGCTAATCTTATTAGCCGAGCTATCAGCAAGGGCATATGCTTGCCACCAGACTACATCCAGCTCCCATGTGCATCCGAGAAGCACAGCGTCGAGTCGCTGACGACATTCATTGTCACCTTCAAGCGACAACGCCGAAACAAGAAGAAGGCTAACAGGGACAAACCCATTGTCTTCTATAAGGGAGACACGGTCCCTCAAGCCCCACCGGCTGACGACTTCGGCTGGTCCAGGCAAGCCGATGACACTCCCGAAGCCGTCCAAGTACTGGACGACCTGCCGCCACACATTCAAGAAATGTGTCTGAAGCAACACATCCTCAATGGCAAGGTACCGCACGACGTGAATATTTTCACCGGTTGTGGACCCCTTCTCAGGTCCGGGGGCAACCCCCGTCCTTCCATAAGGATACCAGAAGACTTGGCTACGACCAAGACCCGGACTTTCGCGTCCACTATGCAGTCAACGTCATAGGCTTGGCACAACCAGCCGACGACCGAGCTAGAGTCGAAGCCAAATTCGACAACTCCGGGGACGAGGAAGAGGAAATTCTGATCCCGATCCCCGTCAAAGCCAGAACTCCGACACAAGCCGTCGAGGAACCCTCCTCGCCTCCCTGTCAAGACAAAGGGGCAGAAGGAGCTCCTCTGGTCTCTCAGCCAGTCGAAGGACCCAGTTCAACAAACACTCCCGAGGAGAGGGATATCTCTGATCCTAACTGCGAAGGATTGTCAGCTTCACCAAGCAACCCCGGGGAGATCTCAGCAGCCCCAGTTGACAACTGTTGGCCAGGAGCTTCCGTGAGAGGAGAGTGCCCGATATTGCCGTGAGAGACATGCAACCATAAAAAGGATACCCGAGATATATCAAACTCCCGTGTCTTCCTTCCCCGCTGCATCCCTTCCTTCACCCCGGTCATCGGCAAAAAAAAAAACACGCGCAACAGTGACACATATTTGTTTGATAGGAAGTTGCTTCACAGAATCGCCCCCTCGCCTGGGCTTAAGGGCTTTGGCTTTTTGCGTAAGGCCTGGACATCAACTTCTTTCATTTTCGCCTTAACTTGATGTAGACGGCAATAGGATTGCCCCCTTGTCCAGGCTTAGACGCTTTGCCTTTCCACCGGTGCGATGGCTTCAGAAACGAAACTTAGGCGTTAGCTTCTTTCATTTCCGCCTCACCTTGATGTATTCGGCAAAGTATTGTTGTGAGATCGGCTCGCCTCCATCTAGCTGGTTGTGTTCTTTTTTTTCGGTTTGGTTTCCGACAAGGACTAATCTTGCCAAACTAGGATATAGCCACAATAGGCTTTTTTTTATCTTGGCGGCAACATTGCCCTCAACTGGCAAGAACAACATATGGATTTCGTTGGCACTTAGTCATCAATAGGAAGCCTTTACTTTAACATGCCGAGCAGCGATAGCCACGGCTAGGATGGTGTTGCGCCCTGTTGGCAAGAGTAGCTTTGGACATGCGTTATATTGACATTTTGGCTTTGAAAGGAAGCCTTAACCTTGATGCCCCCTACGGTAGCTGCAATGGCCGGGATGGTTTTGCCCCCTATTAGCGGGAGTAGCTTTAAACATGCTTTGTGTCAGCATTATGCTTCAAAAGGAAACACTTAGCCTCCTGGCAACCTTAACCTTGATGCCCCCGGCGACAACTTCAACGGTGGCAATCCTTTGAATTTCTTGCAAGAGTAAGGAATCACAACCTTCATTGAGACATGGCAATTCTTTGATAGAGATATAAAAGGCAGGAAAAGTCCCAACGGGCGTGCCAGTTTATTTACACGCGGAATTTTCAAATAACCATTTCGTTGGATAAATATGTGTATATTATGGCATATTTGTTAATTCTGCGCTTTTCGATTTATCAGACGATTTAGGGTTCGTGTACTAGACTTTTCCCCACCGACCGGAGTCAGTGTTAGTTTACATCGGACAAGTCCGAACACCTTTGATTAACTGTCGAAGAAAGCCTTTGGCCTCTATGCATTGTGACATTAATGATCTTGATGATCGTCCATGACGGGTACATACTCTTGCAAAGAAATTTGAAGACTTTATTTTCTTGAACATATGTAATTTGGATTACAATCGATCTTTCAAGACCTTTACATATAATCTCGATTATGTAATCGGGTCCTCTAGATTACATCCAGTTGCAGCCAGAGCCTCTGAATTTGCTTCAATCTGCATTTGGATATTCGAATTTGATTTCATCATGATCGGGTCATTGAATTTACTTTTGTTCCTTGATTCGACGGTTGAATTTGAATTCCATCACGAGGACCGTTGGATCGCCAAGATGATCATTGTCGGTCCCTCGGAGTTGCTTCATGGTCATAATCACTCTTTTGATTGTGATTGGACCCTTAAGTTAGCTTGGTGTCCTTAAAGGACATTCTCGCCTGAGGCAGGGTATGTTTGTAATTTTCCCTCCATCAGGATATTTCTGTAGTTTTCCCATACTTTGAAATATTCTTGCAATTTCTTACTTTCTTGGAGATAGCCCCGTCACTTCTTGACTTCATGGGAATTGACTTTTTGGATATAACCCCGTCACTTCTCGACTTCCTGACCATTCTTGTCATTCTGACTTTTCGGCGTATATTTGACATTTCTT
This sequence comes from Amorphophallus konjac, assembly GCA_022559845.1. Taxonomy (NCBI): domain Eukaryota; kingdom Viridiplantae; phylum Streptophyta; class Magnoliopsida; order Alismatales; family Araceae; genus Amorphophallus; species Amorphophallus konjac. The sequence goes on along the minus strand of JAHNEJ010001767.1, from coordinate 155,235 downwards.
GACTTCTCAGAGATAGCCATGTCATGTCTTGACTTCCTAGGCATATCGGCCACTTCTTAACTTTTCGGAGATAGCCGCGTCACTTCTTGACTTCCTAGGCATATATGTCATTGCTTGACTTTTTGGAGAGCACCCCGTCGTTTGACTTCCTGGGCGCTCCTGACTTCCTTTCTTGACTTCTCGAAAATAGTCCCATCATTTGACTTCTTGGACATTCCTCGTCTATATTTCTTGATTTCTCGGAAATAACCCTGTCATTTGACTTCTTAAGTATTCCTCGTCTTCATTTCATGACTTCTCGGAAATATCCCCGTCATTCGACTTGGGCATTCCTCATCTTCATTTCATGACTGCTCGAAAATAGCCCTGTCATTCGACTTCTTGGGTATTCCGAATCTAAATTTCTTGACTTCTTGGAAATATCCCCATCATTCAACTTCTTGGACTTTCCTAGTCTTCATTTCATGACTTCTCGGAAATAGTCTCGTCATTCGACTTCTTGGGTATTTTGAGTCTAAATTTCTTACTTTTTCAAGATTTATTTGTTGTGTCCCTATGTTTTGATGATGACAAACCATGACTCATTCATGAGTCTTTATACTTGTGTTGATAATATTATAAACATGCACATTCACAATCTATGTGAAGACAGGTTGACAGCCAGTTAAATTCTGAAGAACAGAAGAAAAGTCAACGTAGTCAACGGAGTCAACACAGTATCAAGTAGAGTCAACGCAACATCATGAACGGTCAATGCAGTCAAACCCTGTCAACGAAAAGTCAATGCAGTCAAGTTTGAAGTCACAGGAACAAGGGTGACAGAGAGCTTTCGGGTGTCAGATTTGTTCAAAAGCCAACAAATCGACGAAGAATGGTGAAGAACAGTTTAAAGATGAAAGAAAAAGGATTTTTGAAAAAGAAGAGTCGACTAGAGTCGACTTCGGATGGCTTTGGAGCCGACTCGAGTTCAAGTTTGCAAGGCAGAAAGGCTAGATCAATAGCGACGGATTAGTGGTGACAAATAGCTGGTCAAGGCAGACAAATAGGCAGTTGGGATAACAAATAGCTCAGTATGGCTGAAAAATAGGTGACAAGGCTGAAAGTGTTGAGAACACAGAAGCAGCGTCAACGCAGTGCTCAAGGGGAGTCGACGCAGTCAAATGGCCAACATCAAATAGGTGACAAATAAACCAGTCAGACTGACAAATACATATGTAAAGCCAACAAATGACTGATAGAGGTGAATAATGAAGATCAACGATGATAAATGGCAAATGTGGCCGAAGACAACAAATTCAACATGCTGCGCCAACGCAACATCTTTTGTGCATCAACGTAGTCAGGCTAAGATACCAAAGGAAAAGAAGCCGTTGCCAGCTGAAGAAGACAAGAGTGAAAAATGAGTGAGTAACGGTGACAAATGAACACATATGGGTGACAAATAAATCTTTAGTGGTGACAAATACCTAAAGGCGACGGCGAGACAAAAGAGGAAAAGAACAACAGTGACGGCTATTGAACCTAAGGGTGACAAATAGGTGTCTAAGGCTGACAAATGTCCGATAAGGGTGTAAAATGCCTATTAAGTCTGACAAATAACTCGGTAGGCTGAATTCCAGGAAACTTGTGACTGCCACACACCCGGTTCAAAGCCCATTCATCCTGGCATGTGATCCAAGGTTATCTGACTTGTCTGACATGGCCTCTGATAGAAGAATATTCTCCTACCACCTAGACAAATGGGAAATTAGCAAAACAAAGGTTACTTTATCCAGAAGAATTACAGAGCCCCTGTTCTATATAAATGGGGTGTTGTTCTCCGTGACAAAAAATGTTGTTGCGAGGGAAGCAAAGGCGGGAGAACTGGAAAGAAGAGAGTTGCGAAGTCTGAAAAGAAAAGAGAGAAGAGTGAGAAGATCTGTGAGACTGTGAGAGAAAATCAGAGAGAAGATCTAAGAGAGAACATCGTGAGAAGAAGAAGAAGAAGAAGAAGGGAAAGAGTGAGTTCGTGAGATGACGAACTGTGTGCAGTCGGTGTTTCATTGAAGATCAGATCTAGTGTTGGCCTCTGGATCAGATCCAAGCCATCTTGCTCATTGAGAGCTACATTGTTTTCTATTTTCATTTTTGTTCCTTTTGTTTTGTTCTTCGTTTCTCTATGTTACTTCGATCAAGCTGTGTGTCAGCAGATGTTGAGGATTGGTTCCTTGGAAGCAAGCTGTGTTGCTCAGCGGTCTTGTAAGCAAGCTGTGTTGCTCAACGGTTAAGCAAGCTGTGTTGCTCAGCGGTTGTAAGGGATTTGTTCCCTCGAAGCTGTGGATCAGCGATTCAAGCTATGAGTCAGTGGAATCCTCACTCAGGTTGAGTGGGGGGTGGACGTAGGTCTGCTGGATGCAGACTGAACCACCTAAAAATCGCCTGTGTCTGTGGTTTGCCGTGTGTGGTTGATCTTTCTCCTCTACCCCAATTCACAAGTTGGGTTGTATGTGTTGATTTCGCTTCTGTGTTCAGATCTAGCACAGTGGCTAACTGCTCGACACTATTTCTAACAGAGAGCTTCGCAACTTATCTTTTAGTTTAATTTGATGTGGTTTGAATTTTTAATTCGAGCATAAATTTTGAAAGGGGATCAATTCACCCCCCTCTAGATCCCGACCTTACACCTAACAATTGGTATCAGAGCAAAGTTCCCCAACATGTGATCCAACGACCAGGGGAGATCTAATGAGGTGCAGTCTCGTAGTTTTCAAGCTGAAAATTCTTTGATTAATAGACCACCGTTCTTTACTGGCAATAACTATCCTTATTGGAAGAACAGGAAGCAAGTCTCCATGCGAGCTCAGAGCCATGAGATGTGGAGAGTCATTGAGAAAGGACCATATACTCTCCCAGAAAATGAGGATAGCTGGACAAGAGAGCAAATCCACCAGTCAACAGTAAATTGGAGCACCCTCAATGCAATGCAGTGTGCCATCCATCCTGAAGAATTCTCAAGGGTCTCGACATGCAAATCAACCAAAGAAATATGGCACCAGTTGGAGGTAATTTACGAGGGTACAGCTGAGGTAAGGGCTACCAAAGCTAATTTGCTTGTTTCTGAATATGAGATGTTTAGAATGAAGCCTAGTGAGTCTATTTCTGAAATGTATGCTAGGTTTTCTAGACTAACCAATGGTTTGAATTCACTTGGTAAAAACTATTCCGACAGTGAGCTAGTCATAAAGATTTTAAGGTCACTTCCTCCTGCGTGGCATACCAAAGCCACTGTTATTGAGGATTCTAAGGATCTGTCTACTATGAAAGTAGACGAACTAATTGGGTCATTGATGACCTATGAAATAAACTTCAGGAGAAGTGAAAATGAAGATAAGAAAACCAAAACAGTAGCTCTCAAGGGTTCAGATAGCAGTGGAGAGAGTAGTGAGGAATCAAGTGAATTATCAGCATGTGAACAAGCATTCCTCACTAAGAAATTCAGAAAATTCTTAACAATGAAAAGTAGGCATGGGAAGAATAAGAAAAATCATCATGTAAATAGAGAGTCACATTTTAAATTTGATATGCATAACAAGACTCACAAACTTATTTGTTATCACTGTAGGGAGCCTGGACATGTTCGTGATGAATGTCCAGAACTGATCAAAAAGAACTCCAAGGCCAAGAAGAAGAAACAAAAGGCTATGGTTACAAATTGGAATGATGAGGAAGAAAGCATCTCGAGTGAAGATGAAGAGGTAGAAATTTGTAGACTCATGGCAAATAAAGATGAAGATGATGAAGAGGTAAACTCTTTTTTCAAAAACTTCTCTATAGAAGAATGGAACATGCTTATACTGTTTTGTTTGAATCCCATGAAAAATTAAGAAAACAAAACAAAGCCATGAAAAAAAAGTCGAATGCTATCATTGACTCTAACTCAGAAAATGTAAATTCATAAATGCTCAAATCTGAAAATGATGATCTGAGAAAATAATTGAAAGATTTTCATACTGTCTGTTTTGAACTAGAAAGATTAAAATCTGAAAATGAGAAACTCAGAAATCAAATTAAGGAAGCTGAAAATCCATGTTCAACCAATTCTACCTACAATGATTGCTTACTTATGAAAGATTTGAATGAAAGTCTTCACTCTGATATTGAATGGCAGAAAGACTTAATTGCTTCTTTGAGAGAAGAGAATAGAAATCTGCTTGACAAGAAAATTGAACTTGAACAGTTAGAGGAGGAGTTGAATGAGAAATTAAGCTCAATCCCCAATGATAAAAGCCATGTAGAAGAAATTAAAAGTCTGAAAGAAGAAAACGAAAAATTGAAAGAGCTAAATTCAGCTATCTCAGAAAAACTGCTTGTGTTAGAAAAAGGAAAATGCATTTTGAAAGAAAATAAATCTCAAGATGAACTACAATTGAAATAGGAAATTGAAACACTCAAAAGTTTGAATGATATATTGCATCAACAAATTATTTCCTGTGAGGAAGACATAGTAACCTATGAATTCCAAATCCCATCTCTTCAGTCAGAAATTCATGATCTGAATAATTCCCTATCAAGATTTGTTGATGGGAAAATAAACTTGAATAAACTCCTGGGAGTTAAGGTTAACTTCCAAAAGGAAGGGCTTGGCTATAGCCCTGTGAATAAAAAATCATTTGAGTGTAAAATGCAGACTTCATTTATTCATGCTTCAAATGGTCCAAGAACATCTAAGAAACCTTCGCAGGTCAAAAAGAAAAATGAAAACAGCAAATTCAGAAATCAGGTTTCTGGTGTTTCTTTGCATGCTAATAACAATTCTGTTTCAAACACACATGTGAGTAGAAAAGAAGTCAGAACTTCATGCTTTTACTGTGATAGAAATGGTCACATGACGCATGACTGTTCGGTTATGAAGTCTAATGATTTGATTGCATGTAACAAAGAAAATGGATTCAAAAAATTCAAGAAGGGTTGTAAATAAGAGAAATTTTCATGCTAAACACCATGAAGCTAAGCAAGCCAGAATTCAATGCTTTAATTGTGGGAAATTCGGCCATACAATCAAGGATTGTTGACTCTTGATTGTATGGCACATGAAAAGGAAACAGAATTTCTATGTCAAGAATGATAAAATTCATGTCAACCCATAGAAATTCCATGATTATTTTTATAAGAAAAACACAATCATTTGTCTACTGTGATTACTGTGGGAAAATTGGTCATATCATGAGTGATTGTTTCATGTTGAAATTTGATGATCTTCAAGCGCAAAAGCTATGGAGAGCACCAGTGAGAGGTGCTACTAACTTTTCAGGACCCAAGAGATCTTGAGTACCTATGTATCCCAAATGAGAATTGTTTTGCAGGTGTGCCTTAGAGTAAGGAAATAAAAAGAGTTAAATAAATACAAGGCACGTGCAGTTTGGTAAAAACCCCAGTTTCTGTTTACATTGTCATATTTGTTGATTGTTATTTCCCTCATGTTAATTGCATATTTGGTCAAATTAGATTCATATGCTCATTGTCTCAAATTAGTTGAAATAAATGGAATTGCACGGGTTCTCATCTCTGCATATGTCATTTTGCATTTTCATGAAAAATCTGTTGCATACATTTTCTTTATCTGCATGCATAATCTGCAATGTCTTGTTTAAATCTGAAAAATTTTGGAATGCATATAGGACTGCATTTGCTTTGCATCATCTTGTATGTCGAATGGTATATCAAATGGTGCTGGGAGAAAGGCAGATTATGTCTGTCTAAAAACCCACTCTATGCGTGAGGTGGTTTTTAGACCTAAGGTCTCCGCCGAGTACCATGGGACATAATTGCATATAGAGCAGTCTAGACATTCATGAGCATAGTTCAAAAATCCCCTACATAGTCTTCATGTTAAGTCTAATGGGTCAGTACATTTAGTTAGGGGGAGTCACTGTATACATCTAATTGCTCATGCATACAATTTGAGTCAAAAACTCTCAAAAAGGATTTGAAATCCATGCATACACTTAGGGGGAGTAATTCCCTGCATTTGTTGAGGGGGAGTCCCATCTGAAAATTTTTGAACTGCTCTGAATTTCATAAAGCTCATCTCTATGAAAAACTGTTTCAAATTGCTTCATCCCGAACTCTCTGAAAATCTGTCACCTGCTCAGAAATGTTGATCACTCTTGCCATATCTGTGCCTTAATCATTGTGATGTTTGCCCTGTCTTGCTCTCATTGATGTGGTCATTCTTGAAGTCACCTATTGACTGCTGCTCTGTTGAAATCATTTGTCTGCCCAATATTTTTGAAAATTCTTGAACTCATTGTCTACTTGCTGAACATTTTTCTTGGCTACCACTTCCACCTTCAAAATTCATCTGAAATTTAGAGGAATTTCAATCTGTTCACCATTTCATTAATTTGAGCAACTCACATTAAGGAATCTTCTCTTATAAGACCATATGATGTCCCATGAATAAAATTGTTGGTTTGAGCTTAATGAATTCAAGAGTTTAAAAAAATTGACTTTCATGAAAAAGATTGTATTCAGAACTTAATAGGTCTCAACCAATCCTCACATGTTGTGTCTTGTGCAATTTCCCAAGATCTAAAAATTTAAGGTTATGGCAACCTTGGTTGAGAAACTTAGATTAAGTATTGTTCTTAAACATAGAATAATCTGAAAAATTCCAAAGAGCAACACATGATCAAAAATTGTGAATTAATGCTCAAGGTAGAGCAATGGCTAGGGTTCACTGAGAAACTAGATTCTTCATCAAAGAAATGGAGTGAACTATGTCATGATGTGTCTTTGCTATCTCTGCTCAAAGTGAGACAGGATAGTTAGCCTCACTGAGTAACTAGGGGTGATGGCGTATAAACAACGTGCACTCTTATGTAAAAAGGTGTGGGCTACACTTGAATGCTCTTAAAAATGATGAGCCACAATAAAAATCTAAAAATATGATCAAAAGGTCAGAAAAAGTGTTGTAACCCTAAGGACAAAAAATCAGAAATGTTGAATGTGTTTAATCTCAATACTAGTCTTGAGTCACTCCTAAAGGAGTCATTGATTTTGAATGAGTAGGATTAAGGGAGGATAAATAAGATTTAAACATGTAGCCTTGGTTTATTTCTATTAAATCTGAGTGCAAAATGTTTCAAAGAGCTTAATTGATAAACTCTACATTTATTATACTTAAACCAAGAAGAAAATAAGGGCTGCATCATAAGAGTTCATATAATAGAAGAATCTGAAAATTGAAAACTTGACTAATGAATGTTGTTTCAGATTAAGATTCTTCTAATTCAATGATCTTCTTGAACTTCTTGCATAAGTTGCCAAGTTCTTCACTTGTCATGTCACCTTACAAATTCTGGCTGAACTGTATTCTGATGCCTTGTCTGGACTGTTTGATCATATATTACTCTGAGAGTCTCTTCTATCTCAAAGGGGGAGAAGAGTTTATGTTTCCTTGTTTGCTGACATTGGTCTTCAAATTCTTGGAAATGCCTTGATCTCCTCACTTGGTATCTAATTCTGTGTTTTGATGTGACCATATTCATTCATGAACTTGTCTTGTCTGAAATTGCTCATCTCCACATTATCATCTGAGCATCAAACTCATTTTTTTATGATGTAAAAGGGGGAGACTTTTATGAGTCGGGGATAGAGTTAGTGAGTTAAGGGGGAGATGCTATTTTTAGCGTTGTGATTGTGTTTTGATATCTTGATTACATTGTTCATAATGACTCATAGTTGCCATCATCAAAAAGGGGGAGAATGTTATGTCCCTGTGTTTTGATGATGACTAACTATGACTCATTCATGAGTCTTTATACTTGTGTTGATGATATTATAAACATGCACATTCATAATCTATGTGAAGACAGGTTGACAGCCAGTTAAATTCTGAAGAACGGAGAAAAAAGTCAACGCAATCAACGGAGTCAACACATTATCAAGTAGAGTCAACGCAGCATCATGAACAGTCAATGCAGTCAAACCCTGTCAACGAAAAGTCAATGCAGTCAAGTTTGAAGTCACAGGAACAAGGGTGACAAAGAGAGCTTTCGGGTGTCATATTTGTTCTAAAGCCAACAAATCGACGAAGAATGGTGAAGAACAGTTTAAAGATGAAAGAAGAATGATTTTTGAAGAAAAAGAGTCAACTAGAGTCGACTTCGGATGGCTTTGGAGCCGACTCGAGTTCAAGTTTGCAAGGCAGAAAGACTAGATCAATAGCGACAGATTAGTGGTGACAAATAGCTGATCAAGGCAGACAAATAGGCAGTTGGGGTAACAAATAACTCAGTATGGCTGAAAAATAGGCGACAAGGCTGAAAGTGTTGAGAACGCAGAAGCAGCATCGACGCAGTGCTCAAGGGGAGTCGACGCAGTCAAATGCCCAACATCAAATAGGTGACAAATGAACCAGTCAGACCGACAAATACATATGTAAAGCCAACAAATGACTGATAGAGGTGAATAATAAAGATCAACGGTGATAAATGGCAAATGTGGCCGAAGACAACAAATTCAACATGCTGCGTCAACGCAACATCTTTTGTGCGTCAACGTAGTCAGGCTAAGATACCAAAGGAAAAGAAGCTGTTGCCAGCTGAAGAAGACAAGAGTGAAAAAAGAGTGAGTAACGGTGACAAATGAACACATATGGGTGACAAATAAATCTTTAGTGGTGACAAATAACTAAAGGCGACGGTCAGACAAAAGAGGAAAAGAACAACCGCGACGGCTATTGAACCTAAAGGTGACAAATAGGTGTCTAAGGCTGACAAATGTCCGATAAGGGTGTAAAATGCCTATTAAGTCTGACAAATAGCTCAGTAGGCTGAATTCCAGGAAACTTGTGTCTGCCACACACCCGGTTCAAAACCCATTCATCCTGGCACATGATCCAAGGTTATCTGACTTGTCTGACATGGCCTTTGATAGAAGAATATTCTCTTGCCACCTGGACAAATGGAAAATTAGCAAAACAAAGATTACTTTATCCAGAAGAATTACGGAGCCCCCCTGTTCTATATAAATGGGGTGTTGTTCTCCGTGACAAAAAATGTTGTTGCGAGGGAAGCAAAGGCGGGAGAACTGGAAAGAAGAGAGCTGCGAAGTCTGAAGAGAAAAGAGAGAAGAGTGAGAAGAAGATCTGTGAGAGAAAATCAGAGAGAAGATCTGAGAGAGAACATCGTGAGAAGAAGAAGAAGAAGAAGACGGGAAAGAGTGAGTTCGTGAGATGACGAACTGTGTGCAGCCGGTGTTTCATTGAAGATCAGATCTAGTGTTGGCCTCTGGATCAGATCCAAGGCATTTTGCTCATTGAGAGCTACATTGGTTTCTGTTTTCATTTGTATTCCTTTTGTTTTGTTCTTCGTTTATCTATTTTACTTCGATCAAGCTGTGTGTCAGCGGATGTTGAGGATTGGTTCCTCGAAAGCAAGCTGTGTTGCTCAGCGGTCTTGTAAGCAAGCTGTGTTACTCAACGGTTAAGCAAGTTGTGTTGCTCAGCGGTTGTAAGGGATTTGTTCCCTCGAAGCTGTGAATCAGCGATTCAAGCTGTGAGTCAACGGAATCCTCACTCAGGTTGAGTGGGGGGGTGGACGTAGGTATGCTGGATGCAGACTGAACCACCTAAAAATCGCCTGTGTCTGTGGTTTGCCGTGTGTGGTTGATCTTTCTCCTCTAGCCCAATTCACAAGTTGGGTTGTGTGTGTTAATTTCGCTTATGTGTTCAGATCTAGCACAGTGACTAAGTGCTCGACACTGTTTCTAGCAGAGAGCTTCGCAACTTATCTTTTAGTTTAATTTGATTTGGTTTGAATTTTTAATTCGAGCATAAATTTTGAAAGGGGATCTATTCACCCCCTCTAGATCCCGGCCTTACACCTAACATTTTTTATAATTTTATCAATTTCTGAGTTTCCGGACATGATAACTCTTGGCCATAAAAAAGATACATGGACTTGGATGGTCAGCCATAAATCGAACCAAGAAAGCGGACACTGTTTCAGGAAAGGAGTGTGATCCTGCTCCACCGAGTCGTGCAAATAGCGTCAACCGGAACAAGGGTATTCTTTGGTAATTTTGAGACCCCACAAATGGGGGTATTTTTGCAATCTTTCTACAATGAGGGATATTTATGTAATTTTCCCTTCATCGAGGTCATTTCTACAATTTTTCCATCACCGGAGATATTTTTGTAATTTTCTCACCACTGGAGGTATTTCTGCAATTTTTCCTTCATCAGAGATATTTCTACAAGTTTCCCGTCATCAGGATTATTTCTGTAATTTTCTTGCCACTAGAGATATTTCTACAATTTTTCCGCCACTGAGGATATTTCTGTAATTTTCTCACCGCCTAGGGAATTTCTACAATTTTTCCACCACCGGGGGTATTTCTATAATTTTCCTGCCATTGGGAATATTTCTACAATTTTTCCACCACCCAAGTACATTTTTGCAATTTTTTCGCCATCGGGGGCATTTATGTAAATTTGGGGAACATTCGCTTGAACTCAGATCTTGTCATTTGAATTTTTGATTTTCCTAGAATTTCTCCAAAATACATGGATTTTTGCATAATTTTACAAAGGCTTGGGGTAGAATTGCAATTTCAAAAATCTATAGGGATTTCTTCATAATTTCTGCATAAGGGACTAGACTTCGAACATTTCTGGGTTTCCCAGAAATTCATGACATTTCTTTGTTATGAATTTACAACAATACAAAGATATTTCTTCATGACGGGATTTTCTAGCAATATATCCTAGTATGAGGGCCTTCTTGCAAAAGAAATCTTCAAACTTGGGGAGGGAGAAAACCCAACCGCAAGGGAGAGGGTGCAGGCCTCTTCTCCTTCTCCTCTAGACTCTTGTCTTCCTCTGCACTTGGGCCTCTTAGAAGCACTCCAAGTCTTCAAGTGCTCGGAACTCAAGTGCTGAAGCTCTTCTAAGTCCAAGGGTTAAGATGAACACCCCCTCCCCCCCCCCTTCTCTTCCTCTTCTTCTTTTCTTTTTTTTTTTGTTTGTGTTGCGTAGGAACAAAGGAGGACCGGAGGGGCCTCCCGAAGGGGGTCCCCCTTCGGTTGTACATCACCGGAGGGAACCCCCCTCCGGTGCTACTCTGATCAGAGGGGGTCCTCCTCCGGTTTATAACCCACCGGAGATTCCCCTCCAATTTGCAAGATTGAAGGGGTCCCTCCGGTCTACAGGCGATCGGAGGGGGTCCCCCTCCGGTACCACATGACCGGAGGGGGTCCCCCCTCCGGTTCAATGCCACCGGAGGGGGTCCCCTCTAGTGCTGCCAGACCGGAGCCCCCCCTCCAGTTCAATGCCACCGGAGGGGGGGTCCCTCCGATGCTGCCCGACCGGAGCCCCCCCCCCCTCCGGTCTTCCTATTGTTCGCAAGAGTGGGGCGAGAGGCGGGGGGGGGGGCTTTGCTCTCTCTTTTTTTTTCCAATAAATTTCAGGGTTCAACACCAAGGCACCTCTATTTTAAGCTCCATTCTCTTTTTTTCCTTTATCTTTTTTTTTAAAAAGACCAGCGGACTCCAGTGACGATGCACTTGCTGAAACGGGTAGAGTATGTCAACCCGAGTTGTTGTTACTTTTGTCCGGCCACGAAGGTGGCATGGGACCAATGCATGTATGGGGGTTAAAAGCCATGGACACAAATGGTTTCCGGCCCAAGAAAGTATGGAACCCTATAACTGAATGTTTGGCGGTCACCTATCGAGAAGCAGGCTTGAGGTTTTCTAGTTACGAGCCTTGGAGTGCCTGGAACCCAAAGATTGAGCTTTTGGTGATCTTTAACCTGGGAGGGGTTTGGAACCAAGGATGGGTTGGAACTCAAGTATGCATAGGTGTCAAGGGTTAGTGCCCAACTGTGGATTGATATCCAAAGATAGAATGAAGCCCGAATGAATGGGTTGGATAGGTTGGTGCTGGAAATTGGTTTGACATCAAAGGACAGGTTAGAGCCCAAAATTGGTTTGACATAAAAGGACGGGTTGAAGACCGTGTATGGATGAGTTGGTGCCCGAAATGGCTTTGACATCGAAGGATGAGTTGGAACCCGAAATTAGTTTGATATGGTTTGACATTAAATAATGGGTTAAAGTCCAAAATTGATTTGACATGAAAGGACGGGTTGGAACCCATGTATGGATGGGATGATGCCCGAAATGGGTTTGACATCAAAGAACAGATTGGAGCCCTTGTATAGATAGATTGGTGGCCAAAATTGGTCTGATATTAAAGACAGGTTAGAGCCCAAAATTGGTTTGACATTAAGGATGGGTTGAAGCCCGAAATTGATTTGATTTCGGTAACTACTGACTATAAGAGATATAGAGCAAGTAAGCTTTTGAAGTATAGAGGTGGAAAGGAGTGGCTTTTGGTATAAGTTTTTTGGTTCCCTGGATGGACATGGAGCCAAGGAACTGGAGGCTGTTTCTTTTCTTCTTCTTCTTTTCCTTTTTTTTTCATCTTATCATCTTCACATGTTTTACATTGAGTGGGAAGAAAGATTGCTCCCTCTTTGGCAACTCTTCAGAGGTGAATTTCTCTTTTTGGAGGTTTTGATGGCAGTCGCCTATTTAGCTTAAGCTTCTTTTCCAGCCCTTCTTTTCTTGTTCTCCTCCTTCTTAGCCCATGCTTCATTTTGGAAAGAAGGAATATTTGGCTTGTGGGGCTGGGTGGAACATGGCCCCAAACTTGAAATTCTCGCTTCGAGCTTTTGTCTTGAAGGGCTTGGGCCAACAATGCGCCTCTATTCCTTTCTTTCCTTCTTTTTTTTCTTCCTTTTTTCTGGTTTTTCTTTTGGATTTGCCGCCTATTGGGCTAAGTGCCTTCGGCTTTAAATGCTTGCAAAGTCGAAATTATTGCCACTTCGGTGCAATTCTTCATTTTGGAAAGAAGGAATATTTGGCTTGTGGGGCTGGGTGGAACATGGCCCCAAACTTGAAATTCTCGCTTCGAGCTTTTGTCTTGAAGGGCTTGGGCCAACAATGCGCCTCTATTCCTTTCTTTCCTTCTTTTTTTTCTTCCTTTTTTCTGGTTTTTCTTTTGGATTTGCCGCCTATTGGGCTAAGTGCCTTCGGCTTTAAATGCTTGCAAAGTCGAAATTATTGCCACTTCGGTGCAATTCTTCATTGGTGACTTCTCCCGGGCGAAGTCTTCTTATGGAATGACTCCTGGCATCAGTTTGTCCTTGTCCGATAAGTGCTTCAATGTGCGATTGGATTGCCCTGCATTCTTGAGTGGCATGACATACTCTGGCAGGGTATTCACAGAAGAGATGATGCCCCCTGTCCGCCTTTGTGAGTGGTTTTGGAGGATCACGTGATATTATTCGTCCCTCCCTTACCAATATGTCAAATATCCCTTTTGTATCTTCTTGATGGAAGGAGTATTCACTGGACATTCGCCAACTAGGATTCCCTTTGAAGGGTCTGATTTGGCACGGCCATGTTTCTTTTGTCTCAAATTCAGGAGGTTCAGATGTAGTCGGAGTATGAATTGCTTTGGCCAAGAACTTTGGTTGGTCCCATGAATGGGGTTGAAGATCAACTCAATGATTCTTCATCTGGATCACCCTTGACTGTATTAATCTTTCCACTTCATCTTTAAAGATGTAGCAAACCTCAATAGCGTGGCCTGGCCTACGATGGTGCAAGCAATAACTACACTCTTTTATTTTGCCTTCCTTGGCTAGCTTACGGGGCTCTGGCAAGGTTATGAGCTTCCGTGCCATGCAAAGCTCGAAAAGCTCTTTAGTGTGCTCTTTGATGAAAGAATACGATATTTTCATTCGTTGTACCAACGTTATCATGGGTGATTTACCCTTGGCATTTTTGTAGGCCTTGCTCGAGCCAATTTTTTCCTGTGAATGGCTATCTGAAGGAGAGAAGTCTACAGCATTTGTTTCCATCCTAGTGACATGATGGTTCTTAGAGGTCCTGGCTTCCACAGCTTGTGTCTTGGCCATCATCGCCAAAGGCTTGACATTTGCTGGAATCCCATAGTTGGTTTGGTTAATTGATAAAGATGTGAGACACCTGAGCAGGGCATCCCGCTCTCACAACAATTCTTGTAGAAAGGATTTCAATGCTTGGTTATCCCACTATAAACCCTCCAAAGTGATGCATTTGGTATTATCTCGGGAAACATTCCCGAGACTTATGTTGCTTTCCCCATTAATATCATGACGGTGATCCACTGTGCCATGCTGTTAAGGCAACTTTATTGAGACGACACCTCAACAGGATGATTCTCTTGAGTTGAATAATCCTCAACCTTAGGGTGAGTTATGGGACCATCCTCGTTGATCAGGTGAGTCCATTGAGCTAGACCCCCAGGAACTGTAGATTTATCAGTTACAGAAGAGCTGCCACTGTGAGTCTCTATTGCACTTTTAAGAGTTCACATCACTCTTTTCTTGCGGAAATATGAGTTCGGACGGGGAGGTGCCCCCAACTAGTTAAAGACTGATACCTGGTTGGGTTTACTCGCCTCGTCCAAAATTGTTCTGGGATCAAATTCAATTGTAGGTTCCCCCCTGCTGGTTGAGTGACATAATTCAACTGACTCTTTAGATAAATTGTTGGATGGATTCTTAGGAGGCAAGTTATCTTCTAACAAACTTAGATCGTCATCAGATACTTCTTCTGACAAATTTAGGGAAGGATTTAGATCTTAAGTTTGGGCCGTCTCGATCATCTCTTCAGACAGTTCAATTGGTTGCTCGTTGACAGAGGAAGTGTAACATGTAAACACCTTTATGGAGTCATCAATAACCTGTACCGCTCGCCTCTTCTTTTCGGGCTGAGAACCCGGATGAGTGGGTGTTCCTAGTCGGTTGAAGACTGACATCCAAGGTGATGAAGCATATGCCTGACAAGTCTTGTCTAGCTAGAATACTTCCAGTGATTGTCTAGTTCTGTTGGGCTTTTTATAAACCCCTTTCCTTTTCAGCTCTTGAGGGCAAGCGACTTGGATTTCTAGACCAGTCGGGATTTCGGTTTGTTCATAATCCAACATTGAGACATGGTGACCCGCCCTGTTTTTCCTAATGGCTCAGGCCTCCTTTTTGGTGACCCAGATTTGTTTAACTTTGAATTGACGTTCCTCCGTAAGATTGCCCCCACGCCTGGGCATAGGGGTCTTGGACTTCAGTTGAGCTACTTGCCCCCAATTGAAGGGTGCAGCTTGGGCACCGGACTTCTTCAGTTTCGCCTTGTCTTCTCGTATTTGGCAGAAAAGACCAAAGCGAGTTGAGATTGGGATAGTCGGGACATAATCGTCCCGTGACATGATCGCCTCCATCGAGCCGGATATGAAAATTGTTGACAAGGACTGACTTCTCAGAGTGTGAGATGGCCGTAGCGGGCTTTCTGCCTTTACGTTGACGGTGTCGCCCCCGGTTGGCGGGAACAGCTTAGAGGTGAATTGTGTTGACCGAAAAGCTCGGGAATGAAACTTAGGGCTTGATGCCCCCAGCAATAGGAGTGGTTGTTGTCATTTCTGTGACAAGGACCACCCCTAAGAAGAAGGGGGATCCGACCACTACTAGAAAATTGTCGAAGACAATTAGTGTTGCCAGATACCCATATTTGGCGTTATTGGCAATGACAATCGAGCCGTAGGTGACTACCACCATCGAAAAATTATTGTTAATTTGTGATTGAAATTGAGGTTGAGATTGTTTCCCCTCCCTGCTCCATCCTGAAAAGAAGACAAAGGATATCACAACCTTCGTAAAGGCATAAAAATCTTTGACAGAAAGATGAAAGCCAGAAAAAGTCACACCGGGTGTGTCAGTCTGTTTCACATGCATAAAATTTAAATTGTAAAACATCCATTTATTTGATGAATATGCATATATTTTGGCATAATATTAATTCTGTGCAATTGATTTATCAGACAATTAGGATTCGTATACTGAACTTTTTCTCACCAACCGCAATCGGTGTTAATTTACATCGATACAAGTCCGAGCACCTTTGATTAATTGCCAAAGATCCCCTTGACCTCTATAATATCCGTTATGAAGTTGAGGATTTAATCCGAGAGGGACTCTCATGCTCTAAGGCAAAGGTATATTTGTAATTTTCTGGAGTGAGAGTTTATTTGCAATTTTCCCATATATAAGGGTTTATTTGCAATTTTCCTTAGATAAGGGTGAAATCACAATTTCAGAGTAATCCGAGCATTCCTGTGCAGTTCCCACATTTCACAAAATCTTTGTAATTGTTTTGGGCATTTGTGAAATTTTGTAAAAGTTCAAGATAAAACTATAATTTTAAATGTTTTTTAACAAAATAGGGTCATTTCCAATTCTGAAGAATATTTCTGCAAACTTGAATACTTTTCTTGAATTTCAGAATTTTCAGTTTTTTCCTGAATTACACAGACTTTTGTGCAATTTTATAAAACTCCAGGGTAAAATTTAAATTTTTTGATTTCTGACAAAGGGCTTTTCTCAAATTCTGAAAGATATTCATGCAAACTGAAACATTTTCCTTGAATTTTGAAATTTTCAGAATTTTTCTTGAATTATATGGATATTTGCACACTTTCACAAAACTTTGGGGGTAAAATCGCAACTTTGGATTTTGCAGAGTTTTTCTCCGTAATTTGACATCAAAAATATCCCAGAACTAAGAGTTCTTGGATTTTACATGGTTCTTTCTTCATTCATAACAAATACAATAAATTTCCCTCGTGTCGAGGGAACTTTAGTAAACATACCCTTGTATGAGCACTTTTACACAAATTTCAACTTCAAGGAGATTTTTGAGTCTTGAGAGGGCGGTCTCCAACAACTTGCACAGGGTTGCAAAGGCTTCAAGGAAGGAAAACTCAGACTTCAAGTTCATCAAACTCTCCTTCTCCAAGCTTTGGCTTCTCCAAGTTTTCTTCCCCCAAACTTTGGCTTCTCCAAGCTTTCTTCAGGTCTTCTTCGAGTGCCCGATTCTCCTCCTACTTCCTCCTTTTATAAGCATTGGGAAGAGAAGAGGAAGGGACGCCTCCAGTTGCATAGTGGTGGGGGGGCCTTCCTTGGTGTGCCTCCAGTGAAAGGTAAGGAGAAGGGAGGATGACCTCTCTCCGGTAAATCTTTCTCTCCTTTTTTTACCTCTTTTCCCTTTTCTTCTTTTTTTTATATGAGACAGAGGACCAGAGGGGGTCTCCCTCTGATGGCAGGCAACCAGAGGGAGCCCACAGGTGCTGTACAGACCGGAGGGGATCCCCCTCCACCTGTGCAGACCGGAGGGGGGTCCCCCCTCCGCAGACCCCCTCCGATCTGCGCAGACTAGAGGGGGCCTACCTCTGCCTGTGCAAACCGAGGGGTCCCCCCTCCGCCTGTGCAGACCGGAGGGAGGCTCCCTCCGGTCCCCTGGTTACTTGGGAGAGAGAGAGGGGCGGAGGGGGAGGGCCTTGGTTTGCCTTGGGCTATAAAAATCTACTCATCCCTTTCAAGCAATTTTTTATTGCTCGGAGTTTGGGCTGCAACATGTGGAGGCTTCTCGTTTGCTTGCTTTTTACTACTCCTTGCTATCCGGGCTTTTTTGCCGCGTAGGGAACACTCCCCCGACCGCCGGGGCTGGTCTAAAAGACTGGGTTGACCTTCTTGTTGTTGGTTTTCTACGTGGGTGAGTGGCTTCATGTTGTCCACCAACTGTTTGATAGAATTCCCGTGCATGAAAACATGTAAAACTTTTGTAAATAGACCCGTCTGACCGAACCCCAAGGGTGTTAATGTAACGCTGACGATTTTGTATCATTTTTTGCCATGACATAATGTGTTTTATTCTCTAAAAAATTGTGAAAGTATCAAAAAAATGTTATAAATTTTGTGGGGTTCAACATCCAGTAATCTAGGATCCAAGGTCAACATTGAGGACATTCCATGAGTGAGATTTTTAAGCTCAAAACTTCAAGTTTTTTTGGTCACCAATATGTTGGCCAGCTACCAATAAAACTCTTGCCGGCATGCAGTAATTTTTTCACAAAAGAATTCATCTAAGTAGAAAATCCTCTACAAAAGCTAGCATGTGGGTAGTAAAATGGCACTGCATTATGACATTAGGATAAGTTATTCTTTCTTCCAGCATGCTCACATACAGTGCGCATAAAAATTCTTAAAAAAATTCTTTTGGAAAATATAGGAAATCCATCCTGTTAGAAATGCCAATGCAACAATCTGACAAACAAAGATGTACAAGTAGGAATGTACCTAATTTTGGATGGCATAGAGACAATATGAGCCCTTCATCATTTCCAGCTTGTCCTCCTTCCACATTTGAAATGTGTGGCACTGCAAAATTTAACGTCCATGAATGTAAGAAAAAATAAGACCAAGAAAAGTCATAGATCTGAGAAAAGGCATTCTATGATACATGCATATTTGGTAGGCACTCTTCAATCATTTCCTCTTGGTTACCACTTGCCCTCAATCTGTTGTATCATCCATTACTTGCAGTTCCCAGTGACAAGTGCCTTGTAGAAAGTAGATAGCAGTTTTGGGTATACAATGTATCAAGGTCAGAACCGCCCTAAAGTGAGACAATTCTTGGGTTAACTGATAAATCCCAGTGTAGTAACATACGACAATGCAAATTATAAACCAGGGATAAGGGAAACCCTTTCAACTTCATATTCACATTAAATTATGAAACACTGCAGCTTGAAACTCTTTGTTCCTCTTGGAATGTAAGGGAGTATAACCAAGAAAAGTAACCATATGTGTTAAACCTTTGTTGGCCTGCTTACAGCATAATCTATGAAAAAAATCTGTTCTTGCCCTATCTCATTTACCCTTGTTTCTGGCAGCTTTCTTCATAAAAGTTAATGGAATTGAAATCCAACAGTGTAATCATCTTTTATTCCATGCTTAAATAATCATCAAATCCACTAACATCATTTTCTTGAAGATTCCTCTGTGAAAAATAAATTAAGGCCAGTGTTTAAACATGAGTCCCTCTTTAAGCATGATTGAAGGAAACATGGCATTTGGTTCTTAATTTCACACTCCTAAATTTTGCCAGCGGGTTGCTAAACTATGCCATTATGACTCTTCCCTACAGTGGGGCCACATGCCCGCAACCCCACTCTCAATATGAAAATAATGCACAAGTTGAACTGTAGCAAAAGTAGAGCTGCAATGGGTCAGATCAGATTAGGAGATAGAATGATCCACATGCAAACCATTGCAGAACACAATATTGCAAATCAGATTAAGCGTAAATTTCATTTAGCCCATGGGTAAAGTGGATCAGAATGTGAATGCATAATCAATGTGACCCATTCTTGCATATTGGACAGCCATTGATCAGGGGAGGTGAGTGAGTCAGTGACCCTCAACTTTCTACAGATATGTTTAAGAATACACAAACTAGAATTTGTATTTCTCTAATTGACATTCGATGCTCCCGAAATGGCGAAGGAGGAGGATCATTTCAATCAGATGCATCGAGGTGGGTGATCAGTTACTATCTAGAGATATACTGGAAGCAAGGATCTAGGGAGAAATAGCTCAAGGAAGGTGACAGGAACACCGCTTATTTCCAACGGGTTGCATCAC
The DNA here is from genome assembly GCA_022559845.1 of Amorphophallus konjac. NCBI lineage: Eukaryota > Viridiplantae > Streptophyta > Magnoliopsida > Alismatales > Araceae > Amorphophallus > Amorphophallus konjac. Next base: position 135,670 of record JAHNEJ010001767.1, on the reverse strand, counting down.
GAAGGAGAAAGATCAATTCAATTAGCTGCGTCAAGGTGGGTGATCAGCTACTATCTAGGGATGCAGATATCAGAAGACATGCAATGGAGTTCTTTTCACACCTCTTCTCCAAAAAGGAAGTGGGGAGGGCACATATAGCTGATGGCCTCCTTCCTTGCCTCTCTCCCTCCATCTTTCTGTCTGTCTCCTACAGCCTTCCCTGTACATCTCTCTCTGCTCTCTTCCCCGCCACCTTCTTCACTCTCCCTCATCCATCCACTTTCTTCCCTCTCTCCCTCTCTTTCTCTCTGTTTGAGACCAACAGATAGTGAGAGAGCCGACTCTCTCTCTCCTACCCCTCTCTGTATCTCTCTCCCCATCCACCCTTCCCCTCTGTTTGTCTCACCCTTCTCTCTCCCCTGCCCCCTACTCTCTCCCTCTCTGCTGCCCCCTCTCTCCCTCCACCCCTACTCTCTCTTTCTCTATCTCGTAGTCTCATGAGAACACCTGCTCTCTCCCCTCCCCCCTCTCTCCCCTGGCCCCTACACTCACTCTCTCTGTCTCACAGTCTCACAGAGAGTACCTTCTCTCTCCCCTGCACTCACTCTCTATGTCTCACTGTCACAGTCACACACAGAGCTCCCCTGCTCCCTCTCTCCCCCACCCCCTGCACTTAGAAGTTCTCACTCACTATCACAGTCACATAGAGAGCAACCCTACCCACCTCCCTCCCCCGCCCCCTGCACTCACTCTCTAACTCACAGTCACAACCACACAGAGAGCAACCCTGCCCCCCTCTCTCCCCCGCCCCCTGCACTCACTCTCTGACTCATAGTCACAACCACACATGTGGCATTCGTCTTTGTCCTATAGCTCTGGATGGGCCAAGGCATGTCCCAATGCTCAAGCAAGTGACGAACCTCACTATGCTGGACAAAGACGCAATAGGCCCTCCTAGCAAACTCTCTCCACACCCCCTGTGAGTAGGAGCAACATACAAATAAGTGGTCCAGGGTCTCGACGTCCTCTCCACACAGACAACAAGCCAACTGGATGTCCGGAAAAAAATGATGCAGCCTATCCCGAGTCGGTAATCTCCCATGTGAGATCCTCCATACTAAAAGCTTCACCTTCAGCAGGCTCTTCGGCCTCCACACCTGATCATTAAGGCTGTGCCGAACACCTCCATCCGAGATGACTCCATAGGCAGATCTAACAGTGTAGGTGCCATCCTTTTCCCACCTCCAGACCCATTCATCCTATAAGTCAGGCTGAGGATGAAGGGGTAATAGGAGGGAGAGAAGCTCCTCTAGTTGAAACACCTCCTCCTGTCTAAGAGCCCTCCTGAAAGTCAGGGCCCATGCCCCTCCAGGTAGGAGGGGGTCAAAAGTTTGGAAGAATGATCTTAGGGGGTCTGCAACAATTGCAAAGAGGCTAGGGAACAAAGCGTTCAGAGAAGACAATCTGCACCACTTGTCCTTCCAAAAAAGGCTCCTATCCCCTTTTTCTAATCGAACATGGACGCCAGACATCCATGTAAGAGAAGATATCTCTCCAAAGGGGAGAGGTCCTGTGTATAAGCGTCGGAGCTAAATCCCATACTCTCCTCCTATCAAAGTATCTTAGCCTGATCAACTGTGTCCACAGCCCCTCCTCTCCATGTCCCAACCTCCACAGCCTCTTGAACAAAAGGGCCAGGTTGAAGTCTCTGACATTCTTGATCCTCATTCCTCCCTATTCCTTGCTAGTAACCAATCTGCCCCATGCAATGTCATGCAAGCCCCTGTATTTCTCGCCACTCCCATGCCAAAAGAACCTACACTGAATGGAGTCAATCTTCCTCACCACCGACTTAAGAATCCAAAACATGGATAGGAAATAAGTAGGGAGACTGTCCAATACCAATCTGCACAAAACCAATCTACCCCCATAAGATTAAACGCTAGCCTTCCAACCCGCCAACCTGGACTCGTACCTCTGAATGATGGGAAGCTAGTCTACAAACCGAAAGGAACCCGGGGTAAGCGAAAGACCCAAGTAGGAGAAGAGGGAACTCACCAATCTTACAGCCCAACAAGCAAACCGCCCTTGAGATATCCCTATCCTCCAAGTACACTCCTACAATAAGACTTTTGTACAAGTTAACTTTGAGGCCACTGACCTCCTCCAACAACTCTAGTAAGACCCTAGCGATGTAGTACTGCTACTCACCCTCAACCAAGAACAAAATGTTGTCATCTGCATACTACAAGTGAGTAATAGAAGGAGCATCTCTACCCGACTGAAAGTCTCTGATCAAATCAACAGCCTCAGCCCTCTGCCACACCCTGCTCAGAACACTAGTCACACGCACAAAAAAGAGGGGATACATAGGGTCCCCATGGCAAAGCTCCTGACTACTATGGAACCAAGAGGACAGCTTCCCATTAATAAGGATCGTGAAGAGAGCTGAAGAGATACAAGCTCTAACCCATCCAATCCACCTCTCACTGAAGCACATCCTCTCCATCACATTAAAGAGACACTGCCAATTCACTCTGTCATAAACTTTCTCAAAATCCAACTTGAAGATCACCCATGTTCTCCTTTGATTCTTCATAGCAAATATACACTCGTGTGCCACCAAGAAGTTGTCTAAAATATGTCTCCCTCTAATAAAATCTCTCTGAAAGAGACTGACCAGCCTATCCATAACAGTGACCAACCTCCCTGTTAACACCTTTGTGATGATTTTGTAAGTGCCATTCAGCAAATTGATGGACCTAAAGTCCCGAAATTCTTGAGCACCAACCTTCTTAGGGATAAGCACTAGGAGGGTTTTATTAATACCCCCCAAGTGAACTCTCCCCTCATGAAACTTTCTCACAACTGCCAAAAGGTCACCATTGATAATCTCCCAACATTTCTAAAAAAAGGCTAGCAAAAAATCATCCACCCTGAGAGCTCTATCACCTGCAAGAGAAAACACCGCTTGGTGGACCTCCTCCATAGAGAAGGGCCAAGAGATATCCTTCCTCTCCTCTTGAGAGAGGCTGGGGAAGAGGTCATCTGCAATCCTCAACCTACTGTGCTCATCCTCAGTGAACAACGTAGGGTAGAAAAGTACCGCCTGGTCTCCAATGCCCTCCTCTGCAGAGAAAGAAAGGTCCCCCACCTTGATGGAAGAGATGTCATTGACCCTCCTCCCAGAAGCAAGACGCTAAAAGTAGGTCATGTTCATGTCCCCCTCTTTAATCCACCTATCTCTCCATCTCTATCTCCAGTAGATATCCTCTCTACATGGTATCTCATCGAGCTGCTGCCACCATATGTCTCGAAGTGCCCTGTCCTCATCGTCCATAAATCCTGCCTCCTCCAAGTAGTCCAGATCGACCCTCTAATTACAGTAGAATCCTATCCTTCACTGCCCTTCCCGGAAGGGATTTATCAGCTCCCAAAGCCTGAAGAGCCTGCGTTGTGTGCTTCAACCTTCTGACCAAAATACCCATAGAAGAGAAGCCCGCAGCCTGAGCAAACCATGCACCTGAGACAATTTCCATAAAGTCTGCCTCTCTAAACTAGAACTACTCAAACAAGAAATTGAATCTCCTGTCATACATCCTACTAGGCTTCAATAGGATGGGCTTGTGGTCAAAAACAAATCTCACTAGAGGTACCGCCAGCACATGAGGAAAGTGATCCTCCTAGTCTACAGAAACCAAAAACTTATCCAGCCTAGAGCGGGAAGCATCTGCTCTCAGGTTGGACAAGGTGAAACAACCATGTACCATGCCAATATCAACTGAAGCTACCTCCCGGATGAAGTCTAAGAAATCCTCCATGTCTCCACTATAGGTGCCACTCCTGTCCTCTTCCACAGGGTTGCCACTACATTGAAGTCACCCCTAATACACCACGGCTGCCCTGAGGAAAGGTGGTGTCGAATCAAGTCATCCTACAACTGCCGCTTCTCCTCCCTGGGTTGAGGGCCAAATACCCCGCTGTTGAAGTCCCAGGAGAAGCCATCCCAAATGTTCCTAAAATGCAAAGAGATAGCCCATCTGCTGACCACCCTATCTTGCAACACTTCCTCCATCTCATGCGAGTTCCAAAAGATCATAATACCCTAAGACCTACCCAATGCAGAGGAGGAGACCCCCCTTGGACAAGTGGGCCCCTCCAATCTCCCTCAAAAGAGCCACACCATCCCCCTCACACTTCATCTCTTGGATACAAAGAATATCAACCTTGCACCTCCTAATCAACTCCCTCACCGCCCTCCTCTTCTCCTCCCCACCCAACCCCCGCACATTCCATCAAGCAACCCTCATTGAATAATAGAGATATCCCCCTCTACGCCTCCCTCCTCATCAACCCAACACCCCCTCGACTGAGACCTCTCCCCTCCTCGAATACTCGCATCTCATCTCTTGTTGATTTTAGAAAATACACCCCTGAAATCCTTCTCAACAATCGCGAAGGAAATACCTGCGGTGTGCGCCACCCCCCATCGCATGCTCCATGGTCAGTCTTTCAGCCTCCATGATCATCTCCCTCACCTCCTCTGCCCACACATTGTTTCTTCCACAATGGCCCACTCCCTCCTATTGCATCCCACCCCCTTCTATACCTACATCTTCCACCAACAACAACCTTAAACTGTGGAGTTGGCCATCCTAAGCCAGGCACGCACCGTCCACCTGCTCCCTGCAGATGTCAATTGGGTCCGACTCCTGCCTTACGAGAGGGTGGCAGTGAGTCAGCACTACAACCAGAGGAAACCCCCCCCCCAACGAACTATGCAACACCATGACCACCTCCGCGTCCCTGCAGCCCCACCAAGCTCTCCCAAGCCAACCGGTGGTAGGAAGTATCCCTCCCGCACCTCAACAAAGGACCGCCAATCTTGCCGGTGGCTACCTCCACAGATCACTCCTTCCCCCTGCCACGGCAAGGCTAGAGGCTTCCAAACGAATGCGACCCGCAAGAGCCTACGACAGCCGACGGTGAGGCAACCACACGTTGGGAGCTCTTGGTCTAACCGCAACTTCTGACTTGCAGCAACCAACAGGAGCCTGAGCAGCTACACATGATCGCAGCAAGGCAAAGGAGAGGAGGCTGCCGACGAACGTCACAATGGCCCGCCATTGATTGCCAATGTTGTGCCCTTTGCCGGACACCGCTCACCAACACCAGAGGTCAAGACCGCATCGGGTAAGAGGGGTGAACCATTCACTGCGGCTGGGCGGGGCAGAAGAGGCGTATCGGGTCCACTATACCCGATAGCCACCATTTCCCCGAATCCACTGGGTAAGTCAGGGGTAAACCCAACTGCATCCGGGTTAATGAGTACTCAAACGAGCCCAGGAGAGTGGCCCACTGAACTCTTCGACAAACGGCCCACAGGATCGCGCATGCCCAAAGGCCCATTCGCAGTGCCCATGGGCGAGGATTTTAAATATGGGAGATTGGGGGCCCCACCATCATCTTCTACCTCCGCCACCATAGGCTGTAGCCCTAGATGGCCTGGATGGGCCGATACCCCCCTGCTCCACCGGACGTCAAGCCACCTTGATGACGAACTCTGCCCCTTCGACCAACAGGGAGATAACTAGCGGCACCTCCGCCGACGTAACCATCCACACTGTGGCCTCCACCGCCAACAGGTTACTGACCGGAACAAAAGAGCAACTATCTGACTCCACCTCCCCCAATCGGCGCAGAATGTATGCTATCCCCTGCTCGTTGCAGAGCATGATGGGAATGTCTATGAGCTTCACACGAGCACGGACCTCCCACGGGTGCAGGAGCAGATACGTCCCCTATTGAGGGTCCACGGCAGGACCCAGATGGTGACACCATCTGCCACCAAGGCACCTAGCTCCGCCACCTCAAGCGCAGCCTCCTCATGTGGTCCAATCGTGAGCAAGCCCAATACTAGCATCCGTCGGACGTCCCAGGTCCCCCGATTCCCCCAACGGGTGTTCAAAACGCCCCTAATACCCTTCGGATCCACCATACCCTCCAACGGCGAAAGGAAAAGGCACTTGTTAAGCCATTCACCATGGCCGACCAACATATCTAGGGGGATGGCCCCCAACTCCAAACAAAGCCTCCGCCCCATGGAGATCTGGGGCTGCGAGCCCATACTCCTTTCCACCTCCGCAAAGGGCCTCCGAAGACCACCCTTCTCCCCACTGCCGTAGACATGCCTCCCACGGGAGGCCGGCATCCAACAGGCTCGCTGCATGTGACCCGGCTACCGACAGCGAAAACAAACAGGAGGAGACCGGAGAGAGACTCCCCCTCCCGACTAGAAGAGGTTCGCCCCGAGCACCGCCCACCCACCGACAACACTGGTCGGAGCCGCCCCTCGCCGCATCCCGCAACCACGACCCTCTCTCTCTCTCTCGAAACTCCATATCTTCTCTCTCTAAAAAAGTTTTTATAAAGTTAGAAAAACTTGTCATGACATAACTCTTGAGAATGCAATGTTTAATTTCAAACTTTAAATGTTTTTAGTTTCTCCTTGTTGGATATTGTATAACTTTTATGGCTACTATTGTCTTTGGTACTTCCCTAATTCTATATTTGTTTGTTATATTATTACTTGTACGTGAAAATTGGTGATGTCTTTTTCTTTTAGTATATGTTTTATATTATATGTATGCAGTTTCAAATATGATTTGCAGATTTTTGGAAGAAATTGACAAACATCAAGTTAGTATTTAACTATTTTTTTCATTCTAAAAGTCTAATTTTTGTTGTTAATTTTATCTCAAAATTAATTTTGATATTTTATTGCATTGTCATTTCTATTAGTTTTCATTTCTAATTGTTATCCATATTTTTAATGATCATGATTAATTTTTATATAGAAAATTACATATATATTCATCATCATCATCATCAGAGCCTTATCCCAATTATTTGGGGTCGGCTACATGAATCATGTTCCGCCAAATATTTCTATCAAGTGCTACATTCATGTTTAAACCCAAGAAACTAATGTCCTTCCTAATAACATCGCACCATCTCATTTTAAGCCTTCCTTGAGCTCTTTTACTAGCATCCACTAAGATTCGGTCACATCTTTTAACCGGCGCTGAGTTAGGGCGACGAAACATGTCCAAACCACCTGAGTCTATTTTCTCTCATTTTACTATCAATTGGGGCTATCCCTAAGTCCTTACGGATGCGCTCATTTCTAATCTTGTCTTTCTTAGTCTTACCACACATCCATCTCAACATCCTCATCTCTGCTACACATATTTTGTGAATGTGTTCCTTTCGTACTGCCAACACTCAGTACCATATAACAAAGCAGGTCTCACAGCCGTTCTATAAAACCTCCCTTTGAGTTTCACAGGCATACGACGATCACAAAGGACTCCTGATGCGCTTCTCCATCTTAACCAGTCTGTCTTAATCCTATGTGTAACGTCGTCATAAATCTCTCCATTCTCTTGTATGATAGACCCTAAGTATCGAAAACTACTACTCTTCGGAATGTTATGTCCATCAATTAGAACTATGTCTTCCTGTACCACTCTCCTATTACTAAAATTACAATGCATAAACTCTGACTTCCTCATACTAATTTTAAAACTTTTAGACTCCAAGGCAAGTCTCCAACGCTCTAACTTAGCATTTAAAGCATCAATACTCATCAATTAAAACAATATCATCTGCAAATAGCATACACCAAGGGATATCCTCATGCAATTATTTCGTTACTTCATCCATAATTAAGACAAAGAGATACGGACTTAGTGCAGAACCTTGATGCAAACCTATAGAAATTGGAAATTCACCAGTCTCCCCAGCAATAGTTCGAATACTAGTAATAGCATCGTCGTACATAGCCTTAATCAAATCAACATATCCTTGAGAGATTCCTTTCTTTCTTAATGTCCACCAAATCAATTCTCTCGGTACTCGATCATACGCCTTCTCTAAATCAAGAAAAACCATATACAAATCTTTTCTCATCTCTCTATACTTCTCTATTAGCTGCCGTAGTAAGAAAATAACTTTTATAGTAGATCTATTAGGCATAAAACCAAACTGATTTTCCGATACAGTAGTCATACATCGGAGACGTTTTTCAATTACTCTTTCCCAAAGTGTCATAGTATAACTCATAAGCTTAATTCCACGATAATTATTGCAGCTTTGAATATCTCCTTTGTTTTTATAGAAAGGAACTACAACACTTTTTCTCCAAACTTCTGACATTCTCCGTTCCTTTAAAATTTTATTAAAAAGTTTAGTTAGCCACTGAATACCAATGTCACCTAGGCATTTCCATACTTCAATAGGTATGCCATCTGGTCCTAAGGCCTTGCCCACTTTCATTTTCCTTAAAGCATCCTCCACTTCTGACATCTTAATACGCCTGAAATATTGATATTTAACAAATATTATGGACTCTTAGGTACCTTCTGAAGAAAAATCATTGACGCACTCTCCATTAAGTAATTTCTGAAAATAACTATGCCACCTCTCTTTAATCTCAAGATCCTTAGTTAAAACCCTTTGATCTTCACCTTTAATGCAACGAATATGATCTAAATCTCTAGTTTTCCTTTCTCTTAATTTAGCAAGTTTAAATATGTCCTTTGACGCCTAAGCAGCGCTTAGGCGAGCATCTAAGCGCTTAGGCGTTCAAGGATCCCAATCTTGCCTTAATTGCCTTAATCGCCTTAACAACTATGACGACAAGGGGCATACATATCTCCCATCTTCAATATGCCGATGACACCATTTTGTTCCTAGCAGAAGATGAGAGACAATTTTTTGTAACTAGACTGATGTTGGATTTGCTCAGTGGGCTGAAGTTAAACTTTGGCAAGAGCCAAATAGTGGAAATCAATATAGAAGATAGAGCTCTAAAGAGAGCAGCTTTCACACTAGGTTGTCAAACAAGAGACTTCCACATCTCTTATTTGGGTCTACCGCTATCTCTTGGGGCCATCCATTGTAGTGACTGGCAGACTGACATAGAGGTACGAGTCCAGACTGACAGGGTGAAAGGCAAGACTCCTCTCATATAGGGGAGAATGATGCTGTGAAAATCAATGTTGAATAGTCTCCCAAATTTACTATATTTCCATTTTCCGGATTTCAATGACAATTGCAAGGAAGCTAAAGTCTATTCAGGCTATATTCTTCTGACATGGTAGTGGAGACAGAAGAAAGGGATGGCATTATATAGCGTGGGGAAAGATCTGCAAGTGTACGGAGATGGGTGGTCTGGGCATCAGAAACATTAGAGATTTTAATAAGGCTTTATTGACTAAGTGGCCGTGGAAGCTGGGCTCAGAGGAGCATGGCCTATGGTTGCAAGCCATTCATCAAAGATACTATGGAGGGCAAGGGAATAGGACTTGATCACAGCAATTCAAGATAACATCTCTACCATTTGGAAGGGGATTTTGCAGTGTATGGATATTATTGTGATTAGTGTAATGGTCCGACTAGGTAATGTGGAAACATGGTCTAGAAAGATAGGTGATGTGGTGACTTTATCTTAAAGGACACTTTCCCATAGCTTTTTGCCATTTCCTTAGAGTAGGCGGCTACAATGGCTCAAGTTTTTAAGTATCAGCTATCAGGGGGTACATCGGCACCATTATTCTGAAGAAACTTTCAGGAGGGACAGTTGGAGTTGCTCTGTTCTTTCGTCCTAGTATTTGCTCTGAAGACTAGCAGTATAGACATATGGTGGTGGAGGTGGGAGAAATAAGGAAGAGTTACAATCACTTCTGCTTATTAGCTTATTTCTAATGGTGGTATGAAACATGGTGTGATAGTGCATATTTGGAGGCCTAAGAGCCCCCTCAAAGTGAAGTTGTTGGTATGAAGAATCTCAAATGGGCACCTGCCAACTTGTGACAAGTTGGCTACCTTGGTGCCAGGGATCCTAACACTATGCAACTTGTGTGGTGAGGCGAAGGCTATGGACCACCTATTCATAGAATGTTCCTTTTCCAAGGAAGTGAGGTCACAAGTTCTGGGCAGGCTCTCAAAGGGAACTCTATTGCAAGATATAGCTCAATGGCACAAGAGATGGAGTCTGAAGGGCAACAGGCTAATCTGGTGGCTCATTCTACACAAGACATTGTGGGGTTTATAGGGCGAAAGAATGGCAAAATCTTTAGGAGGAAAGTTAAAGTGTCAAAAAGGGTTGCCTCGTTCATCTTGGGGAAAGTGAGGGAGTGGTTTTTAATTGTATGTAATGCAGACTCACTTAATTCTTCACTTTTTGTTGCTTTAGGGGGTTAGTGGCAATTTTTTGTAAAGGGATCTTGTGGTTTTACTTTCATTATGCTTGTACATACCACCATTTTACGTTAATACAAATCAGTGGTACCAACCACTTTCAAAAAAAAATTCCCAAAAATAGGAACTATAAAATATTTTACATTTTCAATGATCTTCTATATTTTAGGTACTATAGAATCCTCCTTATTAGACAAAATATTCAATGTTATCAGCAGTTTTTCAAACTTTTCAGTATTTCCTATTTTGTTATATGATACAATGGGCCAACCATTCAAATCATTATAGCAAACTAGATAAAATTAGGGGAAACACCAAAAGCTCAATTTATACTTGCATTTTTTAGCCATCCTCGTCACTAAAAATTTGAAGTTTCAATGACAACAAACTTCAAATTTTAACTAAAACTTTCAAATAAAAAACATTAAAATCATGGATCAAGTTACTAGTTGAGATATAATATATAATTCTTGAGTAATATGTAATAATGATCATACATCAATTCAAACTTAACTTTTTAAAATAAACCCATAATAGGACCTCATTTAAGTGATTTAACTTCTCTAAAGAGTGGAAATAATGATGAGCAAATTATAAATTTTATAGATTGGATCGGGTATCAGCCAAAGCAACTTGGTTTTATAAACTTTAAGTTCAACGAAAACCATATCAAGATGCAGATAAATTTTTTGTTAATTTATTTATTTATTTATTTTGAAAAGAAGATTCAAATCGATTGTATCTGATTCAACTCTCATTATTTTTATCCATCACTCAATGCATAAGAAGTGCAGGTGAGAAATGTCTACCCAAGCATTACTCCAACCCAGAAACGTGAGACTTTTGACGAATGAGAATGAACTGGGTTGTGTAAACCGGATCCACATGCAGCCCTAACCAGAAGAAAGAAATGGACAATAGGTGGAGCAGCAAATGGCATGGTAAAATGTGGGAGTATTGTAGTAATTACTTGGAAAGTGAAAATAAGCATAAATGGCTTAGAGATGCTAGCACTCTCCTCAGTAGTCTCACAAAACTAACCAAAACCTGACCAATAGTTTACTCCATGAAGGTATAGCCTTTTTGCCATCTCACTTTCTCTACCAACGACAAATCCTTTTCCCATGTTTTCTTCTCATCCCAAGGATACTATGATAAAAAAACATTAGTTTAATGAAGGTATTGTTCCTCTTTTCCCCTCTCTCACTCTCTACCAGAAACACAACTTTGTTTTACCAAGTTTCTTGTCACGGAGATATTAAGATAGAAGCATGAGCTTGATGAGCAATTTGATTTGATAATTAGAGAGGCATCCACAACAAGTGTAAAGGAGCATCTTTAACAAGTGAGAATGGCATTGACATATGTGATGTGGTTCCAGCAAAAGATGAGGACAGCACTGCAAACACGCAGTCAGAGATTCAACGTCACATTCCAGTAAGCTTGAACGTCGACAGAAGAACAATATTCCAAGGCAACAAAATAGGACACTCGTTAGCCGAACATCACCCTGAACTCACCCCAGTTTGATTCACAATCGATCCTAATGGAGGATCTAATCAGTCCGGGAACCATGAAATTTTTAACAGATCATACATCTGCGGTGTAAATATTGGTACATTGCTCCCTCTACAGACCATCTTAGTTCACTTCTACTACTCACACGCCGTCACTAACCCTCGGCCCCCGCACCAACACAACTTGTATCGCCATGAATGCACATAAACGGTGGAAATGCACGGGACAGAAGCTGTTCCTAGGGTATCGGTCAGAGTACGGCAAAAAGATATCAAAAGGAGGAGTGAGGAGAAGGGAAACAACTTACCGGGCCCGATCAGGACCCGCGTCTCCACCACGCCATCGCACGAGGACACTCCATCGTACATACTAAAGCAGATCGCCTCACTCCTCAACGAGCTTCTTTTACTTCTTCCTGCGTGCGGGGGAGGCGACCAAGAGAAAAGAGGGCGGGGTAGGAGGGAAGTGTGGGCGGGAAATGGGGATTCTTGGCGCCAAGTGTGCTTATGAGAAGAGAGAGCCGAGGGGGGCTCTCGTTTAGACGCAGTGTTTGGAAATGGCTCGAGATACACCGTTGTCCCCGAAAGCTGTGTCGAAGTTAACATACATACGGTTGCGGGCGTTCCCATGACTCGCATCACGATATTCTCAACTTTGACGACACCATTTCGACTCTCAACTTGTCTCCTCTCAACCTTAACTCACTAATGTCATCCAATTCAATCTGCTTAATTTAACTTTGGATTTTATATATATATCCCCGTAAAATTTAATTTTATCAAATATATCTCTCATATGATCCAATTATCATGAATATCTTTTATTTAAATAAAAATATTACAGTTATACCCTTTTAATTTACTGTCGTCGACGAAAAAGAATATTCCGTAAAATATGTCATCTACGGTGATTAGATATAGAGTATATTTCACGAAATTAAACTTTATAGGAGTATATATATATAAATTTTACTCTTTAACTCACACTTAACTCGAGTTAAACACACGGGAGTTACGGCGATGTTATAATCGTGACATTACTCATATTTTAAAGATATTCATGATAATATGCTCCGATGAAAGGTATATTTGATAAAATCGAACTTTACAAGAATATATATGCAAAAATCCCTTCAACTTTTAATGAGATTAGATCAAGTTAAGTGAGGTTAGGTTGGATTATATCCTTAAAAAAATTCACAACTCAGTTTTTAATTTTTTACTATCTTCTCTTTTTGTTTTGTTTTTTTTGTTGACGAGAAATCTAACCATAGTTATTGGGATCTGCTCGGAGTGGGAGAGCCTTTTTGGTAGGGAGTTAACCCTTTTGTGGGTTAGCTCAACTTACTTAACTTAATTCAGTGTTAATTTATTTTTGATTTGATAGTGAGGAGGGTAAAATCTACCCGGCTCAATGCGGCCCACTAGCGTTAGGCCTGCGTCGGCTCAGGACCTGTTGAGTGCAAAGTAGGTCGTCTAACAGCCAGCGGCCCAGACCAGGCAGCCCAATAGAGATATGTAGGAGATTCACTAGCCCATGAGGAACATTGACACGGGCACATCGGGCGCTGGACGATTCTCCGGCGACCGAACGTCACTCTTGCCATTGTCGGCCTCTACTCCAGTAGGTACGAGCTCGTGCCTAGAGCGCCATGAGACTCACCCCAAGGACACACAGCCCGGATAAATGGGTGCATGTAGACACATAAAAATTTGCCAGCAAGAACGCCAAGCCATCCCGAGCCAAACGAGGGCAACGGAGAAGGGAAAGAAGACGTGCGCCAATGCACGTATACCAGCGCATGCGAGAATGAAAAGATGACGAAGAAAATAACAAAAAGGGGGGAAAGCACTTGAGTCGGCGCAACCCTCATGGTTGCATGTGAACCGGCGCGCCAAGGGGCAATCCCCACTTGAATCGACGCAAGCATAGGCAGGTAGGCCACTTGAATCGGCACAAACTCCCCTCCATGCCTCATGAACCGACGCGCAAGCAAGCCTCCTTTGGCTCCTTGATCCGGCGCGCAAAAGCCTCCCATGCTCAGTGAACCGACGCAAGCCCTCTAGCCTCTTGATCCGGCGCTCAAAAGCCTCCCAAACTCAGTGAATTGGCGCAGGCCTTCTAGCCTCTTGATTCGGCGTGAGAAACGTCATGTCGTGGACATGGAACTCTGTTTCCACGCCGGTTCACTACAAGGAAAACAGGGAAAGAAGAGAAGAGGAAAAAGAAGAAAAGGAGAGGGGGTTCGAGGCTCTCGACTTGGCGGACCATGGGGTATCCCCTTGTCTGGCAGGCCGCCCCCTCCATATCCATTGGCTTCTCACCGACAAACCATCGCTTTCCCTCGCCCATCGCCTCAAACACCCATAAAGGGTAACCTTCAAGAACCGTGGCGGAGGGACGAACGGCACATGTCGCCACCTGTCACCCTCAACCAATCCCAAGGTAATACCTTGCCTACCTCCTGCTGCCCCTGTTGTGCCCCTTAGGCACAAGCATGTGCTATGTTGCTTTGATGATAGCAATGCTATTTGGTTTTGATGATAGCACGACAGTGAGTGCATTTGAGTGCATTTGATATTGTATTTTGATGATAGCAATGCTATTGTGTTTTGATGATTGCAATAAACAAAGTGCATTTCTGTGCATTCTTATCCTTGAGCATTCTGCATATGATAGCAACATGAATAATGATGTTTAGCATTGATGGCATTTATTCTTTATATATCTGAATTACATTTTGTCAGATATCATGTCTCTGCATGTATCTGCATAGTCTGAATGTCTCTGCATGTATCTGCATAGTCTGAATAGCAGTAAGTGCTAGTCTCTACATTGGAAGCATGCATCATTTGCATTCAGGCCTTGAAGTCTGTACATCATGTTCATTCAGTTCACTTCAAGTCTGTCAGCCGTGTGCATTGAATTCAAAGTCTATACTGCCTCTGCGTGTTCTTTGCATTCCATTCACATTCCATTCACTGCTGTTTACATTTCTCATATGTCATGGGTCGACACATCCTCTGATGGGTCGACTCCTTCAGCAGTCATGCTTAAGAACTCAAGTCCATACACTGGAAACTCTTCAATTGATTGAGTCTATACATTGTCCTAGGCTAAGTATGTACAGCGTCTCATTCATGCTTTGATTAATGAAGTCTGTACATCAGTCTTCACATTCTAAGTCTGTACAGCCTACGTCTCATGCAGCGTCAACGCTGTGAGCATTCTCAAGTCCATGCAGCGTCAACGCTGTGAGTGTGTCTCAAGTCTGCAGCGTCAACGCTGTGAGCATTCTCAAGTCTGCAGCGTCAACGCTGTGAGTGTGTACACAGCATTCTCAAGTCTGCAGCGTCAACGCTGTGAGTGTGTACACAGCATTCTCAAGTCTGCAGCGTCAACTCTATAAGTCTATACAGTGGTTCAGCAAGTGTGTACATCGCATTCACGTTTCACAAAGTCTATACATTATGCATGTTTGAGTTGAAGTCTATACAGAGCCTGCATCCTCTAAAGTCTGTACATCCGACTGCCTTTGCTTTGGTCAAGTCTGTACAGCCAGGGAGACTGTTAAGTCTATACATTCCTTCACGGTAGCTGGCACGAGGTGAAGTCTGTACAATGGTCTTAACTTTCCAAGTCTGTACATTGGCCTCCATGCCTCAAGTCCATACATTGGCACTGTAGCTGCATTACACTTCAAGTCTATACATTGCCCTATGTGTTGAACGAAGTCCAAAGTCTATACAGTGTCTACAGTGCATCTAGGAAGTCTATACATTAGAATCTTGTTCATCGTCTCATTGCAAAGTCTACACATTGGTCGGTGGAAAGTCCATACATTGGCCTTTAGACTAGCAAGTCTATACATTTGCACTGTAGCTTTCACGAGACGAAGTCTGTACATTGGGTTATTTGGTAAAGTCTATACATCCTTCAGCTGGAACTGTGCAAGTCTGTACATCGTTGTTTGCCAAAGTCTATACATTGGCATCTATTCCTACGTTGCACTTCCAAGTCTGCACATTGGGTTCTTTACCTACGTTCATCTCTGAAAGTCCGTACATCAGGAACTTTACCGACGTTGCCTTGCCAAAGTATATACACTGGGAACCTTCAAGTATGTACATCGCCCAACTGTTTTGGCAAGTCTATACATCGTGAAGTCTTCACTTCGTCTTGGTTCAAGTCTATACACTGGGTGAGCTTCGTGAAGTCTATACAGTGGCTAAGCATCGTGTAGTATATACAATGCATTTCATCTTCAAAGTATGTACAGCCGTTGCCCTCTTATGTGAAGTCTACACATTGGGGCAAAGTCTGTACACTGCATTCGTCTTCACAAGTATATACATTGCTTTTGCTTTATCTGCTCAAGTCTATACAGTCCAATGTCTATACATTGCCTTTGGGATTTAAAGTCTATATAACCATTGTCTGCACTGCATTGCATTCATTAGTTGTAAAGTCTGCACTCGAGTCCAGTGTCTTCAGTAAAGTCTATACATTGGCGTCGGGCTTCACTTTGAGTCTGTACAGCGGCTGCTAGGAAGTATGTACAGCCGTTGCCTCCTCATATGAAGTCTATACTTTGGGCAAGTATGTACACTGGATTCCTTTTATGAAGCCTATACATTCACTAAGTCTGTACACTGCATTCCTTCTTATGAAGCATTTATATTCATTAAGTCTATACACTGCGTTGTGCACACTTTACATTGCTTTCGCCTTCACAGCAAAGTCTATACAATGCAATGCATATACTTAGAACTGATGACTTCGTTTCATCTGTCTGACAGGGACTGAAGAGGCTAATGAAGGGCACGTGATCCGAGGTGCCTGGCTCGTGATCCAAGGATGGACGAGATACCAGGATGCAGCCACATGGTCCGAATGTTTAGGGCAGGAAATGTGGAAGCCACACGCGCCCAGTGTGCCTGCTGCTGCTGCTGCTGCTATATACATACAAGCCTTCTTCCACAGAAGAAGCGGATCGACATAGAGGAGAGAAGCTGTCGATCCAGCACAAGAGAGGAAAGAAAAGAGAGAGAAGAGAAGAGCAGAGAGTGAGAGATTAGTGAAAGAAGAAGAGAAGAAGAGCAAGAGAGAGATTGAGAGCTCGAGTTGAGAAAGAGAGAGAGTTTGAGGTTCTCTGGCTTTTGGATCGAATCCAAGCTAGAGCTGCTCCTTCGAGAGCTATATTTTTTCTTCATTGTTTCAGCTTTCTGTTGCTGCTATTTCCTGTCCTTTATTTTATCTTTTACATCTTTCTTCAAGCTGTTAGTCAGCGGATTGCAGAGGTGCTGCCTCTGGACGGCTAAGCTGTATTGCCCAGCGGTTTGCAGTGGAGGATTCCACTGGACAGCAAGCTGTGTTGCTCAGCGGGGTGAGGAGGATTCCTCGGACGGCAAGCTGTGTTGCCCGGCGGTTGTAAGGCAAGCTGTGATGCCCAGCTGTTCAAGCTGTGAGTCAGCGGAAGCCATACTCGGTTTGAGTGTGGGGTGGATGTAGGTCTGCTGGACCGAACCACCTAAAAACCCATTGTGCAGTGGTTTGATATATTTGTGGTTTGCTTCCGTTAGATGATTGATTAGGGGCGCACTAAGTGTTGGCTTTCTGGTTGAGCAGAAAAGTTGATTAGCTCTCTTAGAGTGTCTTAATCTGTTAAGTAATCGAATTTCAAATTGAGCTATAGTTCGTCTAACTTGTCTTGTTAGAGTGCTCACTGTCTGTTTGTTTAATTCCGCATCTGCTAATTAGTCTTCCAGATTTGATAAATCTGTCTAGTTAGCATTCTAAATAGTTAGTGAGCCTAATATTTTAATTGGGTGAAAGTTTTTATAGGCCATATTCATTCACCCCCCCTCTGAATACTTGCACCGAACCCAACAATTGGTATCAGAGCGGGTCTCTGACTAAACAGATCTAACAATCTGCAGAGGATCCTGCTAATTGATGGTGCATTTCAGAGTGGGTCTTTTGGAATCATATTTTGATTTACTGTCTTAGTGCTTTACGTTGATCATCTGGTTTAGTGCATTTCTGTTTGGTGCATTTTATAAGTGTGCTTCTTGTGTTCTGTATTAAGTTTCACTGAGTTAGTTCCTTGCCTTGCTTATCTGGTTGTGGTGCTTTGTTGTCGATTGCTTCGTGCCTTGAATCTGCTTGTCATCTATTCTGATGGCTCATCCTCCGATATACAGAGGTGATGACCTTGGCCCATGGCTGGAAAAGTTGCATCGGTATATAAACACAACCGATCCTGATTTGTGGAAGGTAATAACTCATGGTCCATACAAACTGTCGAAGGATAAATCTAAATGGACCAAGAAGGACAAGCTGAAAGACTCTGTCAATAATAGAGCTGTAGTTTTATTAAAAGAATCAATTGACAGATCTCTAATTGAATGTATTTCTTCTTGCAGGTCTGCCAAAGACATTTTGGATAAACTGAAGCTAATCAGGAATCACAGCAAGTGCTTAATGGCTGATCGTGGAAATGCTGATGATGAAACTTCATCCGAGGTAAGCTCTGAATCAGAAGGATACTCTTTCGATGAATTGATAGAGATGTATGAAAACTTGTTAGAAGTTTCCAAGAAATTTAAATCTGAAAATAGAAAATTGAAAAAGAAATGTGATAGAATAAATCTGAAAGATTCCTGTGAAAACTGTCCAAATATGAAAAAGTCTTATGATGCTTGCATGCTAGATGTTCAGAATCTTAAGAAACAAAATGATTCTCTAAAAATTGAAAAACAAACATGGTTGGATAAAATGTCAGAAATAGAGAATCAGTTGAATGATAAGAAAAAGGAGCATCTAAAAGGCATGCAGGAATTCGCTGAAGTTAATACTGGAATGGACAAACTGAAATTGGAGAATGAAGATCTTCAAAAGAAAAATAAAACTCTTATGGTCAGAATGAATGAAATCAATGAGGAGGTTTCACAGTCCTCTTCTGCTAAATCAAACTGTAAAATATGCTCAGCTTTAAGAGAACGTAATGAAGATCTCTTTAGTGAGAATGAATGGCTAAATAAACAAATTGCCTCACTTAAAGATGATCACAAAAACCTGCTCGCTGAGAAAATTAAAGCAGAAGAAAGAGAAGATGAACTGATTGAAAAATTGGAGCACATGTCTGGAAGAGAGAGATGTGCTAATAATGAAATTCAGGATAAAAATCTTGAGGAAGAAAACACTGAATTAAAAGCTGAAGTTGAGAAACTGAAATGGTTAAATACTGGACTATCTGAAAAACTTCTCACTACCGAAAAGGGAAAAGCTGTTTGTAATGAAGAATCAGAAATGTTGAATAGTCTAGAACAAGAAATTGAGAAGTATAAAACTGCTAACCAAGTTCTAAGCGAATGTGTAAACTGCAGTGAACAGGAGATAACCAGTTATGAACTTCACATTGCTAGCTTGGAAGATAAAATTCATAATCTGGAAAATTCAGCTATTGAGTCTGCCAAGATTAAAGGAAAAATGAAAAATGTTGGGAAGAGGAAGGATGATAACTCAGAAGGGGGAATAAATTACTGTTCTGATGTTAAGAAAATCACTAAAAACCAGCTATATACCACTTTTATCCAAAGCACTGATATAGCTGGTACTTCAAGGCAATCCCCAAAACAAAATGAAAATCAGAAGTCACCTTCAAAATCTGTCTTTCAGTTTAAAGCTCAGAAAATTGAAAAGCAAACAAAACCTGTTGAGGATAATCAGAAATTGAAAAGAAAGAGTCAAACAAAAAGGGGAAAGAATAATTCTGGTTATACTCTGAAATTTGTTAGCTCTGCTGAATCTGATGGGTCCATGCAAAATGCTCATGCTTCTTGTACTCATTCACATGCATCTGTGAATTCATCTGATAGAAACCATGCCCCTAGGAAATCTGATACTTCTTACTATTACTGTGGTAAGCATGGGCATATCATGGATGATTGCAGAATATTAAAAGAGGATGAGCATGCAAATAAAACAATGCATTCTAGGAATCTATCTGGAAGAAACCATGCCTTCAGGAAATCTAAATTGTGGTAGGCGTGGTCATGTAATGAATACATGTTTTAAACTGAAAGAAGATAACAATGTGAATCCTAGATCTTTCACACATGCTCATAACCCATATAAATATAGATCTATTTCAGGCCATCATATCATTTGTTTCACTTGCAACAAGCCTGGGCATAAGGCTAATGAGTGCTGGTCAGGAAATCATTGGGGTAAAAATGAATCAAGAAGCAAGCATCTTAAATGCTTTGAATGTGGTAAGTATGGGCATGTAGTCAAAGATTGCTGGCATGCTCAGGGAAATAGATTAAACTCTAAATCTGTCAAATTCTCTGCTTTCTATGATTCTACTAGAAATAACTTGAGAGATAAAAGAAAAAACTTTGCATGTTTTGAATGTGGTAAGCTAGGCCACAAAGCTGCCAACTGTCGACTGGCTGAGCATGGAAAGAAAAATTTTCATGTCAATAAAAGAAATACTCATGCTCATACACATAATTTTCATACTCATATGCATGCACATGGGCATCATGTTTCTGCTAACATGAAGAATAAAAACAAAAATTCTGTGGCTTCATGTTATTATTGTGGAAAAACTGGACATTTAATGTTTGAGTGTAAACTGATGGAATATGATGATCACGTTGCTAAAAGATTGTTTAGAACACCTGTTAGGGCTCATACAGGACCCAAGGCAGCTTGGGTTCATGCAGGATCAAAATAATCCAGTTGTTGCAGGTGTGCCTTGGAAATGAATAAAAGGGGTTAACCAAGGCACTCAACAAGAAAACCCCAGGATGCTACAATTCAGGTCAGTTCTGAACTTTGCTTTAAATTCCATTATCTGAAATTGTGAGCATGAAAATTGTGAGTTTCATATTGATTTGCTTGATTGATTGTTGATGATCTCTTCATGTCTAGCTGATCAGTCTGCATTCCAGACTCAGCTACTGAATTTTACTTTGCATATATCTGATGCTCTTCTCTCACTGATTGTTGCACTGAATAAATGGACTGTTAGATGCTCTGCACAATCATTTTTACAGTTGATGCTTTATATGAACCTTGTGTCAATGGACTGCATGCTTGTTGTTGAATGCATAACTTGCTGATTGTGAATAGTTCTTCAGTGTATAGAGTCAATGCATGTGTCTTGTGTCAATGCATTGCATGCTTGATTACATACTTGGACTGAGCTTGAATGGGTTAGTTAGTGCATACAGTCAATGCATGTGTCTAGTACTTGCATATATCATCTGCATAACTGTCAATGAAATTGATCAATACATAAAGGACTGATTTGCATGACTGTCATTTGCCTATTGTCGTAAACTGCATGTTTTTCAATGCATAATAGGGCTGCTTTGCACTGCATTATCATTTGCTTAACCCTGGTATATCAAATGGTATGTTACTAAAAGGTAAGAAAATCTGCCCGGAGGTTTCTACCATGTGTGAGATGGTCTTTGAGACCAGGTTCTCCGTCGAGTACCATGGGTCCTGTCTTCATGTAGAACAGTGCACTGCATCATATGTTGAAAAATCTGAAAAAGGATGAAAATGCTTATAACTTGGATGCATAAACCTGAATTGATTGCATACTTGTCTCATGTATCCTTGGTGCATAGTCTGCATGTAGGACAGTATGTTGCATAGCATATCTCTTGCATCATGATGTCAGGGGGAGCTGAGAGTTCTATTCAATTCATTGAATCCTATTCACTTCTCAGTGTTCTCATTCAAATGATTCATATTCTTTGACATCAGTTGCTCATTGAACCATATTGCCAATTGCTATCTTTTCCCCATCATTTTTACTAAACAACAGCTTTGCATCTGGTTTAGTACATTGAATGGTGATTATTGCAATTGTTCACTTATAAGAATCACACTTACAAATTGAAAGGAACTAAAAGTTTAACCTTTATAAATTGGAGAGTTAAGTGTCTGCACTTCAGAATTTGAGATAAAAGAAAATTTTTATAGCTTTTAATCTTTGTCTCATGGCTAAAATAGAAAAAGGTTTTATAATGCCTAAACGTGTTGAACTGGATATGTCTAGAACAGGCTAATAAGAGTGTGTACTGATTTTTTAAACAATCACTCTAAAAGAATTAAGGGCAGCAGTAAATAAGATCATTAATGTTAAGAACTGAACACAGTGACAGAGCAATGAATGATTGCACTGAGAAACTGTGAACTCCTCCAAAGAAGCAGGAGAATTCACATGTCATGAGGTGATTCAGAATATCTCTGTTCATAGGGTCAAATCTATAGGGGGAGTCCTCACCAAGTAACTGAGGGTACTGGCCTATAATCAAGGTGTACCCTTAATGTCAAAAGTGAAGACTATCCTTTGTGGGTTCTGATCTGAAATAGGTCTAGTAGTTTATGCCTAGTAACTGGGGGTACCTGCCTCTGATCAAGGTGTACACCTAATGTCAACAGCATAAATGCCACTGATCTATTTACTTAGTTCAGGTTCTGAAAAATTCAAAAGTGAAAATCAAACTGTTGTAACCCTTTGAAAAATCAAAAGTCAATGAGTGAAAATTATTTTCAATACATATTCAAACTGCCATTCTTGATCTTCCATGTTTAATCACAAAACGGTATTATTTCTGACTTATCTATTAATACCATGTGCCCTAGATTCATTGCTATAAATGGAATCTATAAACTCTTTTTCAGGGGTCAGATGTTTTACTCTAGATTTATCACTGTTAAACCTGAATTTTTGTCAAAATTGTATGTTGCTTATTCTTATACTTTAACAGTTGTTTATAATCATGCTTCCTTTCTGAACCTATGATTCAGTTGTTGTCAAGTGACCCTCCTACCTTCTCTACCTTTGTTTATCTGTTCATATTCCTTCTCAAAGGGGGAGCATTTATTTAGGGGGAGAAATAATTCAGGGGGAGTCATACCTTCAGGAGGAGTTTATTGCTCGAGAAGTCACTTGCATGCATACTGCCATGTTGCACACATGTTTTTTTATTGTTCTTCCCTTTTCGATTATGTCAAAGGGGGAGAAAATTTTGTGTGTGACTCGCTGTCACTGTTTATTGCCATTATCAAAAAGGGGGAGAATGTTGTGCCCCTTAGGCACAAGCATGTGCTATGTTGCTTTGATGATAGCAATGCTATTTGGTTTTGATGATAGCAAGACAGTGAGTGCATTTGAGTGCATTGATATTTTGATGATAGCAATGCTATTGTGTTTTGATGATTGCAATAAACAAAGTGTATTTCTGTGCATTCTTATCCTTGAGCATTCTGCATATGATAGCAACATGAATAATGATGTTTAGCATTGATGCCATTTGTTCTTTATATATCTGAATTGCATTTTGTCAGATATCATGTCTCTGCATGTATCTGCATAGTCTGAATGTCTCTGCATGTATATGCATAGTCTGAATAGCAGTAAGTGCTAGTCTCTACATTGGAAGCATGCATCATTTGCATTCAAGCCTTGAAGTATGTACATCATGTTCATTCAGTTCACTTCAAGTCTGTCAGCCGTGTGCATTGGATTCAAAGTCTATACTGCCTCTGCGTGTTCTTTGCATTCCATTCACATTCCATTCACTGCTGTTTACATTTCTCATATGTCATGGGTCGACACATCCTCTGATGGGTCGACTCCTTCAACAGTCATGCTTAAGAACTCAAGTCCATACACTGGAAACTCTTCAATTGATTGAGTCTATACATTGTCCTAGGCTAAGTATGTACAGCGTCTCATTCATGCTTTGATTAATGAAGTCTGTACATCAGTCTTCACATTCTAAGTCTGTACAGCCTACGTCTCATGCAGCGTCAACGCTGTGAGCATTCTCAAGTCCATGCAGCATCAACGCTGTGAGTGTGTCTCAAGTCTGCAGCGTCAACGCTGTGAGCATTCTCAAGTCTGCAGCATCAACGCTGTGAGTGTGTACACAGCATTCTCAAGTCTGCAGCGTCAACTCTATAAGTCTATACAGTGGTTCAGCAAGTGTGTACATCGCATTCACGTTTCACAAAGTCTATACATTATGCATGTTTGAGTTGAAGTCTATACAGAGTCTGCATCCTCTAAAGTCTGTACATCCGACTGCCTTTGCTTTGGTCAAATCTGTACAGCCAGGGAGACTGTTAAGTCTATACATTCCTTCACGGTAGCTGGCACGAGGTGAAGTCTGTACAATGGTCTTAACTTTCCAAGTCTGTACATTGGCCTCCATGCCTCAAGTCCATACATCGGCACTGTAGCTGCATTACACTTCAAGTCTATACATTGCCCTGTGTGTTGAACGAAGTCCAAAGTCTATACAGTGTCTACAGTGCATCTAGGAAGTCTATACATTGGAATCCTGTTCATCGTCTCATTGCAAAGTCTACACATTGGTCGGTGGAAAGTCCATACATTGGCCTTTAGACTAGCAAGTCTATACATTTGCACTGTAGCTTTCACGAGACGAAGTCTGTACATTGGGTTATTTGGTAAAGTCTATACATCCTTCAGCTGGAACTGTGCAAGTCTGTACATCGTTGTTTGCCAAAGTCTATACATTGGCATCTATTCCTACGTTGCACTTCCAAGTCTGCACATTGGGTTCTTTACCTACGTTCATCTCTGAAAGTTCGTACATCAGGAACTTTACCGACGTTGCCTTGCCAAAGTATATACACTGGGAACCTTCAAGTCTGTACATCGCCCAACTGTTTTGGCAAGTCTATACATCGTGAAGTCTTCACTTCGTCTTGGTTCAAGTCTATACACTGGGTGAGCTTCGTGAAGTCTATACAGTGGCTAAGCATCGTGTAGTATATACAATGCATTTCATCTTCAAAGTATGTACAGCCGTTGCCCTCTTATGTGAAGTCTACACATTGGGGCAAAGTCTGTATACTACATTCGTCTTCACAAGTATATACATTGCTTTTGCTTTATCTGCTCAAGTCTATACAGTCCAATGTCTATACATTGCCTTTGGGATTTAAAGTCTATATAACCATTGTCTGCACTGCATTGCATTCATTAGTTGTAAAGTCTGCACTCGAGTCCAGTGTCTTCAGCAAAGTCTATACATTGGCGTCGGGCTTCACTTTGAGTCTGTACAGCGGCTGCTAGGAAGTATGTACAGTCGTTGTCTCCTCATATGAAGTCTATACTTTGGGCAAGTATGTACACTGGATTCCTTTTATGAAGCCTATACATTCACTAAGTCTGTACACTGCATTCCTTCTTATGAAGCATTTATATTCATTAAGTCTATACACTGCGTTGTGCACACTTTACATTGCTTTCGCCTTCACAGCAAAGTCTATACAATGCAATGCATATACTTAGAACTGATGACTTCGTTTCATCTGTCTGACAGGGACTGAAGAGGCTAATGAAGGGCACGTGATCCGAGGTGCCTGGCTCGTGATCCAAGGATGGACGAGATACCAGGATGCTGCCACGTGGTCCGAATGTTTAGGGCAGGAAATGTGGAAGCCACACGCGCCCAGTGTGCCTGCTGCTGCTGCTGCTGCTATATACATACAAGCCTTCTTCCACAGAAGAAGCGGATCGACATAGAGGAGAGAAGCTGTCGATCCAGCACAAGAGAGGAAAGAAAAGAGAGAGAAGAGAAGAGCAGAGAGTGAGAGATTAGCGAAAGAAGAAGAGAAGAAGAGCAAGAGAGAGATTGAGAGCTCGAGTTGAGAAAGAGAGAGAGTTTGAGGTTGTCTGGCTTTTGGATCGAATCCAAGCTAGAGCTGCTCCTTCGAGAGCTATATTTTTTCTTCATTGTTTCAGCTTTCTGTTGCTGCTATTTCCTGTCCTTTATTTTATCTTTTACATCTTTCTTCAAGCTGTTAGTCAGCGGATTGCAGAGGTGCTGCCTCTGGACGGCTAAGCTGTATTGCCCAGCGGTTTGCAGTGGAGGATTCCACTGGACAGCAAGCTGTGTTGCTCAGCGGGGTGAGGAGGATTCCTCGGACGGCAAGCTGTGTTGCCCGGCGGTTGTAAGGCAAGCTGTGATGCCCAGCTGTTCAAGCTGTGAGTCAGCGGAAGCCATACTCGGTTTGAGTGTGGGGTGGATGTAGGTCTGCTGGACCGAACCACCTAAAAACCCATTGTGCAGTGGTTTGATATATTTGTGGTTTGCTTCCGTTAGATGATTGATTAGGGGCGCACTAAGTGTTGGCTTTCTGGTTGAGCAGAAAAGTTGATTAGCTCTCTTAGAGTGTCTTAATCTGTTAAGTAATCGAAATTCAAATTGAGCTATAGTTCGTCTAACTTGTCTTGTTAGAGTGCTCACTGTCTGTTTGTTTAATTCCGCATCTGCTAATTAGTCTTCCAGATTTGATAAATCTGTCTAGTTAGCATTCTAAATAGTTAGTGAGCCTAATATTTTAATTGGGTGAAAGTTTTTATAGGCCATATTCATTCACCCCCCCTCTGAATACTTGCACCGAACCTAACAGCCCCTACGCACAGGTATCTCAACGGCTTCAAGCAAGGTGAAGAGAAAGGAAGAAGAAGAAAAAGGGGTGGGGGCTTCGAAGTCCTTCACGCTCCCTCCTATAAAAGGAGGTGAACTCCGTTAAAGAAGGGGGTTCATTCGGCGAGCAAAAAAAAAAGCAAGAGAAGAAACCACCGAGGGGAAGCTTGAAGAAGAGAGGAGAGGGATGAGGGCCCTGTCTACGCGCTCATGTTTTTACAAAGTGAAGGAAAGGAGAGTAGAGGGAGAAAGGTGAGGTGTAAGGTGGGGGGGGGAGTCGCTACTCCGCTCCCCCCCCCCACCGTTATATTTTCTTTGTTCCTGCCATGTCTTTTTTTTTTACCTGAGTGTCTATTTCCCTTGTATCCACTATTCCTACAGAGAATAAAAGAAGTTCAGTTGTGGTAAATGCTACTGGCTCAATCTTGGTTCCCTTCTATTTTGAACATGATTTTTCATCCCCCTTTGGCATGGTCCAGGGCATTTTATTTCGGTGCAACCTCGAACGGTTTCCTTTCCGGCAACCGGGTTCCTTTGTCACCTGAGGGCCCATGGAACTTACTCCTTATAGTATGGTTCCTAGGAAATCCCATTCGTGAGGTGAACATTGATGGCCGGAGAGCCGGTAACATACCAAACTCACATCCCAAATTTCGAATATTACCGCCCATGGGCCCTTGGGGCCCCTCGCAGGCTAGACCTCGGGGTTTCCATGCCCAACCCGAGTCTTAGGGTAGCTATTCTCAGCTCACCCGTAATTTCTGAGGCCGTCTCGGATCCTTCCGTGGACGGGTCTCTATTTTACACCTCCATAAATCCTGGGTCCGGGGGAGATGCTGCCTGATTTGCACCATAAACTCGAACTGACGATTGAGCAAAGAAATAACGTTAAATGGAATGAGATGATAATAATAAAAAAGGGGGGAAACCACAGAATGAAGAATCAACAAATGGGGGCAGATGAAATTTCAACCAAACTTGGGACCCGACTGCATATACGCATTTGCACGCGCATCCCCGATTAACTCTCATGAGTTAAGAACAAGCCTCTTTGCACTTTTAAACTCAATGCCTGATAAGCATCCCCTTCTCATGTCCATTAAGGTATATCATCATGTCTTACATAAACATCTCTACCTAACTCTCACGAGCTAAGAACGGGCCACAAGCTATCCAAACTCAAAACATAAAAGGTCTGTCAAAGAAAAAAAGAAACGGAGCCTAAGTCTCCGTGCGATGAAGAGTCGACGACCCCAAGGGTCGACTCTCCCTAATGCCAATTCTATCTGGCCCAACCTGAACACCATTGCGTCGACTCCATGTATCTTCGCGTCGACCCAAACCCCCTATTTCAAAGGAAAAGTAGAAAAAAAAGGCCTAGAGAGCAGAGGTGAACCGGCGCACGCGCGAGCGCTTCTCGTGTCGGTTCACCCCCCATCTCTCCCACACTGTAACGACCCAAGATCCGGATACCGGGAAAAGAATCCGATACCATTCGAATCCTGATCCGCCACCCACGAGCCGGAGGGCTCGGAAGGGCTAAAAGGTGTGTGTGAGTGGCCGTATACACAGAAATAAGAAATAAAGCCGGAACAACAATAATGAACTAACTACATAGTCTAGTCCAAAAAGTACAGTCTACAGAAATAAAACGTACCCAATGCCGAGTGAACACTTGGCCCGACGAGCTGGCAACTACGAACCTCCGCGCTGCACCTCCGAACCTCGAGGAGGAACCGACACACTTGAAAAGCAGGGGGTGAGCCTCGTCTCACTGGCTTAGTAGGGGTCCCGCGGAACTCCAACCGTAAAAAATGGCAGCGGAAACAGTAAACACGGCGGCCGATAAAACCTCGGCTCTACAGATACTCCTACTGTACCGGGAAACACGCCCCGATCTCACAGTCGGGGGACCACCGGGCTAACGGGAAAACCATGGCTACGCTTCCAGGAGAAACACCACGACAACGCTGTCGCGGAGGCCTGTCCTCGCTGACTAAGGCCTGGCCCAAGACCACACAGTCTGGGAGCACGGTCACGACATCGTTGTCGTGAACCCGGTGCCGTCTAGAAAAAACCCTCGGTAACGCTACCGGAAACGCTAGACCTCGGTGTCGGGAAATGCCCGGAAACTACACGTAAAACACGGGAAAACTCGTCTCGTGTTACAGAAGTACTGCACACTAGAAGCAAGGATGAATGCGTCCACTGATGTCTTAGTCCGTGCCTCAGGTGTCTCCATCACCCCAGGCGATAACCTAGACACCGTACTAGTAACCACAAAACAAGGGTATAGTCGGGGTCGTGCTCGTCAGCATGCGTCCAAAATCCCCGACCACGTGTGCACACACTGACTCTCTGTCCGTCGTCAGGCCCTCTAGCTGGTTTTCCACTTGGCTCGGACGGACTCGAGCCGTGTACAGGGGAGGCCCTATGGCAACCAACCTAAAATCGTCTCTCTCAGGTGTAGCTCTCCACCTACTCCCTGGTGGATATGCACACGCGTGCAAATGCAAGCTACGACTAGTGGGGGCTCACTGAGCAAAACGACTCTCGGGAGAAGCCCACGGAATACGGACAGGCTACGCATGAGCCCTATCGTAAATTAGTTCGGAAAACAGGTGGCACGATGCCACCGGACTCTGGACTGTCTACTAAACTTATTAAACCCAACAGCCCTCGAGTCGCAAGACTCAGGTCAAGGCCGTTGCACAGGACAGCCCCAGGCCGTCAATCTGGCCTATCCCTAGGTCAGAAGCCATGGTATGATAGAGCTTTTAAGGTGGGACATAACTGCCGACTTAATCCCTTCAAAAAGGAATCTAAGAAACCCTCCAGCCCCAAGCTGGGCAATTGGACTCACAGTCCACATGCCAAACGCATGGCCCACACGAAAACCGCTTTTCGGAGAAGCTCATGATGTGTGGGAAGAGTCTTCCGCACTCATGCCAATACATGGCGACTCAATCAAGCGGAACACGGAAGCCCGGAACACGGAAGCCCGGAACACGGAAGGGTCACCCGGACCCCTAGAATCCACGGACAGGCTAATCGAGGTAAAACGGTACCTCCAGACACCCAAAAATACGGTCACGGTACCCACGGGGTGTCCGGGACATTTACAGGGCCATAGGTCGGTCATTGGGTCTCAACCGGACCGATCGTGACCCAAAATGAGCAAAAGGGGAGCAGTTCGGTTGACCAAGACCCCTGGGTCGGTCGACCAACAGGGGTCGGTCGACCGCCGACCGGCGGTCGGTCAACTGCCCCGGCTGCGTCGACCCTGCCCCGCAAGGCATCGACGCACCCATGGGGGATCGGTCGACCACTGACCAGCAGTCGGTCGACTGAACCCGCCAGGGTTCACCCCTGTGTGCTGCGCCGTTCGGTCGACTGGTTCCAACCGGTCATTCGACCGAATACGGCGGAGGACCCCACCGAACCCACCTTAGGGGCTCGATTCCACTCCCCGTTCAATCCCAATCAAAGGGGAAAACAACGGGGATCATTCCCCGAGTCCCAAAACCTAAAAAGGAAGGAAAGAAAGCGGGAAAACCTCGCTCGATCAGGCAAAACCGTCACACGCCCTAAAAATATGATTTTGAACCCCCGACGAGAAATAAACCCTCTCGGCTCACCACGGCCTACCAAAATCACTGGAGAGGAAGTACATGGGCTAAGGAAGCATCCCCCTACCTCCACCGAAGATTCCGCGCACCGTGGACGCCGTTCCGTTGTAAAACATCCGCGAAACCCCCGTCGGTTCATGAACGTGAACCCGAGCTTCCTCGCGCCACCACACCTCGATCCTTGCCTCGTCCATGCCGCTCCTCGCCCCACGAACATCGCCACCTCGCCCTCGTCCACCTCCGTCGACTGCCCGGAGAGAAGAGAGGGGGAGAGGAGAGAACGTGAGAGAGAAGAGAGAGGGAGAGAGTGAGAGAAATGAGAGATGGGGAGAGAGAAAGGGGCGGGGGTTATTTATAGGAAAATGATTTGGGTTTTAAAATTTGGAAAATACAAAAATAGGGAAAAATACTCCCCACGATCTTTGAGAAACGCACAACGCGCCTGCAACGTCCCGGAGCCCGACAACACATCGGTTCACCCTGCACAGGGTTCCGAAGGTTCGTCAGACACAAAACCGTGTAAAGCCCAAAACACGTTCTGGGACTCACAACGACGCTCCGAATCCACGGATCCTGATCCGAAAAAATGAAAAAAAAGTTGGGGTGTTACACACACTCCCTCCTACCCAGGCGCCGATTCAACCTCACACTCATCTCTCCCTTTCTATCTCTCCCACCTCCTGTGCCGATCCATGCATATGAAACCCCCCCCCCCCCCCCCCCCCCCCCCCCCCCCCCCCCCCCCGCAAAAAAAAGGAGGCGGACGGGGGAGGTGATCCGGCGGCCTCATGCATGCCGGATCATTCCCCCCCCTCTCTTGTTCTGAAAAAAAACAAATAAGAACAAAAAAAACAAATAAGAGAAAGAAAACAAAATAACATTCAAAGCTTAAGAAATCAAACAAAAAAAATGTAATAACAGCACTGACAAATGAATAAAAAAATATACCCATGCATTTAAGCAAATAAAAGAAAATCAACAACCAAACAAAGAATGTAATAACTGTTGTCAAGCATCGCTTTGCCTCAAAACATATCTTAAAATAGTTCAATTGCACCTTTATTGCTCTTGTTCCAAAGGCTGAAGGAGCTGACTTTTTTGACCAATTCAGGCCTATATCTCTACGCAACTTTTTTTATAAAGTTGTATCCAAGATACTTGCTAACAAAATGCAAGAGGTGATGCCGAATCTAATAAGCAAGAACCAGACAGCTTTTATAAAAGGGCGTTCCATTCACCACAACATCTTGCTGGCAAATGATATTATAAGGGACCTTCACTCCAAAACCAAAGATGAGATTATCTGCCTTAAAGTTGATCTTAAGAAAGCTTTTGACTCCGTGAACAGAGAATTTGTATGGGTAATGATGCGTAAGATGGGCTTCCCCACAATATGGATTGATTAGATTGCCAACTGCATTGCCACCCCAATGTTGGTGCAGTGAAGGTTTCACATGTAGCCTTTGCAGATGACCTGATCCTGTTCTTTAAAGATGATACTCAGTCTGCACATCACATTGTCTCAATCCTCAGGGAATTTGCTACACTGTCTGATCTGTGTATCAATCTCCAGAAAAGTAAAATGTACATTGGTAGAAATGTGCAAAATAAGGAAGCTATTCTTAACATAGTTCAGGTTTCAGAAGGTCTTCTGCTAGTCCCCTATCTTGGACTTCCATTATTGTCAACTAGCATCAAGAAGGTGAGTTGTCTACCTTTGATTGATAAAATCAGAAGACGCATTGACTCATGGAAGAATAGTTTCTTTTCAAGAGTAGGACGTCTAGAATTGATCAAGTTAGTTCTGTCCTCCTACTCCCTATATTGGTTTGCAACATTCTCCCTGCCATCATCCTTCTTTGACAATATTGAAATAATGCTATGCAAGTTTTATTGGCATGGACACACTAACAAGCAGGCTTGTCATATAGTTTCATGGAAGCAAATTTGTAAATCGAAGATGGAGGGAGGATTGGGTCTCAAGAACCTTAGGGAATGGAATATAGCTTGTATGGCTAAACTGCTTTGGGACATCCTACAAAAAACTAATTCTCAATGGTGCTCATGGGTTCATGCTAAATACCTTTCAAAGTGTAACATCTGGGAAGTGAGAATGAAGCCTTATTATTCTGCAGCTTGGAAAGGAATCATGCATGCTAGGAAATGGCTGAAGGAAAATATCATGTATGAAATTGCAAATGGCAATCATACCAATATGTGGGTGGACCCTTGGGTTCAGGGAGAAAGCATCCATCAATTATATGGTGATGAAATTATGCAGGACTTAGAATTACACAAGGAATGCAAGGTGTCCGCCTTCATCTCTAATGGTTCTTGGTTCTTTCCTCAGCCTGTATCTTCTGAAATGGTAGAGCTCTGGAATACTATATTAGGGATTCCAATTGCTTCAGGTGGAAGAGATGCAATCCGCTAGAAACAAAACAATGGACAGTTCTCTACAGCTCACTACTGAGAAGTGATTAGAGAAAAAGTAGCCATTATTGCCAATGGTGAGTGGATTTGGAAGGGCCCAACAATTCAAAGAGCATCTCATTGCCTTTGGCAAGCGGTGTTGCACAAACTCCTCACCATGGATAACTTGCAAAAGAGAGGGCATCACCTTCCTAGTATGTGCTACCTCTGCAAAAAAAGTTGTGAAACTTCTGATCATCTATTTTTTTATTATACTTACACTAAATGGATCTGGAAAGAAATACTAAAGAGATTGGACTTGCAGAGGCCTCCCAAATCCCTTAGGATGGAGATTGCAGAGCTTGCTAATAACTGCCCAAACAAGGGCCTCATTCTGAAGCTTGTTCAAGTATTACTGAGAACTATTGTTTGGCATATCAGGAAGCAAAGGTGTGAAAGAATTTTTCAAGGAACTAATGCGAATAAGGGAAATCTCCTCATCCAAATCGGCACTGCTTAGAATTTTATGATGGGATGAGAGGCTCCAAGCGGTGGGACTTCACCATGTTCAAAAGGTTCAACATCAAATGCCAGACACCGACTCGCAGACTGCAAGTGTGTGATCTTTAATAGAATAATATAATGCAGTGAAGGTTGGATTGCCCCAACCAGAGCATTTGATTGTTATTTGCAGTTAATTTTTCTAATGAATTAGGTTACTAGTCTACAACCTATGTAGTTAGTAGCCAACCACCACCACTTTGTACATTGGTTTACTTAATACAATTCATTACTTATCAAAAATAATAATCAAATAGCCAAATAAGAAAATAGCAGGATAGTGATAATAACACGTTAACAAAAATACACTCATGCATTCAAGTGAAACTGGAACAACCCAATAAAAAAGGGGACGTAATAATATCCATTCCGGAACTCCTGCTTCCCCAGACCCAGTAAAAGGAATACAAATGCTGCCTCGCTAAGTCAGATTTGGATCTCGGGAACCATCCCGATATGACCACAATCCGACATTGCCTGGGCCAATAGCTCAATAAACCCGACCCATCTCCACTGGGATCTGATCTCGCTCTCTTATCAAGCTTGCCGTATACTCGGTAGACATTCGTACGGGTTTACCACCATCTTCATCCCGATTTCAATACGGACTCCCGTCTGAACATTAGATGGTCGATAAACGGCCAACATATTTTGAACGTTTATACCCCACCGAGGGGTATTTTAATGCAATTCGAGATCTTCGTTATCTCATTTCTATTAATGTTACTTTTAGGCCATAGGGCCCCTTTTCCTGACGATTAATCAAGGGTTTTCCCCTCTCCGAGGGGATGTAATTAACGCCGTGACCTTTACGACGTGGCGGGTTTTTGTCTCGGCACGAAACTCACAATCGTCTGATCAGTCAGACGGCGCACACCAGTGGCTTCTTTGAAGCCCGAATAAACCGTCACTTTATGACTGGCACGCCCACGCATCGAATAAACCAAATAAACGAATAAACAAATGAACAAACAAATAGAATAAAAGAGATCCCGAAAGTGCGTCCACAAGTCTGGCACACCCAGTGGGATAGATATTCCCTTCATCTCTTCCCCGGGATTAGGGGCCCTACGGCCTCCTCTTGAAATTCTAAACTATTTTACTTGTAATTGTGGTCATATTTCGACGATTACGATGGCCGTCAGCTTCGGACCTTTAGTCGTCGCGAGCCACGCCAGGGATGGCTACCTGGCGGTACCAACACAATTCGAGAGCTTCCCTCCCGTGGTGGGCTTCCCCAACTTCTTGGGGGTGGCCTTCGTCCATCTGCTGGAGACCGAGGGGCCTAAGCCCGTTAAAGCCCACATCCTCGCCGCGGGGACTTCTACCACCAAACTTGCTACCGTCGGGTCGCCGGCAATTACTGCGAACCGAGTGGCGATCAAGATCGTGGGCTGTCTTGTCCACCATGTCCATTCCGACACACGCTCCACTAGTAAGAAGACGACGTCTCGCTGAAGGAGGAGCCAAAGTAATGCTACTATTGTTGTCAGGGGCTGAGTTTCCAACACCGGCAAATCTATTCTGATTGGAGGTATCAGAGTTTACCTGAATGGCCGTAGTGTCGAAGTGATCCCTGAGCGGATCGTGCCAAACGTCCCTGTGCGCAACTCTTTTCAAGCACTAGGGAGAATAGAGAAGAAGAATGCTGGAGCGGCCCGTCGGCCGAAGAATGAACCGGCCCCGAGGCCATTCAAACCCAAGCAAGTCTGGGTGCCCAAGCCCACTCGGGTCCCAGTGACAATTCAACCAGGATCTATCAAGGTTGACAAGCCCAGGAAGGAAGAGAAGGAAAGAGAAAAGAAGAACGAGATGCCGAGAGGAGAGTCTCGCAAATCAACTATTCAGGCCTGCACCCGACAGGTGGAGGATCATTTGCATCTCAAGAACTATGGCAAGATTGCCAGGCCGGGTCAACCCTCCTATGGGCCCCCAACACAAGCAAGGGTACCACCACCCGCGATTTACCCTGATTATGAACAAGAAGACATCGCCTAGACCATGCACGGATATCTCCGTGGCTTCGGGAACACCTCCCTAGGGAGGCAACGACTGCTACAAGCCATCACCACTGCTGAAGAGGGTCGAGGACATCCAATCGACCTGGATAAAATAGAAGATGCATAATCAGGGTGCTATGGGCCTCCCCGCCATGAGGAAGCTACACCGAGAGTCTCGGTGTTCAAAAGATTGTCCTTCCCTGGTCAGCCGACCAGGCGTGCGGAAAAGAGAAAAAGAAACATGTAGGTCTATACCTGTCACATGGCCGGAGTGGCCGGTCACTATGGGGCACTGCCTGCAGAGCCCAAAGAAGTTGCCAAGATTGCTGAGAGGCCGGGCTCTCTCACAAGAAGAAGGAAGGCCGCGAGCGGGGCGGTGCAGACCCTCACCGAAACAACAAATCCAGAAGAGATCGTGGCAGCTTTGACTGCCAATGTAATAACAACTGAAGATGACAGTGGGGTGCCATCCACCTCATCTGAAGAAACACCAGTCGAGGATAGGGGTAGCCTCCCCGGCCCCTCTATCAATGACCCGGCTTTGCTGATGTTGCTGCAAAGATATCAGCAAGAAATTGAAGCTTTGAAGAAGCAACTAAGCGAGAGGGATAGCCACACATACGCACCCGGACAAGCCGAAGTCCCCCCTGGGACATCAGGGGGCAGCAGCCAACCGTTTGAAGCCTCGCCACAAGCAATTGCTACACAGTCGACGCCCAATTATGTCAGGGGCATCCCTCCCCCACAACAACAACTTACGACTGTGCCGCAGCTCTCAATCTTCCAATTTCAAAGGGCCCCTGCTACGCCCCACGCGGCCGTGTTAACAACGCCGCATACGAAACAAGCTCACCTTTACCCAAGCCCAATTGATCCGGCAGTGATGAATAGGCTCATGGTTGAGCAGATGATAGAAATGAAGTTGGCGGAAAGGAGCAATGGCGACTCCGCCTCATTCGATGTATATAGAGTACCATGTTAGTCTGTGAGGACTAAGTGCAATGGTGCACACACGGATTCAGAGGGGGGGGGGTGAATGAATCTGTTGTGTTCCATGTGGTTCTGGAGTTTTGGTGATGACAAATATTATGTCTCATTATGTTTATATGTACATCCTTGATGATATAATCCTGATGTATTATGAGAAAACGTTAGAACAGGTTTAAGAATGACTCACGGGTCATGAAAAGGAAGTCAACCCAAGTCAAAGTCAACTCATTATCAGGTTAGTGTATGCCTTGTATCGCACATCTCCAAGGTCTATGCTCGTAGCATTTGCTCGCGTTTCACATTACAAGTCTGTGCACTTGTGTATGTTGCAAAGTCATTTTATCAAACACGTAGTGTGCACAAACATTCACTAGTTGATACTCACTTGTTGCAAGTAGAGTCTATGCACATTCATGTTACTCCACATATCAAGTCAATGCACACTTTGCCTTGTTCATATGAGAAGTCTGTGCATGTTTGTCTTGTGTGGATACATGGTCAGTGCAGTTCTTGCCTTCAGCGCACTCATAGTCGGTGCTAGTTCATGTTTCTACATGTAGTTCAAAGTCCATGCACATTTCTATAGCCTGCGTCTCATGCTGCGTCTTTAGCGCCAGTCTTAGCATCTCTCTCTCGCCTGCATCTCTAGCGCATGCCTTGTGTCTCATACATATTTTTATTTACGTCTCATACATATTTTCATGTCTACGTCTCATGCACTAATGGTCTTGCGTCTCTGTTAGCGTCTCATGCACTAATGGTCTTGCGTCTCTGTTAGCGTCTCATGCACAGCTGCGACCGTGTCTGCATCTCATGCACTTATGGTCTTGTGTCTCTGTTAGCGTCTCATCCATTTGAGTCTCATATTGCATGAAGTCGGTGCATTACACTGTATCAGGTCAGTGTCATAAGACAACACACGTCGGTGCATGTTTTTTTGCTACTCGCATAATCTTTACAAGGTTTTGTCTTAGACATATTGCAGTCGGTACACGCTTTGCCTCGGTTCATCCTTTATGAAAAGGCAGGTCAAGGTCGTTGCTAGTTTTGCCTCGGTGCATGGCTAAGGCCTATACACAAGTCGGAGCAACTATTGTTCAAGCTGGTGAACATTTCATATATCAAAGGGATACGGTCAGTGCAAGTTTTCAGTTTCATCATGACCACGGTCGGTGCAAGTTTCTATTTCAACATTTCATATATCAAAGGGATACAGTCGGTGCAAGTCGCTGCTCATCCAATAGAAGGAACCTAGTTAAAAAAAAGGGGGGGGGGGGGGGGACGTGAGCCCAGAAGGCAGAAGGCGCGCACGTGAGCTCCAAGAAAAGGCCTCACACTTAATAAACCTTTTGTTCTGCAGGAAATAATCTCGTCTGCAAATGAAAGGCACGTGATCCCGAGGAAAGGAACATTCTCGTCCAACACGTGGACCAATGGGGTTTCAGTAGGGTTCTTTTGTGCTCATCCATACGGAGCCCCTGCTCCTATATAAGAATACCCAACCCTTCGAAGAAGGGTGCTGAAAAAGAGGCCGCTAGAAGAAAGGAAAAGAGGCCGCCAGAAGAAAGGAAAAGAGAGCCAGCAGCAGCAGCAGCAATAAAAAGAAGAAGAAGAAGAAGAAGAAGAAGAAGAAGAAGAAGAGAGGTAGTCAGTGAGTGAAGAAGAAGCTGAGAGTCAGAGTGAGAGAGAAGAAAATCGTGAGAAGGAGAAAGAGTGTGCAGCCAGTGCATCCTGAAGATCTGATCATGAATTGACTCTTGGATCAAATCCACAGTCATTGTGCTCCTCGGAGCTATATCTATTTTTGTTTCTCTTGTTTGTTTTTCGTTTGTTCTTTTCATACTCTCAGTGCTTTCCGTTCCCCTTGTTTGGGATCGGGGTTCCTCCTGTGGTTCTCAGGAGAAGGGAGACTTGTTCTCCGATTTGCAAGAGGCTGGGTGTCACTTGTGGGTTCCCTCTGGTGTGGAGGAAGAGAGGTCCGTAACCTCTGGTTTGCAAGTGACTAGGTGTCACTTGTGGTTTCCCTCTGTGTTTCAGAGGAAGGGAGACTTGTTCTCCGGTTTGGTAGTGACGGGGAGTCATTAGTGGTTTCCCTGTGGGTTGGAGGAAGAGAGGAGTGTGTTCCTCTAAGTCAAGTTGTTAGGCAGGGTCTATTGCAGACTGAGTCTGCGGTTCTTACTTTTGCAAGGGAAGCCTCACTCCGGTTTGGGGTGAGGGGTGGACGTAGGTAGACTGTGGTATGGCCGAACCACCTAAAAATATCTTGTCCATCGTGGTTTGCCTTGCGTACATTTCCATATCTTCTATCCCCCTTCTCAGGTTGTTTGAGCGTTCTATATCAGAAGCTTTCCTGCGTGATTGGGTATTGCTGTTAAGTGTTCGACTGAGTGCTTAATAGAAACATATGCTTCTTAGTGCTTCTCGTCCCTTGAGCGAATTTGTGAGTTGAGTCTGCGCGATTCCTTGGGTTATCTATCTTCAGCATTTTCAGTTTCCTGAGTAAGAGAGCTCAATGGTCTCAGTAGACTTCATTGAGTGTAGGCAAACGTTTTATTCCGCAATAGTTTTTGAACGGGGATTCATTCACCCCCCCTCTGAATCTGTGCCTTGCACCCCAACAGAATCCCCATTAAAAATTCTACCCAATTTGAACTCTAATTAGTAAATTATGCGGAATTAAAACTGAATGGCTTAGTTAACAGAAAGACTCACTCAATATCAGATCGATGGCCTAAAAGATCAGCTAGGTGACTAATGTGCAGTTAGTACACATACAGCTGGATACCAAACTGATCGAGAGGCTTCAATATATATGCAATTGAACGCGGTCCTATCCAAGCATCTAGCGGTGAAACACAAGAACAAGCAAACCACAGTGCAAGGAAGATTTTTAGGTGGTTCGGTACTCAGACCTACATCCACCCCACACTCAGACCTGAGTGTGGATTCCGCTGATACACAGCTTAAACCGCTGGGCCTCACAGCTTGCCTACAACCGCTGAGCGTCACAGCTTGCTCCGCTGGGCATTACAGCTTTAGCCACCGTTGATTCACAGCTTCAAACCGCTGGGCCTTACAGCTTAGCCACCGCTGATTCACAGCTTCTAAATGGAAAGTAAAAATAGAAAACTGGAAAGATAAAAATCATCAACTGAAAACTGGACTTAAAGCACAATAATATAGCTCGCTAGGAGCAGTGTGGCTTGGATCTGATCCAGAGGCCACATATCTTCTTCAATCTTGCTACTGCAACTGTCTTCTACTTCTCTCACGATCTCTCTGCTCTTTTCTCTCTTCAGCCCCTTTCTTTTTCTTTCTGATCTATCTCTCCTCTTTCTGCTGCTCTATCTCTCTCTTTTCTACTCTCGATCTCACAATCTTTTACTTCCACTTCTTCTGCTTCTTTTTCTCTCACGCTCTGCTCTTCTTCTATCTCTCCTCTTTCTGCTTCGATCTCTTTTTCTTCGTTATCGGGTGTCCGTCTGATCGCAGAAAAAGGGTTTTATATATCTTCAGGCTGGGACCCACGAGCTCACACACTGGGCGCGTGGAGGGAGCACTCCCGCCAAGAGAATTCTGGAATGCCTTAGCCACGTGTCAGCATCTCGGCATTGTGACTAACCACGTGGCAGATTCTTCCATCCGGTTCCTTGCCTCGGATCACGAACCCTTTAACCTGGTACTTTAACTTCCACGTGGAGTATGCTCATAGGTTGTAGGTTCGTCCAGCACATGCTCGACCGAGTCACTGGCCTGGGAAACAACTGGAAGTGTTAGCTGTTCGTGCTAGCACAGACTTCATAAAGTAACGTATGAATATGCATAGCCCTTAGGTAATATAACAAAACATGCATAGTCATATAGCAAGACATGCACAGACATCTGGTAACATGTAACAAAGTATGCATAGACCATGAGTGTGCAACAGAAAGAAGTGTGCACTGACCTTGTATCACACAAGTAAAGAATGTGCAAGAATTTTGATAACATAAAGGAAACATGCATGGACTCTAAATGACACGCACTGACTTTAGACAAGGTAACACAGGGTGTGCACCGACATGAGTAGCACGAGTAAAGACTTGCACCGACCGTGAATTATACAAAATCTGTAACTGCACCGACTTGGAAGCTCATGCGCACAATATCTGCACCGACCTTGTCATGCCATAAGCACAACATGCACCGACTTGCTACAGTGATGTGCTCAGATGTTATATGCATTGAGAACGAACATGCACAGACTTCTAGTGCTCAAGCCAAAACATGCACCGACCTTGCTGAGCTTGAAGGCAAGACATGCACCGACCTTGACAATGCATTCTTTCAGAATGTGCACCGATGTTACTTGCTGAACAACCAGATGTGCACCGACTTGTCTATATGCATGAACAGTAAAGTGCACAGACTATATGAAGGCTTGACGCACTAGCACGGACCTTGTGTGTGCGCAGGCAAAGTATGCACTGACCTGAATATGCATGTGCATAGACTTGAACAGTGTATGCACAGACCTGGCTAGCATGCAAAACTACTAACGTCGACCTTAGTTTCTTGAGAGCATAACTAGCGTCGACACTAGTTGTTCGGCTTCACAACTAGCACCGACCTTATGAACTAAGTATAAGGACATGCACAGACCTTGTATGCCTTCTACAGTGACTTGCACAGATGTTGTATGCGATAGAGGCAAAACATGCACTGACCTTGTATCATACAAGGCAAATGTGCACTGACCTATATATATGCAAACTGGTATAGACCTTGTTGTGCAAACAACACTGACTAACGTAGACTTATAGAGTGAAACAAATGCACTGACTCAAGCTTGACAAAACATGAATGCTGACATAGTACTTATGTGAAAAATGATTATTTGGCCAAATCATAATCTGATGCAAGAGTTGACTGTGCGTTGACCAACAGTTAACAACATATCATATTCAAGCACATATAAGCACATATGAACTGTATCAGCACATCATATGAACCCTTAGCAAATTCAAGCACAAATGAACCATGAATCATGATTTACACTACACACATGATTCATAGTATGTCATTATCAAAACCAGGGTTCCAACATTCTCCCCTTTTTGATTATGACAATACTATGAGTCATGTGTGCTTATTCACACAACTCAATTACTCCAAGCATTCAGTCAAGAGTTGAGACCAATTTTTAACAACCAGTTCATATCAAACGAGCATTTCATTCAAACAAGTTCCAATCAACATCTTCTAAACAGCTTCCCAGACATCCCAGACAGAACATATGACTCATACCAATTTCTCCCCCTTTGTCATTATCAAAAAGAATCATGAAAAAGGTATGATCTCAACCAATCTCTCCCCAGGTTCTCTAGTAGCATTTCAGACATAGACATATGCAACATATGCAACATATGACTCACATATCCTCCCCCTTTGACTTCATTCTCTCCCTTTGACGGATAGTAATTGACCTTACAAATAAATCTCCCCTTGTGAAAGACAATGAATACAGTTTAGACAAGAAACTGTTCTTCCCATTAAATCAATGCATCGCAGCCTTGTGATAAAAGGAACAAGACTTTCAACAAGAAAAGCAGATAAGGGATCTGTCGAGAGAGAGTATAGGAGGGTAATCGAAACACAGATTCAGAGAGACAGTTCAGTGATTGAACAAAAGATGGCAGTGACAGAGATCAGTAAATTGAGCAGATTTAGCAGTGAGTTTTTCAAGGATGCTAGATGAAGAATTTTTCAGTGAGATACCAATTCATAAATCAATATTTATAATTCAGAGTCTTCCATTATAGGGGCTTATGAATGAGTTTTGATTGATAATCATGGATTAAGAATGATGTAGACCAAGTCGTCAAAAAGATTCAATACTCATATCTGAGATAATTCTTTAATAAAAATGAACCACGTGTTCATATAACATTTTAGTTCAACATACTTCCATCTTACTCAGTTTAATTTCATGACTTCTTTAAAAGTGATACAAGGTAGTATTGAGATTAAACATTCATGAAAACATCTGAAATTTGACTTTTCTTGCATAAATTTTATGATGCACACACACACACACATAATATATATATATATATATGTATATATATATATATATATTGAATTTTCTTTTTGAGCATCATTTTATTTTTCATTGAGCAATTTTGGTTTGAGCAACACCTTTTTATATGAGGCACAACACGTCTTAGGTGAAATGACCCAGTTACTCAGTGTGATAACCGTATTGCTTCTCTATCTAGAGAACAGAGGTAGCATTAAGGGTATCTTTGGCATGAGGAGACACCTTGGTTAGAGGCCAGAATCCCTAG
The DNA here is from genome assembly GCA_022559845.1 of Amorphophallus konjac. Lineage (NCBI taxonomy): Eukaryota > Viridiplantae > Streptophyta > Magnoliopsida > Alismatales > Araceae > Amorphophallus > Amorphophallus konjac. Next base: position 93,497 of record JAHNEJ010001767.1, on the reverse strand, counting down.
TTATTCAATACCATTATGCCATTGCTCTGCCATATTTTCATTGTATTTTCAATGATTTTTAAGCAGAGTTAGCTATGGTCCTTCATGACACAGTCCGCTGGACAGGTTTCTCAGTGACCACAGTCATTGCTCTAACCATAATATCTGTTTTAAGACAGTTTCAGACAAAGCAAATGTTTAAGAACAATACTTACACTATGCATCTCAACCAAAGTAAATCGAGATTTCAACTTTTCAGATTTCAGGAAGTCTTACACGAAATTTACATGAAACATACAGTTAAGGTTTATTAAAAATTGAATTAGATACTTTCAAATTCCTTAAGTTCAAACTCAAGAGTACACTAGACTTAAGCCAATTCAAATTAACAAATATTCTTAAACCTGTATAATAGAAGATTCTTCATAAGAGTGATTTCAGATTTATGAAACAGTACACGGGCTGAGGTTTTCTTCAATACACAGTTCAGTTGCTTTCAGATCAGCAGCAAGCAGTAAAAGTATGAACAAGCATGCATAGAGAGTGAGGAATTTAAAACTCATGCTTGTTACAAGGTTTATCAAGATAAACCAATCAGAATTTCAATATGCACAGTTTTCCAAGTGAGTTGACTGATATTTCATGAGAAGTAGGAACTCTGAAGATGAAAATGAACAGGAGTTCTAGATTCAGAGCTCAGATGACAGTCAGTTTGAGATCAATAAACTAGGATCAATAATGAAGGTGAGTCACTGTCATACAGATATGACAAGGTGAATCAAATGAATGGACATGAAGAATTCAGATAATGATACAACTGAAGTATTTCAATGCTCTCCCTGTCTATATGCAGAGAATCACCTCTTTTTGAATTTTCTAAGATAAATGCAATGCAACTATATGCATGCATACGCAATGTCTTCACTAAAAGCAATGCATGGACACGAATGGCATAAACATGATGCAGGGACAGACAAACTCCCCCTGACTATATGCAATCTATGCAATGAAGACTAACCATATGATTTTCTAATTCATGCTCATGAACATTCTGATTGCCTTATATGCAATATGACCCATGGTACCAGGCAGAGGACTTAGTCAAACAGACCACCTCACACATGGTGAGAACTTCCAGACAGATTGCATCTGCCCTTTAGTATCTTACAACTTTATATACCATAATGGTCATGCATGTTAATGTAATGTCAAGACGGTCCTATCAAATTTTCAAGGAATACACTACGAATTCGGACAATCATCAAAACACAAATCATGTGAAATTCACATATTTTCAGTTTATTCTAATTAGAGGATGTCTATTCACAGAGTTGAGTGCAAAGCATAAATTTCAGATGAGCAGAATTCAGAGAATTCAAATTTGACAATGCAAATGATGAATGAATATGTAAAAACAAGTTTAACATGCTATGCAGTGATCAAAGACAGAAAGGCTTGAATGACGAAATTGAGCAGAGTTGACATGACAGACCTGGTAAATGCAGAGTTGGGGTTTTCATTCTTTGAGTGCCTTGGTTTATTACCCCCAAAATATTCTTCAACCCAAGGCACACCTGCAAAAACATAATTTATTTTGCACAAACAGGTACCCAAGTCATCTTGGGTCCTGAAATAACAGTGACACCTTTAGCAGGTGTTCTCAACAGTTTTTCAGCTTGTTCATCATCAAACGACAGGAGATGATAGTTATACATAGAATGCCATAATTGTCCACAGTAATGGCATGATCCAGCAGTTTTAAAATTCTTTTTATGCTCATTATTGTAATCATGAAATCCATTAACAGAGTGAAAATTCTGTTTACTAAAACCAGCCAGCCAACAATCAGCAGCTCTGTGGCCTGGCTTTCCACATTCAAAGCATGAAGAGTTTTTATTTTTATCAATCAAGTTATTTCTAGCAGCAGCATAGAGAGCAGGGAATTTTACATATTTAGAATTTAATCTATTTCCCTGAGCATGCCAACAGTTCTTGACTGTATGACCATGCTTTCCACATTCAAAGCACCTAATATGCTTTCCCTTAGAACCAAAAATTTTTTTTTTATAAATATTTTTGTTAACAGAAAAATTAACAAATTCAGAATAAAATTTCTTTCCCTGATTATGCCAACATTGAGCAGCAATGTGGCCCAATTTGCCGTAGTGAAAGCATTGAATGCTCTTTTTATGATTTGCATGATTTTTAGCATGAACATTCTTATCATACAATTTTCTAGCATTGAGGTCATCATGTTCCATTAATTTGCATTCATGCATGAGATGACCTACTCTATGACAGTAAAAGCATTTAATTCTCTTGTTTTGAACATGAGACGATTTCTTCATATTAGAATTCCTAGCATGAATTCTATCAGATTTCAATTCATCCTTCTTCATGATAAAACAATCATCCATCTCATGACCAACTTTACCACAGTAAAAACACTTAACATTCTTTCTTTTATCAGAAAACATCTTGGTCTGAGATTTTTCAACATGCAATTTATTTTTCTTCTTTTTTGAATTTTTATTCTATTTTTGAGTTTTAATTGCAACAGATTTCTTTGGAGATTTCCTAGAGATTCCAGCTACATCAGTGCTTCGGACAAATGTGGTGTAAAGCTGGTTCCTCATGACCATTTTTGTTTCACAAAAGTTGTCGTTTCCTCACTTTGATTACTCACTTCATCTTTCAAGGAAGCTTTTGACTTCTCTTTACCTTTGAGAGTTTTTGACAGAGAGTTTTTCAAATCACAAATTTCATTTTCTAGAGAAGCAATATGAATCTCATAACTAGCAATCTCTTGTTCACTGCAATTAACGCATTCACTTAGCACTTTGTTAGCAGTTTTATATTTCTCAATTTCTTGTTCCAGATTGCTCAGTTGTTTAGATTCTGCATTATAGATAGTTTTCCCTTTTTCTAAGGTTAAGAGTTTTTCAGAAATAGCAGTGTTGAGATGTTTGAGTCTCTCATTTTCTAATTTTAGTTGTTCAACATGTTCACTATTGTTATCAGATTTGGAATTCAACTCTTCACTCAGCCTTTCCTCTCTTTGTTCAGTTTCTAATTTTTCATCCAACAAAATTTGTTCTCTTCCCTCAAGGATGTGATTAAGTTTTGATGTCATTCTAAGTCAAAATGAAGTGACTCATTTAATTCATTCACAAAAGAACATTTATCACATGTAAACGTGTTTGAGCACTTATTTTTATTCTTAGATTCTTTCAATTGTTCTCTAAGGCTGTCAATCTCAGTCCTCAGACTTTCATTAACTTCTTTCACGGATGAGCTTTCATTGCATGAAGACTTAGCAGAGCATATTATTTTCTGAAGTTCTGCAATTTTTACCTTAGCGGCTTCAAGCTTTCCAGAAATTAAGTCATTTTCATGCTCAAAATTGGCGAGATTCTTTTCAACCTTTTCAATTTGTTTTTTAAGGATTTCATTTTCAGATCTCATGTGATTTAGTTCTAAGTTATTATATTCATACTCTTCCAATAGTTTCTTATGCACACTAAATTCAGACAAGCATTCTTCATAAGAACTTTTCAGTTTCACATAGTTTTCACAGGAAGATTTTGATTTATTGAGTTCTGAGTTAATGCTTTCAAGATTTTCTAGTTGTTTCTTCAGACAATTATTTTCAGATAGCAGATCTTCAAAGTCAACATTTTCCAAGCAGACACTCATGCTAGCATCCAGTTTCTTCTTCATTTTTTTATTTTCAGACTTTAATTTTCTACACCTATCAGTAAGCTCTTCATGCATGCTCACTAATTCATCAAACGAAATCTCTTCAGATCCGGAGCTTACCTGAGACGCTGTCTCACTCATTTGATCACTGCCATGATCACTATGGTTGACCATCAAGCATTGATCCTCTTGCTTCTCATGAGCAGATATGACTCTGTCCATGATCTCTTTTCCAGATGTGCATCCTGCAATACAGGAAAACATATTTGTATCTATTGAAGCCTTCAAAATATTGAGAACTGTGATATTATCATAGTTCTTCAGTCTGTCGTCACTAGACCAATTGGTCTTGTCGTGAGATAATTCATGTGGCCCTTTAGATACAAGATTCCATAGATTTGGATCAATGGAATTCATGTAAATGCATAGGCCGCCAAGCCATGTGCTGAAGTTGGAACCATCAAGAACAACAGGAAATGCCATTGAAAAATAACTGAGTAAATTCAGATCAAAAAGCCTGAAAGCAAGATGACAAATGCACCGAACTTAAAATAGCAAAGCACCGAAGCGGACTAATTAGGACCTTCTACAGATCGTTGGATCTGGAAATCAGAGACCGATTCTAGTACAGTTCAAGCACAGACCAGACAGAAAACTCAGCAAAATCAAAGATGCACCCAAAACCAGTATAGCACCAAAAATAGCGGGATCCTCTGCAGATCGTTGGATCTGGACATTCAGAGACCGCTCTGATACCAATTGTTAGTCTGTGAGGACTAAGTGCAATGGTGCACACACGGATTCAGAGGGGGGGTGAATGAATCCCCATTAAAAATTCTACCCAATTTGAACTCTAATTAGTAAATTATGCGGAATTAAAACTAAATGGCTTAGTTAACAGAAAGACTCACTCAATATCAGATCGATGGCCTAAAGATCAGCTAGGTGACTAATGTGCAGTTAGTACACATACAGCTGGATACCAAACTGATCAAGAGGCTTCAATATATATGCAATTGAACGCGGTCCTATCCAAGCATCTAGCGGTGAAACACAAGAACAAGCAAACCACAGTGCAAGGAAGATTTTTAGGTGGTTCGGTACTCAGACCTACATCCACCCCACACTCAGACCTGAGTGTGGATTCCGCTGATACACAGCTTAAACCGCTGGGCCTCACAGCTTGCCTACAACCGCTGAGCGTCACAGCTTGCTCCGATGGGCATTACAGCTTTAGCCACCGCTGATTCATAGCTTCTGAAATGGAAAGTAAAAATAGAAAATTGGAAAGATGAAAATCAGCAACTGAAAGCTAGACTTAAAGCACAGTAATATAGCTCGCTAGGAGCAGTGTGGCTTGGATCTGATCCAGAGGCAACAGATCTTCTTCAATCTTGCTGCTGCAACTGTCTTCTACTTCTCTCACGAACTCTCTACTCTTTTCACTCTTCAGCCTCTTTCTTTTTTTTTTTCTGATCTATCTCTCCTCTTTCTGCTGCTCTATCTCTCTCTTTTCTTCTCTTGATCTCACAATCTTTTACCTCCACTTCTTCTATTTCTTTTTCTCTCACGCTCTGCTCTTCTTCTATCTCTCCTCTTTATACTTCGATCTCTTTTTCTTCGTTATCGGGTGCCCGTCTGATCGCAGAAAAAGGGTTTTATATATCTTCAGGCTGGGACCCACAAGCTCACACATTGGGCGCGTGGAGGGAGCACTCCCGGCAAGAGAATTCTGGAATGCCTTAGCCACGTGTCAGCATCTCGACGTTGTGACTAACCACGTGGCAGATTCTTCCATCTGGTTCCTTGCCTCGGATCACGAACCCTTTAACCTGGTACTTTAACTTCCACGTGGAGTATGCTCATAGGTTGTAGGTTCGTCCAGCACATGCTCGACCGAGTCACTGGCCTGGGAAACAACTGGAAGTGTTAGCTGTTCGTGCTAGCACAGACTTCATAAAGTAACGTACGAATATGCACAGACCTTAGATAATATAACAAAACATGCATAGTCATATAGCAAGACATGCACAGACATCAGGTAACGTGTAACAAAGTATGCATAGACCATGAGTGTGCAATAGAAAGAAGTGTGCACTGACCTTGTATCACACAAGTAAAGAATGTGCAAGAATTTTGATAACATAAAGGAAACATGCATGGACTCTAAATGACACGCATTGACTTTAGACAAGGTAACACAGGGTGTGCACCGACATGAGTAGCACAAGTAAAGACTTGCACCGACCGTGAATTATACACAAGTTGTAACTGCACCGACTTGGAAGCTCATGCGCATAAGATCTGCACCGACCTTGTCATGCCATAAGCACAACATGCACCGACTTGCTGCAGTGATGTGCTCAGATGTTATATGCATTGAAAACGAACATGCACAGACTTCTAGTGCTCAAGCCAAAACATGCACCGACCTTGCTGCACTTGAAGGCAAGACATGCACCGACCTTGACAATGCATTCTTTCAGAATGTGCACTGACGTTACTTGCTGAACAACCAGATGTGCACCGACTTGTCTATATGCATGAACAGTAAAGTGCACAGACTATATGAAGGCTTGACGCACTAGCACGGACCTTGTGTGTGCGCAGGCAAAGTATGCACTGACCTTATGCAGACTTGAACAGTGTATACACAGACCTGAATATGCATGTGCACAAACTTGTCTATTTTTCTGAGATGGTTTTAAGGGTGAAAAAATTCGTGGATCTAGGTTCTGTCTCACAGATATGTTGATGGGCAAACTGTTAGGGGTGGAATGAAACGATTGGGAAGGGGGGGGGGGGGGCTAAACGGAGGCTGATTGACATAAAAATGAAGTTGGGAGTGGGGAACAACGGGGGGAACAAACCCTCAAAAATTGAGGTCGATCAGACGGCTGGATTGGGAGAACCAACCTGCTCTTTGAGCTTCTATCATGGATCTCGAAATCTTGGACAACAGAACATAGATCGGGTTGTGGCGGCTCATTGGGGGCTCCGATGGCGGCGGTGGCGGTGGTGGCTGAGCTTCACACCCAGAGGAAGAAATAGAACTTCCAATCACTCCAAGATTTGGGGCATCACACCCTAGATATGCTGCAATCTCTACTGCAAGGGGAGTGATGGGGACATCTCCTGCCACTTCATCTTTTCCAGGCCCCGATGATCGTCGATGGCGTATGGTCTTGATTCTCTTCTTTATTTCGAGTCATATGATGTATTTTTTTTCTCTTATGTGAGTCTTGTCATGTAATTTCTCTTTGTATTTGAGTCGTGTGCCTAGGTTAGCAAGTTATTTACCTATGTTTAGAGTCAAATGGGCCTCTAATCCATCAATTGGGCCTATTGAGCCACCCTTGGACATGCTTGGTCTTTGGTGTAAATGTCAAGGGTATTATGGTCATGTAGAATGTTGGGCTCCTATAAATAGGACCCCAACCCCATTGTGAAAAACTAATGAATAGTTGAATGAAATTTGAAATCCAGTTGAGTGTTCCTAGAGTGAGAAGCTCCCTTCCTCTCTCTCTCTTTCTCTCTTTCTCTCTCTATCTCTCTCTCTAAAAGGGGCGACCCCTTCTCTCTCCCCCCCTCTCTCTCTTCCCCCCTCCCCAAAATTTGAATTTCCTTCTCTCCCCTCTCTCATCCACCTAGGCACCACCTCCTCCACTCTCCACTTGCCACCTCACCCACCTCTTCATATCCCTAGATCACCATAACTCCTCCATTCAATTCCCACCCTCTTCCAAGGTGACCCTTGGCACTCCCCATGCACCTCCTCCATCTCCCAAGGTAGAACACCTCTCCCCAAGCAACCCTCCACCTTCCCAAGGCACCTCTTCCCATCCCCAAGACCAGCATTAACCCCCCCCACCATTAATCCCAATTTCAAACTCTCATCTCCCTCCACTAGCTAATCTGCTCCCTCCCCCACTCTACCCTCCACCTCTGGCCGCAGCTCTCCCCTCTCCTCCTGCTAGCTTCGACCCAACAGCCCCTACACCCTCTCCCACACCCTGAGACGTCCCCCCTGGCCCCTCTCTCAACCAAGAAGCCTCCCGGGTCCCTCTCCCACCATTTGCTCCTCCTACACCCTCCATTCTTCCCCTCTACTTCCCACTACCAGTCTGGATCCTGCAGCAGCAGAATACTACGAACTTTCAGAGGCTGCCACGTCTTCACCGAGCATCTCCTGGAGGCATACCATATATTGCTGGAAAGACCTTAAAGTCATCTTCGTAGGAGAGGCAATCCCGCCTCAATCCGAGTTCGGAGCCGTCCAAGAGGATCGTTCTCGTCAGATCGCGCATCTGGCATCCGAGCAGAGACCAGAACCACAGTGTAGAAGCCACTGCGACCACATCCCTGCTCCTCTTGGTGCGCCGTTTGACCGAGATGTGATACTACCAGTCCTCTGTCCAACGCAGCAAGCGGAGCATCGTTGGGAGTTCGGAGCTCCCCGTTCCATTTAATCTCCCCCAGGTGCACATGTCAGTCCAGTGAGAGCCAACCCCGACACCCCTCCACTCTACAGGCTCTTTCTCTCTGTTCCGAACTCCCCTGGTGACCTTCCTAGTTGCTGCTCGAAGAAGACTCGGCCACGCTCGCATCCGTTTTAGTCCCGCGTCATTCGGATCTCAGGAGTGTTCGTGGCAACTTTATCTTCATGTTGCAGTGCTCTGGAATCAGTCTGAGCCAGAACGAAGAGGTCCAGTCCCAGAGTCTACCCCGCCCTACGATGACGTCCGAAAATTCCACAGAAATTCAGGAGCCCTCCCGGGACAATCAGCAATGATTTTGCACTGGTCTCGATGACTTCCAGGTCCGGTAGAGCTCGTGGCGGTGTCAAGAGTGACTACCTGTCCCGCAATTCTAGAAGTTTACAGAATCGACAGAGTAATCATTCAGCGCTATCTTAGCTTTCTTCCCTATTCCACCTGACCGGCTTAGCGCCCCTCCCTACGTGGAGGTAGTGTTTGAATGTAACCTTTATTTCCCCACCCCTAGTCCATCCCTCCTGCGTGAGGAGTAGTTCATGTAATAATTAAACAGGGAGACGCTTCACCGACGCAGTGTGCGGGGAACCCACACTTCCCCGCTTGCCCACGTCTCCGAACAGGGTCGGTTTCTTCAAAACCGGCCAGGTAATCTCTCAACCCTTGCTCATATTTTAGTGCTTGTTCAGTTAATATCCGTTAATGCTCCGCTGGAGTGTTAGAGAGCGCCCGGTCCTTAAAGCACCCTTGCTTTCGAGTGACCACCGTGGAGGAAGCGAGTGATCCGAGTCCCTTGTGGCACTCGGTCAGCCCTTCAAATTTAGGCTTCCATATCTTTGGGGGGGAACACATTCATAACCTTGCTGGCCCTCTACCAGCAAGGGTCTAGTCCCACCACCCTTGACTCGGCATCATCGAGTCACCCTTGGGTTGAGCGGCGCACTGGTGAGCGACCGTCTTCGATAGTCTCTAAGTTGCGAATTGTGCTTGCTATGGATAAGTCCGAGGGTTCTTTGTCTAGTTGCTGCATTCCATAAGTCATTTCACATCAGTTGGTATCAGAGAAAGTTTTAGACTTGTCTCTACTAAGTCTAGTCCTAGGGCCATTGCATTTTCACCCGGTGCATCACCTTTGTCCACTAGAATGGCCACCTCATACCCGTCACATCCTTCTTCTTCGTCTTTCCCCAGGGATCCCAAACCCCATGGGATTCCCGCTGCCAACAAGGTTGACCGCATCAACTCCCTCATGAAGGCCATGCCCAACATTCTTGGGCGGATTGATGATATCACCGCTCGACTCGATAAACTTGAGGAAAGTAGGCCCGCACCAAGAGTGAATGAGAGTGCCCCTCTAGAACACGTGGATAGTCCGCCTTTGAAGCTCTTAAAACTCAAAACCCCCGCCTTTAACGGATGCCACGGTCTAAACGTTATCTAGAGTGGGAAGCTTCGGTGGGCCAATTCTTTCAATGGTACACCATGACCGAGGAGGAGAAAGTGAACCTAGCCAAAAATCATCTAACCGAGCCAGCCAGTGATCATTGGTTAACTATTGAATGTGTAAGGAGGCTCCGCGGGCAAGCCCCAATAGCCACTTGGGAAGAAATGAAGACAAACTTAGGGAAGCCTACGCTCCCCAACACTCCCCTTCCCACCCGGCTAGCCAAAGCCCGAGGAGCACTACCACTCCTCCTTTCTCTCCCAGCCAACCCAAGACCTCCCTTAGGGCCCAAATTCCACCACTCCCAATAATTCCAACCCCAATCACCACCACCAACTCTCCCCAAATCAAGGACGACCCACTTCCATCCCTCCACAACCAGCCGATCCCAAGGGCAAGAGACCCTTAACCGACCCGGCTCCCCCCATGATGACCACCACTCCCCAACCAAAAGTCACTCACCCAACCCTCACCATTCAAACCCAAGTGGACCACGTGTCCACCCCTCCACCTAGGCCCATGACGGCCACCACCCCCAATCCACAATCCATCTCCAAACCCATACCCCACAAGCCTCCTTGGTCCCCACCACTGCCCCTCCATCATCCCCAAAAAGGGACGCACCCCCCAAATTCAATCAACCCAAACCTCCTCACCCAACCCACCTTCCTCTTCCAACCCCAATCCTATCCCAACCTAGGCCTCCACTACTTCCCTTACCAATCCCAAATCAAGTTTCCCTTTACCCTCCACCTCGGGTGCACCATACACCAACCTTCATCACTCCACCCCCAAAAGACCCTCTCAACCCGCTTGAAAGAATAAACAAGGCCATGAGTGAACATGAGGAGACCACGGCCCACAAGACCGAATCCCCGGGAATGAACACCAACCCAAAGCCTTCCCCACCCTTTAAGGAAATCCATACTCATATCAATAAAGAGGAAGGACATCAACTCATCCCCGTCCCAATTAACCCATACCTCCCCAAGCCAATCAATTTCACCCAAAAGGTGGTGACCATAGGAGAACTCATCATCAAATGGCTCAAGCAAAATCCCATCCCTCATGCCTTGAACTTACAAACCCCAACCTTGAAGCACCCTTTCCACTTAGTACCCATTAACTCCTCCCACACCACATTCCAATCCTCCTATGAGGTGAAGACTTTGGATGATCTTATCAAAGGTCTAGAATGGCAACTTGAGCTGACTAGCATGTTAGCTTTGGGAATCGACCGACCTAAGGGGCTCGACCTCACTCACCTATGTGTTGGGTCTATCACCTCAATGTGCACCATTGGTTGCTACACTAGTGACCTTCTATTATTCCTCTCCATACCCGATGAGCCCGACCTTCTCCCCAAATTGGAGCTTCTTATCTCGGTTAGAAAGCCAAGCCCTCCCCTCATGGCCGACCCACCCTCCAAGAACTTTGGCACAATTGTTTCATTAGAGGATGATGACGCACCACCATTTGAGGACCTTAAGGACATAGAATACCTCTCCCATGGCAACCCATTCCATGACCCCTTTGATCCCTCCCAATGGAAGCCAAGGAACCCATGAGACCTAACCGCCTTACCCACCACCCACCTTTCCCTACCCCAACCCACCATGTTGGACCCAATCCACCCCTTCCTAGACTCGGGTTACACCATGGGAACCATGACATTGGACAATATACACTTAGGGATTGAGGAAGTGCCCCACTCTATGATATCCACCTTCCTTGATCCCTTCGACCCTTTTAGTGGAAGTTCAAAGGCCAACCCACAACCCACACATGGAAGTCAACTTTAGGAAGGAAATCATATGTCTTGGCACCTCACACCGCTTGGCATGATTAGTACGTCGGGTCCACTCGTTCATATCACCCACATGTCAAGTAGGATGCATGATTGGTCCATATTCGGGCGTAACGGCCTCCCCCATTCAACATTGATCATACGCATGTTAGGAGCATCTACGGGTGTCCGGGTCCCCCGTCATTTATCACCACTTTGTATGATAGGTTCATCTATGGAAGCCCCAGCCCACCTAGGTCCATCAAAGTCTACATGGCAGCATTGCATGATAGGTCCGCATTTGGATGCCCTGGCCCCCCAATTTTCAAAACCCTTGATAGGGAATCTAGACATGCTCGGTCTACTTTTGGTTACCCAGGTCCACCCATCACCCCTAGAAGGTCAGCATTCACAAAATTGCATGACAACCTTCGAAAGCACATCAGCAAAAATAATGAGATTTGCGAAAGACAGGCCGACTCTCACCGACGCCACCAAAAATTCCACGTTGGTGATTTTGTGATGGTGAGGACTGAGAGACTCTCCACAGGAGCCATCTCGAAACTGAGGCCTCGTGGGGATGGTCCCTTCCAAGTTCTGAGGCGCATTGGCACGAATGCTTATGAGTTAGACCTCCCAAAGGATTACAGAGTAAGTCCCACATTTAATGTGGCTAACCTGGTGCCATATAGGGGCCCCACAGTGGTACCCAGTAAGGATGTTGAGCCCGTTCCCTCCTTTGAGAGAGCACCCACCCTTGAGAGAAAGCCACCAACCAGGAGAGACCAGCTTGAGCAGGTTGAGCGGATATTGAATGAACATGTCACTACCACCAGGAGCAAGGCGTATGAGCGCTACCTCATTAGGTGGAAGGGCCGGCCTCCTCGGAGGACACGTGGGTGAGTAGAGGGGATCTCCAGCAGCTAGACCCTGGCATTCTCGAGTAATACCACAACAGGAAGGACTCTTACTCGATAGAGTCGAGTTCTCCGCACCCCGGGAGTATGATGGGGTCATCACCACCTGATCCCGCACTCAGGGCCCGTCTCCTCGCCCCGGATGCATCTGGCATGGTCTAGTTATTTATTTTTGAGTCTTATGTAATTTTTATTTGAGTCATGTCATTGTATTTTCCCTTTGTATTTGAGTCGTGTGCCTATGTTAGCAAGTTATTTACCTATGTTTAGAGTCAAATGGGCCTCTAATCCATCAATTGGGACCATTGAGCCACCCTTGGACATGCTTGGTCTTTGGTGTAAATGTCAAGGGTATTATGGTCATGTAGAATGTTGGGCTCCTATAAATAGGACCCCAACCCCATTGTGAAAAACTAATGAATAGTTGAATTAAAATTTGAAATCCAGTTGAGTGTTCCTAGAGTGAGAAGCTCCCTTCCTCTCTCTCTCTTTCTCTCTTTCTCTCTCTCTAAAAGGGGCGACCCCTTCTCTCTCTCTTCCCCCTCCCCAAATTTTGAATTTCCCTCTCTCTCCTTTCTCATCCACCTAGGCACCACCTCCTCCACTCTCCACTTGCCACTTCACCCACCTCTTCATATCCCTAGATCACCATAACTCCTCCATTCAATTCCCACCCTCTTCCAAGGTGACCCTTGGCACTCCCCATGCACCTCCTCCATCTCCCAAGGTAGAACAACTCTCCCCAAGCAACCCTCCACCTTCCCAAGGCACCTCTTCCCATCCCCAAGACCAGCATTAACCCCCCCACTATTAATCCCAATTTCAAACTCTCATCTCCCTCCACTAGCTAATCTGCTCCCTCCCCTACTCTACCCTCCACCTCTGGCCACAGCTCTCCCTCTCCTCCTGCTAGCTTCGACCCAGCAGCCCCTACACCCCCTCCCACACCCTGGGACGTCCCCCCTGGCACCTCCCTCAACCTAGAAGCCTCCCGGGTCCATCTTCCACCATTTGCTCTTCCTACGCCCTCCATTCTTCCCCTCTACTTCCCACTACCAGTCTGGATCCTGTAGCAGCACAATACTATGAACTTTCAGAGGCTGCCACGTCTTCACCGAGCATCTCCTGGAGGCATACCATATATTTCTGGAAAGCCCTTCAAGTCAGCTTCGTAGGCGAGGCGATCCCGCCTCAATCCGAGTTCGGAGCCGTCCAGGAGGATCGTTCTCGTCAGACCGCGCATCTGGCATCTGAGCAGAGACCAGAACCATAGTGCAGAAGCCACTGCGACCACATCCCTGCTCCCTTGGTGCGCCGTTTGACCGGACGAGATACTACCAGTCCTCTGTCCAACGCAGCAAGCGGAGCATCGTTCGGAGTTCGGAGCTCCCCGTTCCATTTAATCTCCCCCAGGTGCACAGGTCAGTCCAGTCAGAGCCAGCCCCGACACCCCTCCACTCTATGGGCTCTTTCTCTCTGCTCCGACCTCCCCTGGTGACCTTCCTGGTTGCTGCTAGAAGAAGACTCGGCCACGCTCGCATCTGTTTTGGTCCCGCGTCATTCGGATCTCGGGAGTGTTCGTGGCGACTTCATCTTCATGTTGCAGTGCTCTGGAATCAGTCTGAGCCAGAACGAAGAGGTCCAGTCCCAGAGTCTGCCCCGCCCTACGACGATGTCCGAAATTCCACAGAAATTCAGGAGCCCTCCCGGGCCAATCAGCAAAGATTTGGCGCTGGTCTCGGTGACTTCCAGGTCCGGTAGAGCTCGTGGCGGTGTCAACAGCGACTACCTGTCCAGCAGTTCCAGAAGTGGACAGAATCGTGGAGTAATCATTCGGCGCTCTCTTAGCTTTCTTCCCTATCCCGCCGGGCCGGCTTAGCGCCCCTCCCTGCGTGGAGGTAGTGTTTGAATGTAAAATTTATTTCACCACCCCTAGTCCATCCCTCCTGCGTGAGGAGTGGTTCATGTAATAATTAAACAGGGAGAAGCTTCACCGACGCAGTGTGCGGGGAACCCACATTTCCCCGCTCGCCCACGTCTCCGAACGGGGTCGATTTCTTCAAACCGGCCAGGTAATCTCTCAACCCTTGCTCATATTTTAGTGCTTGTTCAGTTAATATCCGTCAACGCTCCGCTGGAGTGTTAGAGAGCGCCCGGTCCTTAAAGCACCCTTGCTTTCGAGTGACCACCGTGAGGAAGCGAGTGATCCGAGTCCCTTGTGGCACTCGGTCAGCCCTTCAAATTAGGGCTTCCATATCTTTGGGGGGGAACACATTCATAACCTTGCTGGCTCTCTACCAGCAAGGGCCTAGTCCCACCACCCTCGACTCGGCATCATCGAGTCACCCTTGGGTTGAGCGGCGCACCGGTGAGCGACCGTCTTCGATAGTCTCTAAGTTGCGAATTGTGCTTGCTATGGATAAGTCCGAGGCTTCTTTGTCTAGTTGCTGCATTCCATAAGTCGTTTCACATCAGGGAGGAAGAGAGAGGGGCGCCCTTGGACAATTGCAACAAATGCTTTTTTCTTCTCATTAATTCTATGAAAATAATGAAATACAAGGGTTTTATAACACTAACTAAAAGACCTAAACTAACCTCAGATCTAGGGTTAGGGAGGGGCAATTAGGGGATATGAAATTCTTCTCCCATGTGGTCACAATAACACAATAAAAAACTAAAAGAGGGGGGGGGGGGCTCTTCAAGTGGGCAAGTGGCCAAGTTGGAATTTTTCACTTGGTCATCATTCTCCCATGGACCAAAGACTAACCCCGGTGGGCCCTAGATGTTAGGTGGCCCAATGAGAGAGAGGGTGGGGGTCCAGCCGGGCCTACGTGGCCTTTTGCAAAGAAACCCATTAATCCCTAAGGACTAACCCATTAGTTTATAATTGCCTTACAATTTAAACCCAATTGACTCAAGGATATAAATGCAAACAAAAAATGTTAGTGGCCTTACTTTGATGTCCCCATGAATTGTCCTCGGGTGGGAGAAACTCGACCCCGTCGAGTAAGGGGTACGGCTGCTCATATGTCACTCATGCGGATCTGTATCACTGCTCGTGTGATCCATGTGTCGTCGGATGTGGGTCATGCTCTCCACCATACCAGGTAGCGCGGGTACGCTCCACTCCTAGTAATCGTCACCTGCTCACCCCGTATATGTTTTATATGCTCACGCTGATGTGGGAATGAGGCTAGTGGTGGACACTCAGGGGTGGGGTCACTCTCAAAGGGAGGAGACGGCTCAAAGACTCACTAGGAATCACCGTTGGGTCCCTGTAGGTGACTAGATCCGAGGCTTTGAATGTAGAGATGATCCCATATTTGTTAGGCAAGTCCACAACGTACGCATGAGATCCGACTTGCCTCACACTCGAAAGGGACTGGCACCGCGAGCTTGCATTAGACCGACTCGACTCGACGTATGCAACTCCCTATATGCTCGACAAATGTATGTATAGACTCTTGACAAACTGAACAACTAAAGAAATACAAGACTCACACAAGACCTAGACAAACCTAATGCTATGCAGACCCATACTTATGCAATGGTGGTCCAGGACATCCATAGGTGTGACTTGCATACACACGACGCAACCTAATGTTGGTGGAGTCATGGAATCCTAGACATCCCGATATGCACCATTCAGGCAATGACGTCTCTTTGGGTTTGGGAGGGCCTGGAAAGCCAAAGTTACCTTCTTCATCCCTAGATGATGGTGATGTAGGCAACTCTTCCCGATGAAGTATAGGTTGACTAGCCTGTGTGGAAGAGGTGTGATAGTGGACTCCCTTGACAAAGTGGAGTAGAGATGGGGGGTCAAGAGGTTCACTAGGGAAGGGGTCGAAGGGATCAAAGAATTTGTGACCCCTCGAGATGGGTTCCCTCACTACACGGTCCCATGTTTGGAATTCTTGAAGTTGTAGATGGTCACCTTCATTCATTAGGGTAGATGGGACGGTGGTCTTATGTAGAAGATATGGTTCCTCCCTAGGGATAAGTGGAATGGAGTTAGGCTCGGCCGGCATGGAGAGGAATAAAAGAACCTCCGTGGTCACATGACCCAGGTGCACACGGAGGTAATTGATCCCAAAGCGGGATGCATGAAGCCACGACCTTTGGGTCGGTCGAAGCCTGGGGCCAACATGTGCGTCAACTTCAACTGCCAGTCTAATCCCTTAATAAGGTCTTCCAATGTATCAACATGGTGACAAGACAGGAACATTGTGTGGAATGAGTTGACGGGCACTACTTGTAGTGCTGGGTCCACGGATGGGTAGCAAGGTGCTTTAGGGACCAAGCCCTTCTTAAGCCAGCTAAGTAGTGGCTCTTCGATAATTAACTTCCCCGTTAGAAGCAAGGGTGACTCTAGCTGAGGTGGCTCCGAATAAAGATCGGAAGGTGAGGCTTGTGGTAAAACTTCTCCCACTGGTGTGGAAGGGACATCCTCTATGAGGGGGAGAGGACCCTGGGACTCTGTAGGTGGTGCCGGGTGGAGGTTACTGGCTATGACCTCCTTAGGCTCGGGCAGGAGTTCGTCAATATGAGCGTACATCCTATCCACCCGATCCGAAAATATTTTCAAGAGTTCGGCAAAGGTAGGGTTTGGGGTAGGGGCATCGTGGTGGACTAGCTCATATGCAACTGGCCTAGTCTTGGGTCTAGGCTCATCTAGGTGCGGGACCCTTGGCCTCCGACTGTGACCTTCCTGATGGTAGGTGACTGGGTGGGGTCGGTTGGAGGTGACTGGGTGGGGCAGGTAGATCCTTCTAAGCTCATCCTTTATCTCACGCCATGACTCGATAGGCCATTACCTCCTAATTTTCCTCAAGCCTTCAATGCTTCTCCATTTCTCGGCGGCTTTGTGGAAAAGCCTCTTTTTGGCAAAACTGACCTCCATGGCTCCGGACATAGAGTAACACTCGAAATATTTGTCCATTGCGGCTTCCCAAAGTAGGTAGTCGCTTGGGACGATGGAGCCATAAAAGTCTGAGGCTTCGGGCCTACGGAAGAGGAGGGGATGGTTTCCAAGCCCTTGGGTATCGCGCCACCATTCATATGTCCTGGGCGATTGGGAAATCATGGGAAAGTGGGGGAACTTATAGGATGGACATGCAGACACAAAGTGACAAGACAGGCTGACACTCTAATGGACTAGACACGACCCTAATTAGCAATGCAAAGTTGGAATGCAGACTCGGATATAAACCTAGACTCAACCAGTATCCGGTACGTGGCGGAGGTATGATCCGAAGATCGCACTCACGCAAGTGTGCTACCTTCCCAATAGGTGTAACCTATCATTCCGGGGACACCTTTTAATATACCAGGTATAGGATGCAATGCGACACCCTGAGACCGACTACCCTAGACTCAAACTAGCTCTGATACCAATTTGATGCGGGACAGGATCCGACTCGGTACCGATTGGATGCGAACCTGGGACTCTAGGCAAGCTCGCGACTCTCCCTAGCAAGCGAAGCGCGTGCGGATCTGCATGGTTGAGAAACCGGCAATGAGTCGAGGGTGGTCAATGCTCTCGCTCGTGCCCGGATTGGGCCACGGGACGGGTCACACTCGCTCTCTCGCAACGGTGATTGAAATAATATAACGAGCTAGATATCTTAACACTCAAGCAGTGGCATAAAAAACAAATACGTAATGAGAAAATGCGATAAAAGGGAGAAGCGAGAACGTACCTCCACGCTCCTGGCGTGGGGAAGACAATCCCGGCCAAGACCCGTACTCCCGGTACAGTAAATAATCAATAAATTACAGCAATGAATTTTATGCCCACTCCACGCAGGGAGGTAAAGGGCGACAACAACGACCCGGTAGTACCGAACTCGGGTTGACGGGCAGCAAGCCGGAAGGGCTTTCGGGCCGGAGGCGTGCTGCTCGTCCGACTCGGCACTGTTCCGACTCGCTGGATAGCAAGCGAACTAGTCACGTGGGACGTCAGCTTCTAGTCGACTTCTGGTCGAGGCGGTTGGCTGGGACACCGGTGAAATGTTCCTCTTCGATCCCTGAAGTCGGCAGGGGATGAATCTGAGCCGGCGTATTTTTGAAAGAAGTAACCGACGGACTGCTCTTGCTAACCTGTCTCAGGATAGAGCTGCGCGCTTCCATGAGAATGATCACCACGCCCAGATCCGGGTTCGGATCGGGATGAAACTAGTGCCGTTACGAAGAGCACTTAAAGAGCTTTGACATATGTGAATTTCAGATCTATCCAACGGTCTTGATCGAAATGAAAAACTCTGTGCTTTGTAGTTATTTCTGGCTCAGAATCCAGATCAAGAAGGACAGAGTGTGATCTACCTGAAAATGTATTTTGACCGATGGGAATTCGATGGATCTAGCTCTTGGGGATTTTATGGGTGAGAGGGGGGGATGTGAGGATCACACACAAATATTTTGGTATTTTTCTGAGATGGGTTTAAGGGTGAAAAAATTCGTGGATTTGGGTTCTATCTCACAGATATGCTGATGGGCAGACTGTTAGGGGTGGAATGAAATGACTGGGAAGGGGGGTAAACGGAGGCGGATTGACATAAAAATGTAACTGGGAGTGGGGAACAACAGGGGGAACAAACCCTCAAAAATTGAGGTCGATCATATGGCTGGATTGGGAGAACCAACCTGATCTTTGAGCTTCTGTCTTGGATCTCGAAATCTTGGACAACAGAACATAGATCGGGTTGTGGCGGCTCCGATGTCGGCGGCGGCGGCGGCGGTTGAGCTTCACAGCCAGGGGAAGTGATAGAACTTGCAATCACTCCAAGATTTGGGGCATCACACCCTAGATCTGCTGCAATCTCTACTGCAAGGGGAGGAAGAGCGAGGGGCGCCCTTGGGCAATTGCGACAAATGCTTTTTTCTTCTCATTAATTCTATGAAAATAATGAAATACAAGGGTTTTATAACACTAACTAAAAGACCTAAACTAACCTCAGGTCTAGGGTTAGGGAGGGGCAATTAGGGGATAGGAAATTCTTCTCCCGTGTGGTCAAAATAACACAATAAAAAACTAAAAGAGGGGGGGGGGCGCCCTCTTCAAGTGGGCAAGTGGCCAAGTTGGAATTTTTCACTTGGTCAATATTCTCCCATGGACCAAAGACTAACCCCTGTGGGCCCTAGATGTTAGGTGGCCCAATGAGAGAGAGGGTGAGCATCCCGCCGGGCCTACGTGGCCTTTTGCAAAGAAACCCATTAATCCCTAAGGACTAACCCATTAGTTTATAATTGCCTTACAATTAAAACCCAATTGACTCAAGGATATAAATGCAAACAAAAAATGTTAGTGGCCTTGCTTTGATGTCCCCATGAATTCTCCACGAGTGGGAGAAACTCGACCCCGTCGAGTAAGGGGTACGACTGCTCATATGTCACTCATGCTGATCTGTATCACTGCTCGTGTGATCCATGTGTCGTCGGATGTGGGTCGTGCTCTCCACCATACCAGGTAGCGCGGGTACGCTCCACTCCTAGTAATCGTCACCTGCTCACCCCGTATATGTTCTATATGCTCATGCTGCTGTGGGAATGAGGCTAGTGGTGGACACTCAGGGGTGGGGTCACTCTCAAAGGGAGGAGACGGCTCAAAGACTCACAAGGAATCATCGCTGGGTCCCTGTAGGTGACTAGATCCGAGGCTTTGAATGTAGAGCTGATCCCATATTCGTCAGACAAGTCCACAATGTACGCATGAGATCCGACTTGCCTCACACTCGAAAGGGATTGGCACCGCAAGCTTGCATTAGACCGACTCGACTAGACGTATGCAGACTCCCAACAAACTCTACGAAACAAAGACTCACACATGACTTAAGGCAAACCTAATGCTATGCAGACCCATACTTATGCAATGGTGGTCCAGGACAACCATAGGTGTGACTTGCATACACACGACGCAACCTATTTTTGGTGGAGTCATGGAATCCTAGACATCCCGATATGCACCATTCTAGCAATGACGTCTCTTTGGGTTTGGGATGGCCAGGAAAGCCAAAGTTACCTTCTTCATCCCTAGATGATGGCGATGTAGGCAACTCTTCCCGATGAAGTATAGGTTGACTAGCCTGTGTGGAAGAGGTGTGATAGTGGACTCCCTTGACAAAGTGAAGTAGAGATGGGGGGTCAAGAGGTTCACTAGGGAAGGGGTCGAAGGGATCAAAGAATGTGTGACCCCTCGAGATGGGTTCCTGTTGAATATATCCAGGTGATTTTGATGATAACAAAACCCAGGTTATATGTTTTCTCGCGTGCTATGTGTGACGACCCGGAGATCCGGATACCGATATACTGATGTTATCGATATACCGATACCAAGAACTGGGGAAGCCACCCAAGAGGCTGATGAGGCCCCCGAAGGGTTGGAAAGTTCGCTGAGGAGTCACATAATGAATTGGAACCACACGCACGCGCATATTAATTAAATTGATAATTTGAAGATTTATACGGAAGCAATTGCAATTAATATCAGAGTGATAAACAATATGTACACTAGTCTAGAGTCACAAAAGCACAAGTCCACTGCACAAAGAAAGCCCAAAAGTACAACTACACGGGGCATACCCCGGTCAAAAGTACCCAAAAAGGACGGTCTAACTAACGATGGCTCTCTAAACGCTATCCCCAAAAACGCGGGGACCACCGGCCGGAAGCTGCGGCTGCTCACCTGAAAGAAGAAAGGGTGAGTCACAGCCAGACTCAGTAGGGGTCACGCGGATCCCTACCTCGCACGAAACAAGCAGACATGCAATTATAAGCAATTAAAGCATGCATTTAATACAATAACCGTGCATTGGCATAAACAATACAAGTATAGCAAAGCTGTAAAGCCTAACTAAACAGTGTAAACAACCGATCATATGCCAACGTGAATACACATAAATATTAGCATCTGAAGCTAAATCTACCGATAGAATGAACCTCAACTACTCCAGGTGACAAGAGACCGTAGAAGGTACCCACTAGAAAACAGAGACAAGATGCGTCCACTAACGGCTTACACTGCGTTTCCAGCAACTCGCAAGTCAGGCTGACAACAAGCGAGAGGCGAAACAGTACCGAACCAAGAACTAGTCAGAGTAACACTCGTCAGTGTCAGTCCAGGCCTCTGACCACGTGTGCACACACTGACTCCTGCCTAGAGCCAGGCCTCTAGCTAGTTTTCCCCCCCGTAGGACGCTACGGTAAAGAGCCGGAGGCCCACGGTAACTAGCTTAAAAACCACTCGACGGGAATACCCTTCCACCTTTGCCAGGCGGATCGACACTGAAAGTCTCAGGGCTAAGTCTAGTGGTTCTATCATAAGGAAAGTGGAAGTACTCTACCGGGATTTAAAAGTGAGCCATTATTTATAAGATAATTTAAACATAGCGGTCATGCAACATGAAATGCATTAGAAGATGAACTCGCCACTTTTAGAGCACCAGAGGGTGTAACGGTCCAACCCAGACCGTTATAGAGCGTAACGGTCTAGGGTAGGTGCGTTACCTCTCTGTAACGTGCCACCCGGGACCGTCAGGATCACCCGAGGCCACTGCCCAACGCCCAGAGGTTAACAGTCTGTAACGCACCAGGGGTCATGCGTTACATGACTGTAACGCACCCCCTTAGGGCCATTAGAGACACCCGAGCGCTAATCTATTGGAATACTGGAAACACAGGGTGTAACGGTCTAAGGCAGGGGCGTTACATTGATGTAACGCACCATTCGAGGCCGTTACAACCACCCGAGAGAAATTTAGCACACAGGTTTTCACCGAAATGTAACGCACCTAGGCTGGTGCGTTACAACACCCTAACGGCCCTAGATAGGTCCGTTAGGTCGACCACACCACCAGTTGCCCAGACGCTGTGACGCTCCCACTGGGGCCGTCACGCTTACGTAACGCACTAGGTGAGGTGCGTTACGCGTGTGACGGTTGCTAGAATGACCGTCACACAAGCTGGGTTGCGAGTATGTCCGGTTTGAAACCGGAACATTCCCCGGTCGACCGAAATCAACGGGGCTCGCGCTAAAACCTGTTCCTTGCTCATGCACACAACCATAACACCAATCTAACACTAGGAAACATAAAAGACAATGCTCATGGAAGATCAAAACATAAAAACATGCTCATGGGGCTAAAAATACAAATTTTAACAATGGCATGCGACTAGGCCGCAAAATGACATGCATGTGGTATGGAAACGCTCCTAGGGAGGTCGGGAATCCACCCCCCTACCTGGAACAAACCGAAACGGCCACCCGGACCGCATGCAAGGACGAAGCCTCCACGCCCTTCCTCGCCCCGTCCCGTATCCTCGAGCCGCGATCCATGCCGAGGTGGGCGTCAACGCGCTCCACACGTCGCCACGAGTCCAACGGTGCCCTTCACTTCGCAATCTGTCGCTGTTGTTGATATTTATTTGTCTATATCTTTCTTTTGAGGTTTGGGGAGTGGTATGGTAAGATAACAAACAAACAATCAAAGATCTACTCAAACCTATGAACATGTGATCATGAACCTAGGCAATCATAGCTAGCTCTAGCATGGGCATGCTATCTCAATCAAACTACGCTAAGGAAAAGGAAAACACACGCCAGGGCGCGGAGCAAGGAATAAATAAAAACACACCGTGAAGGTGGAACAAGCAAGGAAAATAGAAAGATATAATGAAGAAGACAGTTAATGCCCAATACCAAGGAAAGATGTGATCGCCACCAAAGTAAAAATAAGTCAAAAAACCTGAATATACCTTGGAAATAGGTGGATGAAACACCCGCCCACGGGAGAGAAAACCAGAGAAAGCCTGCAGATTAACTTAGAAGTAACGGCCAGAAACCCGTGCGTTGCTTGGAAGTGACGGCCACACGATAGACCGTCGGAAGAGAATGACGCGCCTGCGCAAGACCGTCAGATAACCTGCAGTAACAAAGCTTGAATTCTTTTAACTCCAACTCTTCCAGCCGGCTAGAAGACCTGGGCCTCGTGTCAATGAACCTGTAAACCTGCCAAAGATGTAGAAAGACCAAACACAACAACCTCAATTAGTCCTTTTCACAAGCATAGCATCAATTCTCAAAGGACTTAACATCATCAAAAGGAAAGGGGATTACCGGGGAGTTTTTAGTTTTTTAACCCCTCTGGGTGTTTTAAAAGTTTGGGAAGATGTTTATATGCCTAGAGGACAGTGAAAAACGTGGAGAAGGAGGAGGGATAATGCTTTGATTGAGGAAAAACCAGGGAAGAACTCAAGCATGCAATGATAAACTTGAAAGACCAAAACCAAAGTACTCCCTTGATTATGAGATGGATGGACGTGGGAAGCAGTTCCTCTTGGGTGAAGATGGCTCCTGAGTTTGGCAGCACTTCGTCGTGAATTCCAAATCTTCCTCCTCGGGCCATGAAGTCAAGGGCTCTATTTATAGACCCTCAAACTCTCAGGTCGAGCAGAGGATAATTCAGCGAGATAAAGGGATAACTCTTAGCAAATCCTCGAAGATAATATCACCAAGAGTCCATAGGATCGAACGGGAGGTCCTGAGGATCAGATTTGAAAGAGATATCGTCAATCCAAAACCCTTATCTCGACCACGGAGTAGCAAAGAAAAGGCCTGAACTGCCAGGACTCTCTGGAGGAAGTAACGGCTGCACGACACCGCCACTTGGAAGTAACGCATCAAGGATCGTCCGTTACTATCAACCTTATTCCTAAAAGATAAGATCGACAAGAAGAAGACCCAACAAGTTGGACTCTTCAAGGAAGCAACGGCCAAGGCATAGGGCGTTGAAATGAAACAACGGCTGCACGACAGACCGTTATTATCAACGTGGAATCAAAAGGATAAGCTTTTCAACGAGGCCTTAAGCCTTAGGACTCTTCAAAGAGTAACGGTCCAGATCCCATCCGTCAGAATGAAACAACGCGCCTGGTTCGGACCGTTATTACCATTGAGTTTCAAAAATAGCAATAAAGGGTTGCTAAGATTTATTCAATGAAGCGCCACCAGGAGCCAATTCTTAATCCAGGAATTAAGACCCAAGAAACAGGCCTCAACTGATCAAGAGACTTAATGAAGAGTGAACAACTCGGAGCACCATATAGAATGAAATAGGGAGATGACCCGACTTTTTGGGTATAAAACGGGTGTCAACAGATGCCCCTCCTTAACGTCCTCTTTGCAGGGGAGCAAGCGGAGGTGAAGCGAAAGCGAAGTGGAACATGAAAGATGAAGCGGAAATGAAGCGGAGTGTATCAAAAAGAGGGCGTTAAGGTAAACGACACCCGTTCTTTACCGACAAGCGATAGGAATTTTTTGGAAAACTTTGAATTGACCACAAGGAAATAGCCAGCCAAAGGGATGCGAGTCTGGAGGAACTAATTAACTAAGGAAAGGAAACACGGCTAGCCGCCGGAGGCAACGGAAAGGAAAGAGACTAAACTCCAGACAGGAATCTTCAGCGAACCAGATCAAGCGAGCAGATCGAAGGAAACCTTCTTATTCAGAGTGGAATGATTCTCCTTATTCATAATCAAGAACACAGCTGTTCACCATCAACGAGACACCTTGAACAGATGAAACTCATGAACGCTCAAAGAATGCGTATGATGCATGCTGGGCTAAATAAAACAAATCATCAAATCAAATGCAAAGAAAGATAAAATAACAAGATACTCGAGAATAATATTGCTAAATTGGAGCAATCAAGGTCAGGACACTATCTGCAACAACGGCGTGCAAGATAGAACCATCGTCCCCAAATTTATTCCAACTTAACGGCTTATCCAACGATTAAACATGTGAACTTAGATCATCATCATTTTTGTTTAAGGGGAACATCAGATCCCAGGACACATGAATGACCAGCCGGTTCTCGAGATAATATATCATAGGTAACATATAGTAATGCATTAAAGGAGTGAGGGAACGAGATACAATACCCGACTTACCTGCCTGACGGATGGCAAAGCAAGACTTTTTTTTTCTTTTTTCATAATCCCTTCATGAAAGATTTGGTTAGCCAACAAATATGATCAAGAATCAAAGCATAACCAAGGAACATTATAGCATAACATGGAATCATTTGAGCATCAATTAGACCATTTAATTCATCAAGAAACTTGCAAGCATATAACGGTCCAACGTAAGGGCGTCACATCAAGCAACGGATCACACCTGGTCCGTCATTCATCAGGCGGTTCACATTCTTCAATAAAACAGTCCAACACAAGTAACGGTCACAGAAGCATGCGTCAGAAGGATGTGGCGGTCTAGCGATAGACCGTCATATCTCCTGAGCATTCAAAAAAAAAACAACCGAACGGTCACTCAGCCCTCATTCCATTCAACAACGCCCCAAAACCTCCAACCGAGAAGAGCTCTGGCGACTCCAACCTCCACTGCTTCAATGGCCGGCGACGAGGCTCCCCAGCCGCCACCAAAGAAGAGAGAGAGAGGGAAGAGGATGGCAATACGGCGGTTCCACCGCCGGCTTGAACGGGAGGCGATCCCGCCGGTGGAAGAAGAACAACCGGCGAGGAGAAGTCCAAGGGAGGAAGAAGAAGCTCCCACGGCCACGGAGGACGAAGGGGAAGCTCCCTTGGGTGCAGAGGAGCCCAAGGAACCGAAGAAGAAGAGGAAGAGAGCCATGGACCACGAGGTAGGCCCCCGCCCTAATTTTCCAATTTTTGATTTTTTTGTGTTTATTTATGGATGCATGTGGGGAAAAGGGGTAGAAATGGGTCTACGAACCCACTAGGAACAATTGTAGGCCATTTGGCCACAGTGGGAGACTACGGGGATGCAAGGGAAAAAGTTCCCACACGCAGACCATGTGACGGTCCTGCCAGCGACCGTCACACGCCCGACGCATCAGGCTTCGTCCGTCAGAGTCAAATGACGCCCTACCCCAGGGCCGTCACTCTTGCCAGGGAATTAAACTATTTTTTAGGTTTTTCAATTTTCAAAATTTTTATTTTGTTTTCAATTATGAATGATTATGCAATGATTATATGATGCAATTGGACTAATGAATGATCTAAAATGCAAATGCAGGGGAAGAGAAGATCGCGGATCTCCTGGCTACAGATCCGGGCAGTGTACCAAGCATTGCCCGATTACCAGAGAGAGAGATTAGCCGGGATGGGATTCACCGAGGTGCTCAGCATCGAGGTGATCCGGATGGATACGCCACTGCTGTACGCCTTGCACGAAAGATGAGACCCGATCAGCAGGGCATTCATCTTCCCATGGGGCCATATGATCCCCACGCTGGAAGACATAGCGAGGATTACAGGATTGAGAGTCCACGGATCTGCAGTGATAGGGTGGACATACAACGATTATAGAGAGATGGCGCAGCAGCTGCTCGGGTTGGATTTTATCAGGCCGGGACAGTCCTCATCTCAGCTTTCGAGATCAGTGCTGCAGGAGAGCTTAGGCTTGAGAGGAGCGGCGATCACCGTGGGAGAGCTACCCGAGGAGCATCTGGGCAGAGTGATAGACCAGGTGCGCCCTCGCGTGGCGGCGAAGGCAGGACCAGAGGGGGACAGGGTGCTCAGACGCTTCCTGATGCTGCTATTCGGGAAGCTCCTCTTCGCGACTCGGGCGGATGTCATCAGCTGTAGACTGCTGCCCATGATAGAGAATTTGGGCAAAGTCGGGAAATACGCCTGGGGAGCAGCAGTGCTGGCGTTCTTGTTTGATTCCCTGAGCACCACGGATCGGCAGACAATGCTGGGCGGCTTCTCGCCTTTTCTACAGGTAAATGCACTTTATATGCTTTCTATCATGCAATGATGTTTATGATTATGCCATGGGACTGACTTGATTTCTAAATGCAGATCTGGAGCTACATGTACCTCCCGGGCATCGGGAGAGGCGCACTACTCCAGCCCGGCCGCATACCGATCGCGAGGCGATGGTCGGTGGCGAGGGACACGGGGTCGATTATCAGATTGACCCGGACGATCCAGGATGACTTGGACTCCTTCCCACACACGTCGGTAAGTCCAAAAACCCAGAATGATTCTTTTATGTTTCTAAATGCTTCTAAATGCTGACCAGGTGAATGCTGATGAATGAACTAAATGCTCTCAGGTGAGATGGACCCCGTACCGCAGTGAGGGATACACGGGACAGCCGTGGGTGGAGGCCGCTCTATCGTACCGGGGGCGAGACATATGGTTGCATTGTATCCATATCATCGAGCCTCTGCACTACAGGCTGATCCTGCGGACTCGGGGACTACACCAGCCCGAGGTGACCTTCTGGGTGACGCCCTTACATTGCTTGATCAGTTGGAATAAATTTGGGGACGATGGTTCTATCTTGCACGCCGTGGTTGCAGATAGTGTCCTGACCTTGATTGCTCCAATTTAGCAATATTATTCTCGAGTATCTTGTTATTTTATCTTTCTTTGCATTTGATTTGATGATTTGTTTTATTTAGCCCAGCATGCATCATACGCATTCTTTGAGCGTTCATGAGTTTCATCTGTTCAAGGTGTCTCGTTGATGGTGAACAACTGTGTTCTTGATTCTGAATAAGGAGAATCATTCCACTCTGAATAAGAAGGTTTCCTTCGATCTGCTCGCTTGATCTGGTTCGCTGAAGATTCCTGTCTGGAGTTTAGTCTCTTTCCTTTCCGTTGCCTCCGGTGGCTAGCCGTGTTTCCTTTCCTTAGTTAATTAGTTCCTCCAGACTCGCATCCCTTTGGCTGGCTATTTCCTTGTGGTCAATTCAAAGTTTTCCAGAAAATTCCTATCGCTTGTCGGTAAAGAACGGGTGTCATTTACCTTAACGCCCTCTTTTTGATACACTCCGCTTCATTTCTGCTTCATCATTCATGTTCCACTTCGCTTTCGCTTCACCTCTGCTCGCTCCCCTGCAAAGAGGACGTTAAGCAGGGGCATCTGTTGACACCCGTTTTATACCCAAAAAGTCGGGTCATCTCCCTATTTCATTCTATATGGTAAATGCCTCATGTCTGTTATGGACCCCCCTCTGTTAAGGACCGTTATGGATACAGAGGGTGAATGTATACAGACATGAGAGCGTAGTGTGGACCCCCCTCTGTTAGGGTGCTAGGCCTGGATACAGAGGGGGGTGAATGTATCCTTCTATGTAAAATGGCCAAATAAAAACTAGGATGCTAGAGATAGACACAGAATAGAACCAATTCGATTCAACTCAAATACAAACACTTGGAGCGTGCCTATTCAAGCATCTAGCGGAAGCAAAGCAATCAATCAAACCACTGCACAATAGATTTTTAGGTGGTTCGGTCCACAGACCTACATCCACCTCTCACTCCCAACCGGAGTGAGACTTCACTAGCAAATGCTAGAACCAAGCAGACTCAGTCTGCAAACAGTTGCTGCCACACAGCTTGACCAGGGGAACAGCCTCCCCTCTTCCTCCCAACCGGAGGGACACCCAAGTGACTCCCAGCCACTTGGAAACTAGAGGTCGAAGACCTCTCTTCCTCCAGACCAGGAGGGACCACTGGACTTGCAACCACAAGCCCAGAACCGGAGGACTAGCCTCCCTTCCTCTAACCAGAGGGCAACCCACAAGTGACAACCTGTCACTTGCAA
This sequence comes from Amorphophallus konjac, assembly GCA_022559845.1. Lineage (NCBI taxonomy): Eukaryota > Viridiplantae > Streptophyta > Magnoliopsida > Alismatales > Araceae > Amorphophallus > Amorphophallus konjac. The sequence continues at coordinate 64,585 of JAHNEJ010001767.1, read as the reverse complement.
CCTGGAGATCAGATCTCCCTTCTCCTGAACCAACAGGAGGAACCCGACCCCCAACAGGGCAATCGGAAGAACAAAGATGATCAGAAAACAAAGGAAAACAATAAAGGAAAATGACACAGCAATCAGAAAGCTGTAAAACGAAATGCACAATGTGGCTCTCAACGGAGCTGACTGGCCTGGATCTGATCCACGGTCCAGCGAAGACAGATCTTCAAGAAGCTTCTTCCTTCTTCTCCACGAGCTCTCTCGCTCACTCTCTTTCTCTCTTTCTTTCTTTTCTGCTCTCCAAATCTCTCACTCTCTATCTCTCTTTCTTTCTCTTCTACTCTCCTAATCTCTCACTCACTGCTCTCTCTTCACGGCTTCTCTCTTCTATCTCTTCTTCCTCTCTTTTCCTTCTTTTTCTCTTTTTCTGGATCGAAGGGCTTTCTGCTCTTCAGGCTTCTGCTTCGATCTCCCTTCATCTGAAGACGAAGGCTCCATTATATACCAGCAGCAGCAGCAGCAGGGCGCGTGTGGCTTCCACAGTTCCCGCCCTTAGAATTCGGACCACGTGGCAGCATCCAGCAGGCTGTCAGAACACGTGTCCTTATCTAGGCACTCTCCTTATCCTCGGATCACGTGCCCAGCACCAGTACGCTCAGCAACTGGAGTTAGATGGCGTCAACTCACTTGCTCCAAAGAGTTGACGCAGCCATTAGATATCTTCAATCTTTTTAACCGCTGCGTCGACTCCATCAGCCTGCTGCGTTGACGCAACGGTATCGGCAGTCCAGTGATCAAGTCTTCAACAAATGGGCATGCTGCGTCGACGTTATCAGCATGTTGCGTTGACGCATTGAACATGTACATTTGTATACTGGCGTCTCTTAAGCCGCTGCGTCGACGCTGCTTGTTGATGGCGTTGACGCAGTGGAAGATATCGTGAAAGCTTCGTCGCTTGTAAGAGTCTCTGCTTCTTTAACTGCTGCGTCGACGCTGCTTGCTTGTGGCGTTAACGCAATAGAAGACATCGTGAAGGCTTCGTCTACTGATGCGTGGACGCTTTAAGCTTCAGGCGTCGACCCTGTTCCCTTCAGCAACAATAATGAAGTGTATAGACTTAGTGTTAACGTGAAGCATTGTATAGACTTCAGAGATCAATATAGCAAGTGTGTATAGAGTGAGGGTGTGTATAGACTTAGCAGTCTAGGCCTCTAACAACGAGTGTATAGACTTGCAACTCTTCATGAGATCTCAGTGTATAGACTCAACCAATGTATATAGTTGAAGATCTAACAATCGAGTGTATAGAGTTAGTTATGTGAGCATGCATTGTATAGACTTCACACATGAAGACATCCGCTGTTCAGACTTGAATAACATTCAACAATGCATAGACTTAGGCATTCTGTTCAAGACAAAACCAAAGTACAGACTTCATATTAACGTTGAACCCAATGTACAGACTCTATGATATGAAGCCAATGTCCATACTTGAAGAGAAAACAAATGTATGGACTTTGACGGAGTGAGACAATGTTCAGACTTTGAAGATACACTGTGGATGTACAACCTTGGAAGATCATGGAGTGTATAGACTTGAAAGTCTGAAGGCGATGTACATACTTTTATGCCCAAAGGCGATGAACAGTGAATCAGTGTATAGACTTCAAAGTTCATTGAAGGATGTACAAACTTCAGAACTGAACGTAGGCAAAGACTGATAATGTATAGGCTTCATGAAGTGCATGCTACAGTGATGTATAGACTTAGACGCAACATGCTATGCAATGTACACACTTGATGTAATGCATGCCGATGTACAGACTTCAATTGAAGTCAACCGAAGAGTGTATATACTTTATGAATGCATATGCCAAGACCAATGTACAAACTTGATCGAATGTCTAGACTTTGCATGAACAGTCGATGTGTAGGCTTGAAGAACTGAAGCCCACGTTGTATAGACATGACCTAACAGTCCAGTGTATAGACTTGAATAGCTGAAAGCTACAATGAGAGAGTGTATACACTTGACCAGATCAAGGGCAATTCGAGTGAACAGACCTCATGCCATGAGACGCTGAGAGAGACAGTCCAATGTGCAGACTTATGAAGACTGATGCATGAACAGTAATGCATAGACTTAGGAGCATGGAGGCCAATGTATAGACATCAACTATCAAGACGCTAAGGAAGACGGACAATGTACAGACTTAGCATGTGAAGACTGATGTGCATACTTGCTGAGTTGACGCTGCAGCCCAAAGAGTTGACGCTGCAACGTATATTCTTGATGATCAACTGATGATGTATAGACTTCATCAAATGAAGAAACTGAACTGAAGCGTCGACGCATCAGCTCAAGGAGTTGACGCACTACTGTATGGACAGATACAAAAATGACCAAGGGGTCGACGCATCGGCACACTGAGTTGACGCACTGCAGTGACAACTGTGCAGACAGAGTGTAGCAATGAATGCTTTATGCATCAGTTAACATGACTGAACATCAAAATATATTAAACTAAACTGAGCAGCAAGATGACTGAACATTTGATTAACTCACATCAACAACCAATCATCAAAACCATCATCAAAACCACAGGGGCACAATAATCTCCCCCCTTTTGATGATGGCAACACTTTCAATACATTAAGTCATTCTGATGATGTGAGGCATTCTGAAGACTCAAATTATTAACTGAACTGAAGCGTCGACGCATCAGCTCAAGGAGTTGACGCACTACTGTATGGACAGATACAAAAATGACCAAGGGGTCGACGCATCGGCACACTGAGTTGACGCACTGCAGTGACAACTGTGCAGACAGAGTGTAGCAATGAATGCTTTATGCATCAGTTAACATGATTGAACATCAAAATATGTTAAACTAAACTGAGCAGCAAGATGACTGAACATTTGATTAACTCACATCAACAACCAATCATCAAAACCATCATCAAAACCACGGGGGCACAATAATCTCCCCCTTTTTGATGATGGCAACACTTTCAATACATTAAGTCATTCTGATGATGTGAGGCATTCTGAAGACTCAAATTATTAACTGAACTGAAGCGTCGATGCATCAGCTCAAGGAGTTGACGCACTACTGTATGGACAGATACAAAAATGACCAAGGGGTCGACGCATCGGCACACTGAGTTGACGCACTGCAGTGACAACTGTGCAGACAGAGTGTAGCAATGAATGCTTTATGCATCAGTTAACATGACTGAACATCAAAATATATTAAACTAAACTGAGCAGCAAGATGACTGAACATTTGATTAACTCACATCAACAACCAATCATCAAAACCATCATCAAAACCACAGGGGCACAACAATCTCCCCCTTTTTGATGATGGCAACACTTTCAATACATTAAGTCATTCTGATGATGTGAGGCATTCTGAAGACTCAAATTATTCTCCCCCTTTGACTTCATCAAAAAGAAAAGAATTTGAGAAATTAAGGCATGTATAAAAGTTCAGTCAATTTCTCCCTCTTTGGCAAACAATCTCCCCCTTTGGTATAATCAAAATAAACCATGGTAGATGCAGATGCAGCAAGAAATGCAATACTTCCCCCCGAGTATATGAATGCAAGGTCACAAATGATATGAACATGATTCATTATGACAAGGAATGCTCCCCCTGAGAAGGAGATCACAGGGGCAAACAATGAGAAGTTCAGGTCAATGAACCAATAACATGAGCATAAGAAATTCAGCCAGATTTTTAAGGAAGCTTCAATCTCAGAAAATTCAGTCAGATTTAAAGAGAGATATCAATCTCATAAATCTAAAACATAAGTTTTCAAAGTCTTCCATTATAAGGGCTTATGAATGAGCTTTATTGAACAGCATGGTTTAAACATGATGTATGTAGAGTTTATCAATAAAATTCTGTATTGATATCTAAAACCAAGGTTTAATAAAAATGAACCAAGCCCTCATATTTATCTTGATAAATCTCCCTTTCTCTTACACAATCAAAATTATTGACTTCTTTCGGAATTACATGCATCTGTATTGAAATCAAGCAATTATGAAGTCATATGAATTTGTCTAGGGTTGTAGCAATTTGATTTTAGCATCAATATTCAGGTATTTCAATTTGTTCAACAATTTTCTTGCTACAATTTTACGAGCACTCTAGTTCAGTTCACACCTTGTAACTAGAGGATATACCTTGATCAGAGGCCAATATCCCTAAGCACTTAGTGTGACTAACAGTCATGCTTTGTATGAATAGAGTTAGCATTTACACATCATGACACACTCGAAATCATTTCTGGATGAGTGAGTTGTATTTCTCAGTGTGCATGCCATTGCTCTGCCTAATTTTCAATGAATTTTATTTTACAGAGTTAACTAAGGCACCTCATGACACAGTCCTTTGGACATGGTTTCTCAGTGACCAAAATCATTGCTCTGACAACTATTTACCCTTTAGACATTTCAGACAACTTTATTTGCTTCAAAGCAATAACAATATCATGTTCTTAACCAAATAAAGTCATGTATTCAATAATGCAGATTTCAGAAGATTTTACAAGACACATTATGAAGCAGATGGTTAAGATTTATTAAGCATGCTTCAGATAATTTTAAGAGATTTTAAAGCCAAACTCATTGAATACATTAAACTTAAACCACATGAGTTATTTCAGTCATTCATAAAAAACGTATAATAGAAGATTTCTAGTTCAAAATTTTTCAGATTTATGATCGAGATAGCCCATTGAAATCTTCATGAAGGACTGATTGAATTCTGAACCCGAATTATACCAATTGGTAGGAGGAATACCAATTGTTAAGAGAGATTGTGAAGCTCAAAGTTTTCAGAATATGATTAAGGTTTGTCAACAAAATCAGTAAGAGAGAATATGCAATGAGTTCTGACACATGTATGCATTTGACAACCTATATGCAATGCAATGACTCCCCCTTACAATATGCATTCAAACTCTCTTTTTGGCATTTTCAATATAAGGAGATGCAATGCACTATGTGTATGCAGGGACATGCAAAGACTTAACATTGAATGCTATGCAAGGAAATGCAACTAACTCCCCCTGAAAACATGCAATGCTTGCACTGAAAACTGAACATATGATACCAAATGATTCATGCACATTCAGATTGCCCTATCAAGCAACATGACCCATGATACTAGGCGGAGCACTTGGTCTAAAAAACTAGCTCTCACATAGTAAGGATCTCCGGACAGATTTCCCTGCCTTTTGGTAGCTTACCATTTGATATACCATCGAGGTCATTAGTAACAAGGTAAAATCAACAGTCCTATATGCAATTCAGGTTTTTCAATGAGTTATGCAACAGACAGTTTTCAAACAACATTCAAATGCAGTTCAGATTTTTCAGAAAATTCGAAATGTAATTTGTTTTCAGAGTTTATGCATAACACAATTATCAAGAAATTACAATTAGCCTATGTATGCATCAGATACAGACAACCCTTCTTAATCTGATATTTGCACAGAACTCTCAGCAAATGCATGATCAGAAAATAATGCACATGGCAAATGATGAATGAAAATGCAAAAACAGATTTAACTTGCTATGCATTAAAACTAAACACAAGAAGAGCAGGAAGTTTACCTGAAACGTTCAGTATGGGGTTTTCTTCTTAAGTGCCTTAGATCATTACCCCTTTTTATTTCAGTCCCAAGGCACATCTGCATAGCAATGTTATTTTGCACAAACAGGTACCCAAGAAGTCTTGGGTCCTGACAAAACAGTATTACTCCTAGCAGGTTTTCTCAGCACATTTCTAGGAGCAGTTTTCAGAACTGATTTATGCACATTCTTGTTAGCATGAATTTTATGTGCATAAGCATGAGATTTCTTGTTAACAGAATAAAAATTCTGTTTGTCAAAACCAGTTTAGTTTTGATATCCTGCCAGCCAACAGGTTGTAGCCCTGTGACCTGGCTTCCCACAGATATAACATGAAAGTTTTGCAAATTGTCTTACAGGGAATTTAGCATGTTTGAGATTCACATTTCTACCCTGAATATGCCAACAGTCCTTGACTGTATGGCCATACTTCTCACATTTGAAGCACTCATTGTGCTTGCCTCTAAAAACATTACTTCCAAACACATTTTCATTTGCAGGGAGTTTAACAGTTTTAGAATTGAATTGTCTACCCTGAGCATGCCTACAGTGGGCTGCAATGTGGCCCATCTTGCCACAGTGAAAGCATGAATTAGAACTTTTCTTACCAGCATTCAGCCAGCATTCAAATCCCTTATGACCCAATTTTCCACAATTAAAGCATGTCATATGCTGGTTTATTGGAACAGACTTGTTCTTATTAAGAGCATGATCGTTTGCATGAAATTTATTCTTATCACTAACAAACCAGCATTGTGAAATTTTGTGTCCTAGTTTACCACAATGAAAGCACTCAATTCTCCTTTTCTGAGATGAAGGATTTTTATCATGATATCTCCTAGCATTCTTATTATCCTTCTCCATCAACTTACACTCATGCATCAGATGTCCAACTTTATGACAGTAATGACAGATAATCTTCTTTTTAGATGCATGTGAGTGTGTGTGAGGACTGTGATCAGCATGCACTGATGAAGCCTTTTCATTTATTTCCTGATTTACAATCCTTTTCTATTTTTTATCCTGTTTTCCTGTTTTCTTAGCCTTGTACTGAATTGTAGATGAAGTAGAAAGCTTTTTCTGTTCAGAGGCTTTAATGAAAGCAGTTTTCAGCTTGGATCCATCAACCTTTTCAATTTTTCAGTTTGTTTCTGATTCTTCTGAACATTTGGTTGTTTATTTTCTGAGGTGGTGGCTATATCAGATGCTTTGATAAAGGATGTCGTCAGCTTGTTTTCAAAAGCCTTTTTATTGACATTGTTGTAGCCTAATCCTTCACTTTGAGTATTGACCTTAACTCCTAACAACCTATCCAGATTTTCTTGTCCACTTACAAACTTTGACAGTGAGTTTTTTAAGTCTTGGATTTCATTTTCTAAAGAAGTGATTTGTAACTCATAACTGGCAATCTCTTGCTCACTGCAATTCATAGCTTCATTCAAAACTTTGTTAGCAGTTTTATATTTCTCAATTTCATTTTCCAGATTGCTCAGTTTATCAGAATCTTCAACACAAATACTTTTTCGTCTTTCCAAAGCTAGAAGTCTCTCTGACATAGTGGAGTTCAGCATTTTCAATTTCTCATTTTCTTGATTAAGTTTGTCATTCTGAATTAACTCATTTATCAAAGTCTGATCTTCTGAGCTAATTTCAAGTTTTCTTCCAGCCTTGAAATCCTTCAAATCTTTTTCCTTTTCTTCAATATTTTTATGTAATTCCACATTCACAGATTAGATGGCTTCAAGTTTTTTAGCAAGCAAGTTTGCGTCTCCCGTGCCTCGGTCCGGTAGCGATCCAAGTCGGCCCTCCCGATCCGAAGCTCCTCCACCTCAGCTCGTGCCCGCGCTAACTCCTTCCGGAGTTGTTCCATCTCTGCATCATCTGGGCGTCGCGGGGTCTCCGCTCTCAGCCGGGCCGTCTCTGCCCGTACCAGCTCCGTCTCTGCTCGGGCTCGATCGGTCTCGGCCCGGCTTCTCTCTGCCTCTGCTCTCGCCTGGCTGGCCTCGGCCACTGCTGCTGCTAGATCCCTCGCCTGTAGATTGCATTTCATATCATTAGTCATGAAGCATTTAATTAGGCATAATCATAAGCATTTTTGGTCTCTTACCCGCTCCGCGAGGGTGGCCTCCGCCTCCTCGGCCCGGGCAACCGCCCGAGCAAAGTCGGCCTCCTGCTCAGCCCTGTCTCCCGCAGGCTGCGAGGAAGACGATGGGGCATCCGGTCCAGCGCGTTGGGCTCCCTCGGCCCGCTGCATTTAGAAGTCATGGTTAGTTGACATTGGCATTCGCATCATGAACATCATTGCATAAATCATGAGCATTTAAGTTTTTAGTCTCACCAGGAGCTCCAGGGCAGACCGGTACCCGTCCTACTGTTGGATGGTGGAGTGGAGTAGCCCTTCTAGCTCGGCTATCCGTCCCTCAGGGTCTAGCTGCATTTTAGAAAGCATAAGTCAGCATATATCACATTGCACATTGCATAATAGAAAAGTTTAGAGTTTTAGTTTGCATACCGGTCGTCGGGTGCCTCGGTACACCCGGTCGCCGTAGAATCGAGCGAAGGCCTTCAGATATGCCTCGTCGCTCTCATCCCGTTCCTTCACGGCTCTGCCTCGCTTCCTTCAATCGAGGACGTACTTCGCCTTCCGGGCGCACCAATCCACATTGCCGCTGATGCCCCTTGCTGACTTGCCGGGGTGGTCATCGCTGTGGCGTGGAAAGGTCACCTCGGGCTGGTGTAGTCCCCGAGTCCGCAGGATCAGCCTATAGTGCAGAGGCTCGATGATATGGATGCAATGCAACCATATGTCTCGCCCCTGGTACGATAAGTCGCCTCCACCCATGGCTGTCCCGTATAACCCTCGTCGCGGTATGGGGTCCATCTCACCTGAAAGCATTTTAGTCCATTCATCAGCATTAGTATATAAAAGCATTAAAGGCAAAAGCATTTAGAAAGCATTTAGAAGCATATAGAAGCATATAGGAATCATTTTTCAGCTCTGGACTTACCGACGTATGCGAGAAGGAATCGTCCGGGTCAGTCTAATGATCGACCCTGTGTCCCTCGCCACCGACCATCGCCTCGCGATCGGTATGCGGCCGGGATGGAGTAATGCGCCTCTCCCGATGCCCGGGAGGTACATATAGCTCCAGATCTGCATTTAGAAATCAAGTCAGTCGCATGGCATAATCATAAACATCATTGCATGATAGAAAGCATATAAAGTGCATTTACCTGTAGAAAGGCGAGAAGCCGCCCAGCATTGTCTGCCGATCCGTGGTGCTCAGGGAATCAAACAAGAACGCCAGCACTGCTGCTCCCCAGGCGTATTTCCCGACTTTGTCCAAATTCTCTATCATGGGCAGCAGTCTGCAGCTGATGACATCCGCCCGAGTCGCGAAGAGGATCTTCCCGAATAGCAACATCAGGAAGCGTCTGAGCACCCTGTCCCCCTCTGGTCCTGCCTCCGCCCCCACGCGAGGGCGCACCTGGTCTATCACTCTGCCCAGATGCTCCTCGGGTAGCTCTCCCACGGAGATCACCGCTCCTCTCAAGCCTAAGCTCTCCTGCAGCACTGATCTCGAAAGCTGAGATGAGGACTGTCCAGGCCTGATCAAATCCAACCCGAGCAGCTACTGCACCATCTCTCTATAATCGCTGTATGTCCACCCTGTCACTGCAGATCCGTGGACTCTCAATCCTGTAATCCTCGCTATGTCTTCCAGCGTGGGGATCATATGGCCCCACGGGAAGATGAATACCCTGCTGATCGGGTCCCATCTTTCGTGCAAGGCGTACAGCAGTGGCGTATCCATCCGGATCACCTCGATGCTGAGCACCTCGGCGAATCCCATCCGGCTAATCTCTCTCTCTGGTAATCGGGCAATGCTTGGTACACTGCCCGGATCTGTAGCCAGGAGATCCGCGATCTTCTCTTCCCCTGCATTGCATTTTAGATCATTCATTAGTCCAATTGCATCATATAATCATTGCATAATCATTCATAATTGAAAACAAAATAAAAATTTTGAAAATTGAAAAACCTAAAAAATAGTTTAATTCCCTGGCAAGAGTGACGGCCCTGGGGTAGGGCGTCATTTGACTCTGACGGACTGCAGCCTGATGCGTCGGCGTGTGACGGTCGCTGGCAGGACCGTCACATGGTCTGCGTGTGGGAACTTTTTCCCTTGCATCCCCGTAGTCTCCCACTGTGGCCAAATGGCCTACAATTGTTCCTAGTGGGTTCGTAGACCCATTTCTACCCCTTTTCCCCACATGCATCCATAAATAAACACAAAAAAATCAAAAATTGGAAAATTAGGGCGGGGGCCTACCTCGTGGTCCATGGCTCTCTTCCTCTTCTTCTTCGGTTCCTTGGGCTCCTCTGCACCCAAGGGAGCTTCCCCTTCGTCCTCCGTGGCCGTGGGAGCTTCTTCTTCCTCCCTTGGACTTCTCCTCGCCGGTTGTTCTTCTTCCACCGGCGGGATCGCCTCCCGTTCAAGCCGGCGGTGGAACCGCCGTATTGCCATCCTCTTCCCTCTCTCTCTCTTCTTTGGTGGCGGCTGGGGAGCCTCGTCGCCGGCCATTGAAGCAGTGGAGGTTGGAGTCGCCAGAGCTCTTCTCGGTTGGAGGTTTTGGGGCGTTGTTGAATGGAATGAGGGCTGAGTGACCGTTCGGTTGTTTTTTTTGAACGCTCAGGAAATGTGACGGTCTATCGACCGACCGTCACATCCTTCTGACGCGTCTTTTTTGACCGTTACATATGATTGGACTATTTTATTGAAGAATGTGAACCGCCTGGTTTATGACGGACTAGGGGTGGTCCGTTACTTTATGTAACGCCCTTTCTTCAGACCGTTACAAACTTGCAAGTTTCTTGATGAATTAAATGGTCTATTGATGTCAAAATGGTTCCATTTTCTTCATGTTGTTCCTTATTGATGCTCCTTGCACGTACAATGGTTATGCCTTGGTTCATGATCATATTTATTGTTGGCTAACCTATCTTTCATGAAGGAATTATGAGTGAAGTCATGCTTTATCGTCCATCAGGCAGGTAAGTCAGGTATTGTATCTCGTTCCCTCACTCCCTTAATGCATTACTATATGTTACTTATGATATATTACCTCGAGAACCGGCTGGTCATTCATGTGTCCTGGGATTGATGTTCCCCTAAAACAAAAATGATGATGATCTAAGTTCACATGTTTAATCGTTGGATAAGCCGTTAAGTTGGAATAAATTTGGGGACGATGGTTCTATCTTGCACGCCGTGGTTGCAGATAGTGTCCTGACCTTGATTGCTCCAATTTAGCAATATTATTCTCGAGTATCTTGTTATTTTATCTTTCTTTGCATTTGATTTGATGATTTGTTTTATTTAGCCCAGCATGCATCATACGCATTCTTTGAGCGTTCATGAGTTTCATCTGTTCAAGGTGTCTCGTTGATGGTGAACAGCTGTGTTCTTGATTATGAATAAGGAGAATCATTCCACTCTGAATAAGAAGGTTTCCTTCGATCTGCTCGCTTGATCTGGTTCGTTGAAGATTCCTGTCTGGAGTTTAGTCTCTTTCCTTTCCGTTGCCTCCGGCGGCTAGCCGTGTTTCCTTTCCTTAGTTAATTAGTTCCTCCAGACTCGCATCCCTTTGGCTGGCTATTTCCTTGTGGTCAATTTGAAGTTTTCCAGAAAATTCCTATCGCTTGTCGGTAAAGAACGGGTGTCGTTTACCTTAACGCCCTCTTTTTGATACACTCCGCTTCATTTCCGCTTCATCTTTCATGTTCCACTTCGCTTTCGCTTCACCTCCGCTCGCTCCCCTGCAAAGAGGACGTTAAGGAGGGGCATCTGTTGACACCCATTTTATACCCAAAAAGTCGGGTCATCTCCCTATTTCATTCTATATGGTGCTCCGAGTTGTTCACTCTTCATTAAGTCTCTTGATCAGTTGAGGCCTGTTTCTTGGGTCTTAATTCCTGGATTAAGAATTGGCTCCTGGTGGCGCTTCATTGAATAAATCTTGGCAACCCTTTATTGCTATTTTTGAAACTCAATGGTAATAACGGTCTGAACCAGGCGCGTTGTTTCATTCTGACGGATGGGATCTGGACCGTTACTCTTTGAAGAGTCCTAAGGCTTAAGGCCTCGTTGAAAAGCTTATCCTTTTGATTCCACGTTGATAATAACGGTCTGTCGTGCAGCCGTTGTTTCATTCTGACGCCCTATGCCTTGGCCGTTGCTTCCTTGAAGAGTCCAACTTGTTGGGTCTTCTTCCTGTCGATCTTATCTTTTAGGGATAAGGTTGATAGTAACGGACAATCCTTGATGCGTTACTTCCAAGTGGCGGTCTGTCGTGCAGCCGTTACTTCCTCAGAGAGTCCTGGCAGTTCAGGCCTTTTCTCTGCTACTCCGTGGTCGAGATAAGGGTTTTGGATTGACGATATCTCTTTCAAATCTGATCCTCAGGACCTCCCGTTCGATCTATGGACTCTTGGTGATATTATCTTCGAGGATTTGCTAAGAGTTATCCCTTTATCTCGCTGAATTATCCTCTGCTCGACCTGAGAGTTTGAGGGTCTATAAATAGAGCCCTTGACTTCATGGCCCGAGGAGGAAGATTTGGAATTCACGACGAAGTGCTGCCAAACTCAGGAGCCATCTTCATCCAAGAGGAACTGCTTCCCACGTCCATCCATCTCATAATCAAGGGAGTACTTTGGTTTTGGTCTTTCAAGTTTATCATTGCATGCTTGAGTTCTTCCCTGGTTTTTCCTCAATCAAAGCATTATCCCTCCTCCTTCTCCACGTTTTTCACTGTCCTCTAGCATATAAACATCTTCCCAAACTTTTAAAACACCCAGAGGGGTTAAAAAACCAAAAACTCCCCGGTAATCCCCTTTCCTTTTGATGATGTTAAGTCCTTTGAGAATTGATGCTATGCTTGTGAAAAGGACTAATTGAGGTTGTTGTGTTTGGTCTTTCTACATCTTTGGCAGGTTTACAGGTTCATTGACACGAGGCCCAGGTCTTCTAGCCGGCTGGAAGAGTTGGAGTTAAAAGAATTCAAGCTTTGTTACTGCAGGTTATCTGACGGTCTTGCGCAGGCGCGTCATTCTCTTCCGACGGTCTATCGTGTGGCCGTCACTTCCAAGCAACGCACGAGTTTCTGGCCGTTACTTCTAAGTTAATCTGCAGGCTTTCTCTGGTTTTCTCTCCCGTGGGCGGGTGTTTCATCCACCTATTTCCAAGGTATATTCAGGTTTTTTGACTTATTTTTACTTTGGTGGCGATCACATCTTTTCTTGGTATTGGGCATTAACTGTCTTCTTCATTATATCTTTCTATTTTCCTTGCTTGTTCCACCTTCACGGTGTGTTTTTATTTATTCCTTGCTCCGCGCCCTGGCGTGTGTTTTCCTTTTCCTTAGCGTAGTTTGATTGAGATAGCATGCCCATGCTAGAGCTAGCTATGATTGCCTAGGTTCATGATCACATGTTCATAGGTTTGAGTAGATCTTTGATTGTTTGTTTGTTATCTTACCATACCACTCCCCAAACCTCAAAAGAAAGATAGAAGATAGACAAATAAATATCAACAGATAATTTTTTGGCGATCACGGTGGGACAACTTGTGCCAATCGTGCTTTTGATTCTTGTTTAAACCTGCCATCATCTGCTTGTTGAGTTGCCTTTGGTTTCCCCTTTGATTACTGCTCATTCTGGTTTTCTGAGTTCTCTGACGGCCAGGTGTCCCCGCGTCACAGTCCTTTGACGCAGGGGCATTAGACCGCCACTTTGGTTCTGCTGTGTCAGCTTCCACGGGCTTTCCGGTTACTTCTGTCAGGTTTTGGTTCCCTGGCTCATCCGACGGCCTCATCCCCCTGCGTTATATATTATCTGGCGGTCCGGCCTTTGACCGTTATTGTGCTCTGACGCAGGGTCCTTCGACCGTTATTCGCCTGGCAGGTACACATCCGTGGTGCATTTATTTCCACAGTTTTTGCTGTGATTTATTGCTTGGGTGATACTTGACCTCCTTCTTGCTTTGCTCATATCTCCATATCATTGTGTGCACCATTGATTGTTAGATTCTAGGCTAGACTTTGCATGCACGCCGGTGCACATAGGGTCATTCATCTTTTCATACATTAGATTGCATTTTCCTACCTTGTTGTGAGGACCTCTCGTCTCCATATTCCTTGGGGCCGACTAGGAAATCACAGCAGGGACCTCCGTAAGTCCCCGCGAGCCGTGGATTCCCACACGGACGCCGGGCTGGTTGTACCTTTCCCACCCCGTGTCTAGGGTTGCATAAGTGAAGGAGTGGTTACACTTAGAGTCAAACCAAGTCCCATATCCATCTCCTACTAGTAACCCATTGTTGAGAGCACATATCAATCAATTCACTAAAGTTCCAAAGGAGAAATCATAAGAACCTTGTTGCATCATCCTAAACAACTTGGTTGATCTTTGAGTGTCTTCGTCTTTTATCACTTACATCTTGTTAGAATCACCTAAGTTTGGTTGCTCATTGAGTGCTTTTTGTGTTGGTTATTTTCGCATTGTCAAGGTTGTCCGTTGCATGTGGAGTTGTTTTCGTCCGTCTGAATCATCTTCTCAAGTCAGTTCCTTCTTCACGTTCTATTCTAATCCCCTCTTCGAGTCCACCATGGCATCCTTCAATCCTCCTCGCTCCCAAGAGGACTCTCTTCCTCAAGGGCTCCTTGAAAACCCCCCTAGGGTTATTACATTTTCCTCTGGAGAGGGGACTGCCCCTCTCACGTCCTCCACCTCTATGGAAGGTAGTCAAGGTACCCCTTCTCTCTCTACTCCTTCCGCGGGTTCCGTCCTTCATATGATGGCCCAATTGGATCCGACCCAACTCCAAGTTTTATATCAAGCTATGCAAGGGTCCAATACTTCTCCCTCGGCCACTATCCAAGGTCAATCTAATCCTTCTATTATTGGGCCGTCCGTTCATCCCACTCCGATTGATCTCACTCCGGTCCAACCCCGGACCATCACTTTCGCTGGTATGGAGATGGGCCAATCTTCTAATTCAGCCCATCAATCTTTCGACAAAGGGAAGTCACCTATCCCTTCCTTTGTCCAGGTGGATCATCACAACTCTGGTTCGGTAGCTTCACAGCTCCTTATGAACCCTTCCGATTTCTTACGCCCTCAGCAAGGGGTGACCCAAAATCATTCTAATCCGGGACTATCTCAGGCCCAATATCCTTCTTACGGGCCGCCTATTTCCACTGTCTATCCTTCCACTCCTTCTTACGGGCTCCCGCCTGTTGCTACAGCTATTCCATCTGCCCCTCAAATACAATCAGCATCCTTCACTACCCCTGCTCCCTCCCGAGAGCAGGACTTGCTTGACAAATGGGCCGCCATGCAGCAACAACTCGACTTTCTCCAGAAAAGGGTTGGCCCACAATCCTTGGCCGATATTCCTCTTCCGAGCTTCCAGAACATCCGGTTCCCTCCGCAATCAGAGCTCCCCAACTATCGCAAGTACGATAGGAACAACAATCCATTCATCCATGTGAGGGATTTTCTTTATGAATCGGCGCAGTTCCAATATGATGATCGCCTCATGGCGTACTTATTCCGCCGATCTTTGGATAGTGTTGCTCTAGAATGGTTCTATTCTCTACTACTGGAAGAGACCGAGAGTTTCAAGGTAGTAAAAGATAAATTCATCCAGCGGTTCCAAGACAGGGTCGGCCCTGAATATTCGTTTACAGATCTAGTAGCCGAGAAGATGAAGTCGGATGAAGAGTTCGCCACCTATGCAGACAGGTGGAGACAAATGGCAGCCAGAGTACCGAGCCACATTTCGGAGGAAGAGAAGGTCAAACTGCTGATTTCCAATGCCACCCCGACCTTCCGCAACATCTTGGCAATGAATGACATAGCCAACATGCATCAACTCTATAGCCGGGAGCGCTTCATCCAGGCTCAATTCAAGGACTCCCCTATCCATTCCCTCTTCGAAAACCAAAAGCCCAAGTACCAAAAGAAACCACAAGGGCCGGTTACTGAGGGAGTCCAAACAAATGAGCAAGTACAAGCCGTTGCTTTTCCATACCAGGTCGCACCTTTCCGCTACAACCAAAACCCCTGCAATTCACAAAACGCTGCTCTGCAAAACTTCCAAGCCACTCCACAAAACCCTCCCCCCGCCTTCACCATTCCACAAAACACCTTCGCCACACCACAACAGCCATCACCACCGCCACAATACCATAACTTCTCTCCACCCAACGGCTACAACAACAACAATCTAAATAGCAAGTGCCCGGCTCCCAGGAGAGCCCAGTATCCTCCGTTGCCAGAGACGCTTACAGATATCTTCTCGGCTCTCATGTCAGTAAATGCAATCCAACTTCCTCTGGAACGGCCTGTTTGGAACCCGGCAGTCGATCAGACTAAGTATTGTATGTTCCACCGACAGCCAGGCCATACCATAGAGGGATGTTTTCAGTTCCGAGATCTTGTGTATGACCTACATGAGGGGCAGAGAATCGACTGGGCCGAAATGCATAGGGCCATTGTTGAGATTAAAGAAAAGAGAAGGCAGCCGCAGGGGCAGCAAGTGCAGCAGCATCAAGCACCGCAGCCGCAGCAGACACCACAACAGCAGCAACCACAGCAAGTACAAGACCTGGGCATCCATCAGAACCCGATGCCGAATCATCCACCCGCTCCTCAGCAGCAGCCGCCAGCACCAGCGCAAGTAAACATGGTCCAGCCACCGGCCCCCAACGCCGGATGGTCTTTCGATGATGATGGCGCCACACCGCAGGTCATGGCCCTCCACCACATCCACCGCAATCCTCCCTTCATCATCCCTGCACAGCCGACGCCCTCTCAACTCGTCCTCCCATTCACAACCGCTCCAGCAAATCCTCTACCACTCTCCATTCCATCGTACCCTCCATCACCCACTCCCATCACCGTCATCACACCACCATCCAATCCCTCACCCATTCTTACCCATCCGCTAGCCTTCCCTCCACCCGCATCAACATTCGTCACCACTCTGCCTTCCGCCCATTCTTCACCCACCATCCGCGCACCGCCCATTAACCTCACCAACCCTACGCTCCACCAAACCGCCTCCCCCGCACCACCTGTTCCATTCATCCATCCCGTAGGGCCCATCATACTATCTTCAGATGCCGCGGCAAACTGTGCTTTGAGGAGCGGGAAGATGTTCCATCGAAAAATTACGCTACTACTTCTAATCCCCAATCCTCTCAGCCGGTGGCCGAGCAAGAAGAAACTAAACCTTTGCCGGGTACTCAATATGACTTGCTGCATCATCTGGATCGAGTACCCGCCAAAATATCTGTGCTGGAGCTGATCAAAAGGTCCACCCTTCATCAGGATGCACTGAGGGATTTCCTACATAAGGTAATGGTTAGCGAAGACATGGCAGTTGATAGCCTACCAACGGCACTGGCAACCATCTCCAAAGGGCCGGCAATCACGTTCTCTGAAACCGAGCTTGCATCCCCGGGGGCTCGGCAAATGCCCCTCTGCATAACAATTACCCTGAACAAAGTCGACATTGAAGCAGCGCTGGTTGACACAGGGGCCTCAATTAATGTTTGCCCACTCAGCACCCTCCGAGCATGCAACATATCTGAAGAGTTACTACGGCCTACCCCCACCACTATAGCAGCGTATGACAACTCAAGGCGAGCATGTCACGGGGTAGTCACCATTCAGGCAGAGCTCGGGCCCCTTACTATGGCCGTGGAATTCTATGTTCTTGATATCGACCCTATGTTCAAGGCTATCTTGGGTCGTCCCTGGATTAACACACTCGGCGCCGTGCCCTCCACCGCACATCAGTGCATTAAATTCCCCTTCCAAGGGAGGGTCGTCAAAGTTAAGAGCTTATCCACAGTACAGTCGGTAAAGGCTATTTCAGAGCAGGTTCTTCCCACACTTTGGCCAAGCAGCCGGCCCGTTCTGTCGGTATGGGATTTGAACTTTCCTTGGGCTTACACATCCCCTAAGCCCGTCGCTACTCCAGTTAATGTCAAAGTAAAGCCGCAGATTCGAGATTCAAAGGGGTGGAACATTATATTGAAACTGGGCTATCAACCGGGGAGAGGCCTCGGTGCGCAACTGCAAGGGATGACTAAGCCTATACCTAAGGGAAGAAAAATGGGTAGGAGAGGTCTCGGCTACAAGGAGACAGCATTATCTCTGATAAGTGATTCTGGGCCGCTCACCTGGGATTATCGTCAGCATTTTGTCAAAGGGCCTCTCCAGCCTGGCACATTAGCTCCAAAGCTGGTTCAACAAGAAAGGAATGCAGTTTGTCCAATTGCCAGTCCGCCTCCCTTGCCAAGAGGGTCAGATGATGACATGCTCGACTACAGTCAAGCCTTGGAGGGGCTCTTTTATGATGAAGAATGTCAGAGGAAGCAACAATAAGTTCGGCTTATGCAGTGGAGGCCGAAGAAGCAGCTTATTGTTGATCTACAGAAGGAGGAGAGCTCTCCAGTTGTCTGTTCTTGGTCTCTCTCACGCTTCCAATCTATCTTTCGACAAAGGGAGTTCATACCCCGCCTTCCTCCTGTCATGATAAATTCATCTTTCATTAATCCACCGGAGATTCTATTCATTCCTTGTGCTTGCGGGAAATGTCCACGCATTGATCTATCCACTTTGTTTACTCCTCCTCCTCCCAACGCTCAGCTCCACGAGATGTGGTTCTCTTCTTCTGATCCCTTCTTTGATTGCATCTTCCCCGAGCTGTTCCCTATGCAGCTCCCACCTCCTCCATCTTGCTGTGTAGTCTCCGCTGATCTCCAAAAAAAAACGTCAAATTTGAAACGGAGATTTCAGTGGAAGATTACGCTATCCTGTCTCCATCCTCCTCCTCCCAAGGGCACGAGGCCCCTGCTCCTCACCTTCCACTAGGTCTTCTGTCCCCTAGGTTAGGATTAGGGTCCGTCGAGTCTAGAGGAGTAGAGTCCGTTAGATCTAGAGAAGTAGGGTCTTGTTCTGGGTCGTCCAACCCTTCCCGTTCTGAACCGCGCTCGCTTGCGCATCCTTCCCGATCTGTTCCTGATAGGTTCTTGCAAGACCTAGCTCAGCGGTGTCATGCTCTTTTGAAATGTCCGGAATTCGTCGCTACAGCAATCGTGATTGAGGATAAAGAGGGAATAGAAGGGGAATGGAGCGACGACGGATTAGGTGTCTATGAGGTCTTGGATGAGAAGGATCCAATAGATGAAGACAGCAATGTAGATAACACTGCCGACTTATATGCACAAGGACTAAAGAGATTCGACCAGCCGTCGACGGCAGTGGATGAACCTACAAAGGAAATCAACTTGGGAACAGAAGAAGACCCAAGGCCCATCATTATTTCTGCTGATCTCCCTTCACAGGTAGAAGAAGATCTAATTAAAGTATTAAGGGAGTATAGTGATTCTTTCGCCTGGTCTTATGAGGACATGCCAGGTCTTGACCCCTCCTTAGTGGAACATCGACTCGTGCTTAAACCAGGGGCAACACCTGTGAAACAACGGTCAAGAAGATTTCACCCCCACATGGCCTTAAGGATCAAAGAAGAGGTCGACAAACTATATAAGGCCAGGTTCGTCAGAGTGGTTTTATATCCTCAGTGGGTGGCAAACATAGTCCCTGTTCTCAAGAAGGATGGAAAAGTGCGCATATGCATTGACTTCAGGGATCTAAACAAAGCATGTCCCAAAGATGATTTCCCGCTACCTCATATAGACGTCCTAGTGGATAACACTGCCGGGTATGAAGCTCTGTCATTTATGGATGGGTACTCGGGCTATAATCAGATCCGTCTCGCACCGGAAGACCAAGAGAAAACTTCCTTCACCACGCCCTGGGGCACGTATTGTTATGTAGTTATGCCATTTGGTTTGAAAAATGCAGGTGCCACCTATCAAAGGGCGATGATGGCCATTTTCCACGACATGATGCACATATACATGGAAGCTTACGTGGATGACATCTTGGTGAAGTCAAGAACAAAAGAAGAACACCCCTCTATCCTGGCTAAGGTGCTGCAGAGAGCCAGGGAGTACAAGCTTAAGATGAATCCAAAGAAGTGTGTATTCGGAGTCTCCTCAGGGAAGTTGTTAGGGTTCATAGTGAGCAAACGGGGGATCCAGATTGATCCTAATAAAGCACAGGCCATCATGGACATGCCTCCGCCAAAGAACATTACGGAACTTCGAGGATTGATTGGTAGACTGCAATTCATTAGAAGATTTATATCTCAGCATTCTCAGAGGTGTCGTCCGTTTTATGAGTTGCTTAAGGCGGGTGTCAAGTTCGAATGGAATCAAGATTGTCAGAAGGCCTATGAGGACCTCAAAGAGTATCTGTCCAATCCTCCGACTTTGCAACCTCCTGTCCCTGGGAAACCCCTAATCCTATACATCTCGATTATTGAGGACTCCCTAGGGGCGGTCTTAGCACAAGTGGATGATGAAGGAAAAGAGCGGGCCGCGTACTACCTCTCTCGACTGTTTAATCCAGCCGAATCCAAGTACACCGCTATGGAGAAGACTTGTGCCGCCTTAGTGTGGGTAGCTCAGAAGCTTAAACATTACTTTCTCGCCCACCCAGTTAGGTTGATCTCTAGAATGGACCCGATCCGTTATCTCTTAGAAAAACCCGTCCTTTCTAGTAGGTTAGCTCGCTGGCAGAGCTTCCTCTCTCAGTTCAACATCACCTTTGTTGTTCAGAAGGCAGTCAAAGGATATGCCATTGCTGAACATCTTGCACATCTCCCTATTCCTCACACCGATTCTATTCAGGATGATTTCCCTGATGAGCATCTCTCTGTCCTTTCTCATCATCCCTTTTGGTCTCTGCACTTCGATGGTGCACTCAACTCCCAAGGCCAAGGGATCGGTGCTGTCTTGCTTACTCCAGAGGGAGTAACCATTCCCTTTGCTTATCAACTTTGATTTCCTGCTACCAACAACATCGCTGAGTATGAGGCTCTCCTAGCCGGCTTGAAACACGCCTACCTCCTAGGCGCGCGCTACTTGAACATCATAGGAGACTCTCAGCTCGTTCTACGGCAAGTTCTGTCCACTTACTGTACTCGTGACCCAAAGCTCAAGCCTTATCAAGATTTGGTCACGCTCATTGCTAAGCAATTCCGTAAGCTGATCTATATCCATACTCCCCGTTCTCTGAACATTCTAGCTGATGCTTTGGCATCTCTTACTTCTTCCTTATCTTTCCCTCTCAGTCGTAGTACTGAGACCATCGTCGTCCAGAGATTGGACGCACCTTCTCTTCAAGATCCTTGGTTCATCAACCTCAGGAAATCTGTATTGGCAAGAGCTGAGAAGGAAGATCTCAAGGAAGTTTCATTAACAGAGCTAGAGGAGATTCTGGACGAAGAAGAATTGCCTTGGTATCATGAAATCGAGTTGTTTTGCAAAGAAGGGTCATTCCCAGAAGGGGCAAAGGCCGAGCAGCGTAAAGCAATAAGAAGAGCCGCCGCAAGGTACACTATCATTGCAGGGGAACTGTATAGGCGCGCTACTAATGGAATGCTCATGAGATGTTTGGATGATGTAGAAGCTTGGAAAGTGGCTGAAGCGGCCCATTCTAGTGAGTGTGGAGGTCATGTCAATGGCCAGGCTCTAGCGAAGAAGATCCTTAGGCAGGGCTACTATTGGCCCACTCTAGAGGAAGATTGCTCCCTCTATGTCCGGAAGTGTCTTAAATGCCAACTCCATGCTGATAAAATTCACTCTCCAGCTTCGTCTCTCCATCCTTTGACTGCTCCTTGGCCATTCTCTATGTGGGCTTTTGACGTCGTCGGCCCGCTCGGGGATCCTAATTCTCAGATCAAGCAAAAATCCTTCATCCTCACCGCTACTGAGTACTTCACCAAATGGGCCGAAGCCGAGGCGTACGCAGAAATCAAAGCTACAACGGTGTGCCGCTTTATCATGAAGAATATCATCTCGCGGTTCGGAGTGCCAAGCAGTATCATCACCGACAACGGACCCCAGTTCGTCTCCCAAGAGCTTAAGGACCTATGTAAGAAGTTCAATATTATATTGCATCATTCATCTCCAAATTATCCTCAAGGCAACGGTCAAGCCGAGGCCACTAATAAAACCCTTCTTAAAATCATCAAGAAAATATGCGAAGCACATAAATTTTCTGATTGGCCTGAAAGATTGGTGGAAGCTCTGTGGGCTTACCGCACCTCCGTCCGTACTCCTACGGGACAAACTCCCTATTCCCTGACCTATGGGATGGAGGCGGTGCTCCCATATGAGATCTTAATCCCTTCCCTTAGAGTGCAGCTCGCTAAGGAACTTAATCTCGATGAACGTCGGGAGGCGTTGCTAGTCCAGTTGGAACTCTTGGATGAGAAGAGGATGAATGCGGCCGATCACGTTTCTGTTTATCAAAAGAGGGTTTCGCGTTATTTTCAAAAGAAGGTGATTGAACGTAAGTTTATGACGGGTGATATTATTTTGAAACGCAAATTCATTCGGTCTGCAGGTCCTAGGTCTAAATTGTAACCTAACTGGGAAGGGCCGTTTGTAATAAAGGAAGCTTATCCAGGGAATGCTTATCGCTTAATAAACGCGGAAGGTGAGGAGCTCTCTCACCCATGGAATGGGTTGTATCTTAAGCGTTTCTTTCCTTAGAGTCTAAACCACGTGCTTTCCCGGCAGCAAGATCTTCATTCCTATCTTCAAAAGAAGAGGTCCCGAGCAAGGTAATCACACACCACACGACATCCCTGGTCGGGCTCCTTGTTTAAAAGACACCGTTTCTCCTTGGCCATGCTTTAGGGGAAAGTCGAAGTCCCTGTCCGCTTCATTCTTCGGCTGAATCCAGGGGCAAGGAGTTGTTGACCCCTGGAAAATGAAGAAGGGTGAAAACATAATTGAAAAGAGGGTCGGACCAACAGTGAAAGACCAATGAAAAAGCTCATCAACTGTCTGCTCGGCTAAAGCCCTTGTCGGCAAAGCTGATGCCCGGTGCCAATGTCACTCAGACGGCAGCACTGATAAAGCAACAGCCACTCGGCTGATGAGACCTTCCAGCCCTTTAATGAGAGCTGTACTACCGTTTCGCCCAAGAATCCGCGGATGATATGTCAGGGCAAGTCAGATGTCGGCTTACTGACAGATGCAATAGGAGTTGAAGACGAAGCCGGTACCGGCAGATGAAGATGGCAAAGGCTTTGCAAAGTCAGAACAGAAGAAGAATGGTCCCCACAGATTGTACACCCGGCGGAAGTCTTGTCGGACTAAAGCTGATGCCCGAGCTCGTCACCATTCAAGTGACGATATCGATAAGATAATACCCGGTCTTGTCACCGTTCAGATGGTAATTCTGATGAAACCCCTGTCTACGGACTGATGAAATCCCGGTCTACGGACTGATGAAAACCGTAATGATGATCTCGATACAAGATATGTCATCAATGAAAGGCCCTTTCGGGTGATGATGTCCTTGAAAGACCCAAATGGGTATGTGAAAGTGGCTAAAAAGCTTTAATTGGGCCTGCAAAGGATGGCGCCGAGAGCCACTTGCCGAAGCCCAAAGAAGGCGCCGAGAGCCATTTGCCGAAGCCCAACAGAGGGCGCCAAGAGCCTGGTCAAATGCGCGCCGGGAAGCTCCATTTGGGGGCGCCGTGATGTTGCTGCCGAGAAGAGGAGAGGTGGCTATAAAAGCCCCCTCCCTTCGAACAGACGAGAGACGAGAGACAAAAAAAAAAGGAGGATAAGAAAAAGAAACAGGAGGAGAATAGAAAGAGGAAGAAGAGAAAAAGAAACCAGAAAAGAAAGAATAGAGAGGGAGTCCCGCCAAGAGAGAGTCCCCCTCGGCTGAGAGAAGAGAAGAAGCGGAAGAGAAGAAGCAGAAGAAAAGAAGAAGAAGAGGGGCTCCAGGTGGGCTGCTAGGGGGAGGGAGAGGAGTCAATGCTCCGCCCTCCCCATCCTGTCTTTTCTCTTCTACTGATGTAATTTACTAGGCTTTTGTCTTGATTTATCGAAGGTAGCCGGCCAGTTCCGGTCTCAATCTCTACCTTTCTGCTTTGCATTTCTATTTCACATCGATGTAAGGCTTTGATGCGATGCAATGAAATGTCAACGATTACCCATTTGGGGATCTATTGATTCAGATGTTTGTTCTCCTTTGATCGAGATGCCTGCTCTCCGCTTATCTTTATATGTTCATCGTTTATGCAAAAATATTTAATAGTTCATATGAATCTTTGCTTTAGAGGCATGGAAACTGGGCCCCTCCCTGTGCTGTTCAGGGACCAGAGACATCAATCTCTTGGTCCCCTGAACCACTGGCTATACGAGGGTATATCGATTCCTTGGATCGCTGCTATTCCGTGGATGCCAGTGAATGACTATCTCGATCTCTCGACCCTCCATCCTAATCCCTTGGATGATTAGGGTCTGGAGTTCGATGCCAAAGGTTCCTCAGCCACCGGGTTTTAGATGCCATTGGGTTCGTCCAGGGGATCAGAGACAGTCATCTCTTGATCCCCAGACGGTCGGCGGCAGAAATAAAACCAAGTCTTCAGAAATCCAGGCGATGGTCTCATTCCCCATCAATCTTGCCCTCCAGATCCCCCCTTGGCCCTTTCTCAGGGAAATATCCATGAAATCCCCCTTCCTATACTTCAAATTCAACTTCAATCGCAGCCAGAAAACTCAGAAATCCCAGAAGCAGAGCATCGTATGAACTCTGTAAACCCTGAAACCCTGCAGCGATTTCACCTTCTCGGCGTGCACATTTCCCCGCCGAGAACTATCTAGCCGAGAGGTCTCCCTCTTCAGCTAAACGACAAACCAAGCTGTTTCAACCCTTTTCATGTGAGTCTCTGTGCAAGCCTCCCGGCGCCAGACTCCCGGCGCGGCCAGGAGCGCGCCGGGAAGCCATATGCCGAGACCCATTCCCCTATAGGCCAAGGCAAACCCCTCATGCAAGCTTGACTCGGCGCCACCTTCTCGGCGCGGTCATGCGCGCGCCGGGAAGCCGCCGCCGAGAAGCCCCCTTCTTGGCTAATAAAGCCACGCCGAGACCCTCCTTTTGGCCAATTAAAACCATGCCAAGAAGCCCCCTTCTTGGCCAATAAAGCCACGCCGAGACCTTCCTTTTGGCCAACTAAAACCATGCCGAGAAGCCTCCTTTTGGCCAACCCAAAACCGTGCCGAGAGCCCCTCCTTCTTCGACCGATGAAACCCAGTCAGAGGCCCTCTTCTACACTGACATCCTTCAATCTTCGGTCTCCATACACACATGCCCCGGGGATGTTCATAGATCGTCATGAATGCCTTGAGAAGACATAGTAATGGGGAAGGCCTCCCCTACAGTCTTCATTCCCGATCCAGATTTCACCCCTGTGAACCCAAAGGGCCATGTCATTACATGAGTTCCGAGGGATTTCAAGGGGATATTAAACGATGGAATGAAGGTAAGCAATGTCCCGGGTCTGACGCCCATCCCCGTTCGGTTGTCATCCCGGCACTCCGTGGATGATGACCTATCCTCTCTTGGCATAATCCAAGTCGAGGGGACATGCTGCCAAAATTTACACATACCTTGCCAGGTAGCTGTGATGTCCTACCCCTCAACCCCGTTGGCCCACGGAGCTATGTCCCTACATGCTCTCCGATGGTCCTTTGAAGGGGGGGATATAGATGCAACATCGCGTACGCACGGGGCGCGTCATGTCATGCCGGTGCTTACTCGGATTCTGAGTCAGTTATGCCCGATCTTTTACGGATCCCACCCTGCCACTGCATGGGTGGTTCCCTATTCCCCACTCGACATGGTCCAAGATGGTGGGAATATGCCGTCGGTTTTATCCCGAAAATAACCAACCCCTGCTCCGTCTAATCCATTTAACGTCTTGCAAATGAACGACTTCCGTCTCTCTTGAGCATGTGGCTTTACCGCTGTCATCCTCCTACCTTTAGCGTTTAATCAAGGGTTGTCCTCCTTAGGGAGGACGTAATTAATGTCATAGCATTTATGGTATGACAGACTTCGGGTCCTGACTCGGACTTCACAATCGACTGATTATGTCAGATCGAGCGCACAATAAAATTGTCACCCCGGTGACTGGCACGCCAATAAATAAATAAATCAATAAATAAATAAAAATAGACTAAATAAAATAAATGTGTCAAACAAGTCTGGCACGTCCGGTGGGACAAAGTCTCCCTTCATCTTTACGCTAAAGTAGGAGGCCCGGCGGCCCCCCCTGAAACTTCTGATTCTGTGTACTTTCCTTATTTGCAGGAATCTACAATGACAGCTGGAATCATGTCCGTTTGCTTCGACCAGCAGCCGATTGACATGCATGCGCGCGAAGGCTACCTGGCGGTACCCCTCACGTTCGGTACCCCTTACGGGCCGCCTATTTCCACTGTCTATCCTTCCACTCCTTCTTACGGGCTCCCGCCTGTTGCTACAGCTATTCCATCTGCCCATCAAATACAATCAGCATCCTTCACTACCCTTGCTCCCTCCCGAGAGCAGGACTTGCTTGACAAGTGGGCCGCCATGCAGCAATAACTCAACTTTCTCCAGAAAAGGGTTGGCCCATAATCCTTGGCCGATATTCCTCTGCCGAGCTTCCAGAACATCCGGTTCCCTCCACAATCAGAGCTCCCCAACTATCGCAAGTACGATGGGAACAACAATCCATTCATCCATGTGAGGGATTTTCTTTATGAATCGGTGCAGTTCCAATATGATGATCGCCTCATGGCGTACTTATTCCGCCAATCTTTGGACAGTGTTGCTCTAGAATGGTTCTATTCTCTACCACTGGAAGAGGCCGAGAGTTTCAAGGTAGTAAAAGATAAATTCGTCCAGCGGTTCTAAGACAGGGTCGACCCTGAATATTCGTTTACAGATCTAGTAGCCGAGAAGATGAATTCGGATGAAGAGTTCGCCACCTATGCAGACAGGTGGAGACAAATGGCAGCCAGAGTACCGAGCCACATTTCGGAGGAAGAGAAGGTCAAACTGCTGATTTCCAATGCCACCCCGACCTTCCGCAACATCTTGGCAATGAATGACATAGCCAACATGCATCAACTCTATAGCCGGGAGCGCTTCATCCAGGCTCAATTCAAGGACTCCCCTATCCATTCCCTCTTCGAAAACCAAAAGCCCAAGTACCAAAAGAAACCACAAGGGCCGGTTACTGAGGGAGTCCAAACAAATGAGCAAGTACAAGCCGTTGCTTTTCCATATCAGGCCGCACCTTTCCGCTACAACCAAAACCCCCGCAATTCACAAAACGCCGCTCCGCAAAACTTCCAAGCCACTCCACAAAACCCTCCCCCCGCCTTCACCATTCCACAAAACACCTTTGCCACACCACAACAGCCATCACCACCACCACAATACCATAACGTCTCTCCACCCAACGGCTACAACAACAACAATCCAAATAGCAAGCGCCCGGCTCCCAGGAGAGCCCAGTATCCTTCGTTGCCAGAGACGCTTACAGATATCTTCTCGGCTCTCATGTCAGTAAATACAATCCAACTTCCTCCGGAACGGCCTGTTTGGAACCCGGCAGTCGATCAGACTAAGTATTGTATGTTCCACCGGCAGCCAGGCCATACCATAGAGGGATGTTTTCAGTTCCGAGATCTTGTGTATGACCTACATGAGGGGCAGAGAATCGACTGGGCCGAAATGCATAGGGCCATTGTTGAGATTAAAGAAAAGAGAAGGCAGCCGCAGGGGCAGCAAGTGCAGCAGCATCAAGCACCGCAGCCGCAGCAGCCACCACAACAGCAGCAACCACAGCAAGTACAAGACCTGGGCATCCATCAGAACCCGATGCCGAATCATCCACCCGCTCCTCAGCAGCAGCCGCCAGCACCAGCGCAAGTAAACATGGTCCAGCCACCGGCCCCCAACGCCGGATGGTCTTTCGATGATGATGGCGCCACACCGCAGGTCATGGCCCTCCACCATAACCACCGCAATCCTCCCTTCATCATCCCTGCACAGCCGACGCCCTCTCAACTCGTCCTCCCATTCACAACCGCTCCAGCAAATCCTCTACCACTCTCCATTCCATCGTACCCTCCATCACCCACTCCCATCACCGTCATCACACCACCATCCAATCCCTCACCCATTCTTACCCATCCGCTAGCCTTCCCTCCACCCGCATCAACATTCATCACCACCCTGCCTTCCGCCCATCCTTCACCCACCATCCGCGCACCGCCCATTAACCTCACCAACCCTACGCTCCACCAAACCGCCTCCCCCGCACCACCTGTTCCATTCATCCATCCCGCAGGGCCCATCATACTATCTTCAGATGCCGCGGCAAACTGTGCTTTGAGGAGCGGGAAGATGTTCCATCGGAATTACGCTACTACTTCTAATCCCCAATCCTCTCAGCCGGTGGCCGAGCAAGAAGAAACTGAACCTTTGCCGGGTACTCAATATGACTTGCTGCATCATCTGGATCGAGTACCCGCCAAAATATCTGTGCTGGAGCTGATCAAAAGGTCCACCCTTCATCAGGATGCACTGAGGGATTTCCTACAGAAGGTAATGGTTAGCGAAGACATGGCAGTTGATAGCCTACCAACGGCACTGGCAACCATCTCCAAAGGGCCGGCAATCACGTTCTCTGAAACCGAGCTTGCACCCCCGGGGGCTCGGCAAATGCCGCTCTGCATAACAATTACCCTGAACAAAGTCGACATTGAAGCAGCGCTGGTTGACACAGGGGCCTCAATTAATGTTTGCCCACTCAGCACCCTCCGAGCATGCAACATATCTGAAGAGTTACTACGGCCTACCCCCACCACTATAGCAGCGTATGACAACTCAAGGCGAGCATGTCACGGGGTAGTCACCATTCAGGCAGAGCTCGGGCCCCTTACTATGGCCGTGGAATTCTATGTTCTTGATATCGACCCTATGTTCAAGGCTATCTTGGGTCGTCCCTGGATTAACACACTCGGCGCCGTGCCCTCCACCGCACATCAGTGCATTAAATTCCCCTTCCAAGGGAGGGTCGTCAAAGTTAAGAGCTTATCCACAGTACAGTCAGTAAAGGCTATTTCAGAGCAGGTTCTTCCCACACTTTGGCCAAGCAGCCGGCCCGTTCTGTCGGTATTGGATTTGAACTTTCCTTGGGCTTACACATCCCCTAAGCCCGTCGCTACTCCAGTTAATGTCAAAGTAAAGCCGCAGATTCGAGATTCAAAGGGGTGGAACATTATATTGAAACTGGGCTATCAACCGGGGAGAGGCCTCGGTGCGCAACTGCAAGGGATGACTAAGCCTATACCTAAGGGAAGAAAAATGGGTAGGAGAGGTCTCGGCTACAAGGAGACAGCATTATCTATGATAAGTGATTCTGGGCCGCTCACCTGGGATTATCGTCAGCATTTTGTCAAAGGGCCTCTCCAGCCTGGCACATTAGCTCCAAAGCCGGTTCAACAAGAAAGGAATACAGTTTGTCCAATTGCCAGTCCGCCTCCCTTGCCAAGAGGGTCAGATGATGACATGCTCGACTACAGTCAGGCCTTGCAGGGGCTCTTTTATGAGGAAGAATGTCAGAGGAAGCAACAAGAAGTTCGGCTTATGCAGTGGAGGCCGAAGAAGCAGCTTATTGTTGATCTACAGAAGGAGGAGAGCTCTCCAGTTGTCTGTTCTTGGTCTCTCTCACGCTTCCAATCTATCTTTCAACAAAGGAGTTCGTACCCCGCCTTCCTCCTGTCATGATAAATTCATCTTTCATTGATCCACCGGAGATTCTATTCATTCCTTGTGCTTGCGGGAAATGTCCACGCATTGATCTATCCACTTTGTTTACTCCTCCTCCTCCCAACGCTCAGCTCCACGAGATGTGGTTCTCTTCTTCTGATCCCTTCTTTGATTGCATCTTCCCCGAGCTGTTCCCTATGCAGCTCCCACCTCCTCCATCTTGCTGTGTAGTCTCCGCTGATCTCCAAAAAAAAACGTCAAATTTGAAACGGAGATTTCAGTGGAAGATTACGCTATCCTGTCTCCATCCTCCTCCTCCCAAGGGCACGAGTCCCCTGCTCCTCCCCTTCCACTAGGTCTTCTGTCCCCTAGGTTAGGATTAGGGTCCGTCGAGTCTAGAGGAGTAGAGTCCGTTAGATCTAGAGAAGTAGGGTCTTGTTCTGGGTCGTCCAACCCTTCCCGTTCTGAACCGCGCTCGCTTGCGCATCCTTCCCGATCTGTTCCTGATAGGTTCTTGCAAGACCTAGCTCAGCGGTGTCATGCTCTTTTGAAATGTCCGGAATTCGTCGCTACAGCAATCGTGATTGAGGATAAAGAGGGAATAGAAGGGGAATGGAGCGACGACGGATTAGGCGTCTATGAGGTCTTGGATGAGAAGGATCCAATAGATGAAGACAGCAATGTAGATAACACTGCCGACTTATATGCACAAGGACTAAAGAGATTCGACCAGCCGTCGACGGCAGTGGATGAACCTACAAAGGAAATCAACTTGGGAACAGAAGAAGACCCAAGGCCCATCATTATTTCTGCTGATCTCCCTTCACAGGTAGAAGAAGATCTAATTAAAGTATTAAGGGAGTATAGTGATTCTTTCGCCTGGTCTTATGAGGACATGCCAGGTCTTGACCCCTCCTTAGTGGAACATCGACTCGTGCTTAAACCAGGGGCAACACCTGTGAAACAACGGTCAAGAAGATTTCACCCCCACATGGCCTTAAGGATCAAAGAAGAGGTCGACAAACTATATAAGGCCAGGTTCGTCAGAGTGGTTTTATATCCTCAGTGGGTGGCAAACATAGTCCCTGTTCTCAAGAAGGATGGAAAAGTGCGCATATGCATTGACTTCAGGGATCTAAACAAAGCATGTCCCAAAGATGATTTCCCGCTACCTCATATAGACGTCCTAGTGGATAACACTGCCGGGTATGAAGCTCTGTCATTTATGGATGGGTACTCGGGCTATAATCAGATCCGTCTCGCACCGGAAGACCAAGAGAAAACTTCCTTCACCACGCCCTGGGGCACGTATTGTTATGTAGTTATGCCATTTGGTTTGAAAAATGCAGGTGCCACCTATCAAAGGGCGATGATGGCCATTTTCCACGACATGATGCACATATACATGGAAGCTTACGTGGATGACATCTTGGTGAAGTCAAGAACAAAAGAAGAACACCCCTCTATCCTGGCTAAGGTGCTGCAGAGAGCCAGGGAGTACAAGCTTAAGATGAATCCAAAGAAGTGTGTATTCGGAGTCTCCTCAGGGAAGTTGTTAGGGTTCATAGTGAGCAAACGGGGGATCCAGATTGATCCTAATAAAGCACAGGCCGTCATGGACATGCCTCCGCCAAAGAACATTACGGAACTTCGAGGATTGATTGGTAGACTGCAATTCATTAGAAGATTTATATCTCAGCATTCTCAGAGGTGTCGTCCGTTTTATGAGTTGCTTAAGGCGGGTGTCAAGTTCGAATGGAATCAAGATTGTCAGAAGGCCTATGAGGACCTCAAAGAGTATCTGTCCAATCCTCCGGTTTTGCAACCTCCTGTCCCTGGGAAACCCCTAATCCTATACATCTCGGTTATTGAGGACTCCCTAGGGGCGGTCTTAGCACAAGTGGATGATGAAGGAAAAGAGCGGGCCGCGTACTACCTCTCTCGACTGTTTAATCCAGCTGAATCCAAGTACACCGCTATGGAGAAGACTTGTGCCGCCTTAGTGTGGGTAGCTCAGAAGCTTAAACATTACTTTCTCGCCCACCCAGTTAGGTTGATCTCTAGAATGGACCCGATCCGTTATCTCTTAGAAAAACCCGTCCTTTCTAGTAGGTTAGCTCGCTGGCAGAGCTTCCTCTCTCAGTTCGACATCACCTTTGTTGTTCAGAAGGCAGTCAAAGGATATGCCATTGCTGAACATCTTGCACATCTCCCTATTCCTCACACCGATTCTATTCAGGATGATTTCCCTGATGAGCATCTCTCTGTCCTTTCTCATCATCCCTTTTGGTCTCTGCACTTCGATGGTGCACTCAACTCCCAAGGCCAAGGGATCGGTGCTGTCTTGCTTACTCCAGAGGGAGTAACCATTCCCTTTGCTTATCAACTTCGATTTCCTGCTACCAACAACATCGCTGAGTATGAGGCTCTCCTAGCCGGCTTGAAGCACGCCTATCTCCTAGGCGCGCGCTACTTGAACATCATAGGAGACTCTCAGCTCGTTCTACGGCAAGTTCTGTCCACTTACCGTACTCGTGACCCAAAGCTCAAGCCTTATCAAGATTTGGTCACGCTCATTGCTAAGCGATTCCGTAAGCTGATCTATATCCATACTCCCCGTTCTCTGAACATTCTAGCTGATGCTTTGACATCTCTTGCTTCTTCCTTATCTTTCCCTCTCAGTCGTAGTACTGAGACCATCGTCGTCCAGAGATTGGACGCACCTTCTCTCAAGATCCTTGGTTCATCAACCTCAGGAAATCTGTAGAGGCAAGAGCTGAGAAGGAAGATCTCAAGGAAGTTTCATTAACAGAGCTAGAGGAGATTCTGGACGAAGAAGAATTGTCTTGGTATCATGAAATCGAGTTGTTTTGCAAAGAAGGGTCATTCCCAGAAGGGGCAAAGGCCGAGGAGCGTAAAGCAATAAGAAGAGCCGCCGCAAGGTACACTATCATTGCAGGGGAACTGTATAGGCGCGCTACTAATGAATGCTCATGAGATGTTTGGATGATGTAGAAGCTTGGAAAGTGGCTGAAGCGGCCCATTCTAGTGAGTGTGGAGGTCATGTCAATGGCCAGGCTCTAGCGAATAAGATCCTTAGGCAGGGCTACTATTGGCCCACTCTAGAGGAAGATTGCTCCCTCTATGTCCGGAGGTGTCTTAAATGCCAACTCCATGCTGATAAAATTCACTCTCCAGCTTCGTCTCTCCATCCTATGACTGCTCCTTGGCCATTCTCTATGTGGACTTTTGACGTCGTCGGCCAGCTCGGGGATCCTAATTCTCAGATCAAGCAAAAATCCTTCATCCTCACCGCTACTGAGTACTTCACCAAATGGGCCGAAGCCGAGGCGTACGCAGAAATCAAAGCTACAACGGTGTGCCGCTTTATCATGAAGAATATCATCTCGCGGTTCGGAGTGCCAAGCAGCATCATCACCGACAACGGACCCCAGTTCGTCTCCCAAGAGCTTAAGGACCTATGTAAGAAGTTCAATATTGCATTGCATCATTCATCTCCATATTATCCTCAAGGCAACGGTCAAGCCGAGGCCACTAATAAAACCCTTCTTAAAATCATCAAGAAAACATGCGAAGCACATAAATTTTCTGATTGGCCTGAAAGATTGGTGGAAGCTCTGTGGGCTTACCGCACCTCCGTCCGTACCCCTACGGGGCAAACTCCCTATTCCCTGACCTATGGGATGGAGGCGGTGCTCCCATATGAGATCTTAATCCCTTCCCTTAGAGTGCAGCTCGATAAGGAACTTAATCTCGATGAACGTCGGGAGGCGTTGCTAGTCCAGTTGGAACTCTTGGATGAGAAGAGGATGAATGCGGCCGATCACGTTTCTGTTTATCAACAGAGGGTTTCGCGTTATTTTCAAAAGAAGGTGATTGAACGTAAGTTTATGACGGGTGATATTGTTTTGAAACGTAAATTCATTCGGTCTGCAGGTCCTAGGTCTAAATTGCAACCTAACTGGGAAGGGCTGTTTGTAATAAAGGAAGCTTATCCAGGGAATGCTTATCGCTTAATAAATGCGGAAGGTGAGGAGCTCTCTCACCCACGGAATGGGTTGTATCTTAAGCGTTTCTTTCCTTAGAGTCTAAACCACGTGCTTTCCCGGCAGCAAGATCTTCCTTCCTATCTTCAAAAGAAGAGGTCCCGAGCAAGGCAATCACACACCATACGACATCCCTGGTCGGGCTCCTTGTTTAAAAGACACCGTTTCTCCTTGGCCGTGCTTTAGGGGAAAGTCGAAGTCCCTGTCCGCTTCATTCTTCGGCTGAATCAGGGGCAAGGAGTGAATAAGGAGGCGACGACCAATCCAAACACCCTAACGAGAGGAGGTCTCAAACAGGGGCAAGTCCGTTATGACCTGACGCCACAAGCAAGAAAGGAAAAGAAAAGAAAAGGAGTGCTCTTTACGACAAAATCAAAAGCGTTATCTCAAAGGTCTACAGATTCCAAATTTCTGAAAAAACTCCAAGGAGGAAAGAAATCTAGGCATGACAAGAGTGGCAGTACAGTTCCCCGCGGGACGTTATGAGCCCGGTCGTGTGCATGCCTAGGGTGGACAAAGGTTCGATGACGGACGCGAAAAAAGGCCCCGGCGCAACTGACCAAATCTCTAATAGGGTTGTGCGGTGAGAAAATCAAGTCCTAAAAACTCCCATATCTGGCCTAAGCTTACCCCATGATCTTTTTTTTCTTTTTAGGACTAAGATGAGTACCCTGGGTATGGCATTGGTAGAAGCACCGTCATGATAATTAGGTCTTGGCCAGGGGTTGTCACACTACTGCACGCCAATCTCGGGACTCAATCTGAAACACGGAAGGGTTCGCGTTGCTTGAGAGGCAACCGGTTTTTCAAAATCGAAAAACATCAAATATTTCAAAATCCAAAAACATCAAATATTTCAAAATCTAAAAACATCAAATATTTCAAAATCCAAAAACATCAAATTTTTCAAAATCCAAAAACATCAAATATTTCAAAATCCAAAAACAACCAATATTTGCAAAAATCCAAAACAAAACAGATATCTCTAAAAATCCAAGAACGTTAAATATTTCCCAAAACTCCCAAAAATACCATCATGTGCATAGCATATATTGCATTTTCATTATGCTTTCGCCTATTTAATAAAGGCTCCACCCCTTGACCGAATATCAAGGAACGGTCATTATCTAACTTGCTTCAAAGGCAAGGGGTTGAGTCCAAGAACAGATCTAACTTGATTCATGTTTAAAGTGTGTGTGCAGAATGCAGGGGCAAGATTTAAAGCAGAAAGTTCACAGCTATGCAGGTTCAAGGTATGTAACGCGCCAACATCGGACCGTTATAGTCACATAACGGCCCCCTCTGCGACCGTTATTTTCAGGCAGGCATGGGCCTTCTTCCTTTCACTAATCATCACTATAACGGTCTGGAGAATACCGTTACTTTCTTATAACGGCTCAAGGCCTAGCCGTCATATCCTTCAGAGACAGGGTTCTGTTGTTACTCTCATTCTGACGGCCTGTCGTAAGACCGTTATTTTCGTGTGGCGGCCCATTGCATATCCGTTACTATCTCCAGAGGCTCTGCCTGTCCACATCATTCCAGCCATTTAAACCATGAAACTCAAGCTCATTCAACTAAGACAATTTCATCTCATTCAAGCAAGCTTAATGAAATATAATTCATGATAAACCAAGCTCTGATGATCAAGTACACATAACATCTCTCATTAACAAAAAGAAAATCAAGATACATTCAATTTCTTATCCGCAAGAGGGCGGATTCTTCTCAACTCTTTCACATAATCTCGGCGTGCTTCGTCATTCTCTTCAACTTCTGCTTGCCACGGGCGCACCTTGCTGATCTCCCACATGATCAGCGCGCTCCGGACCGCTCGTTCATCTTCCTCGATCCCCATCTTCCTAGGTAGGAGGGGAGGGTAGTGTGATAGTGCAGAAATGCCGGTTCGAGGTAGTCCGATCTGAAGATGGCATCGGTGCGGGTTGTAGATCGCCATGGTAGTATTCCCCACTAGCTGGAGGTCTAGGCCTTGACGTCGCAAATTTTGAGAAGAGTGCTTCGAAGGATTCTTGGTCGCATGATGAACTTGTCAATTGGCAAAGTGTTGAAAAAGAGGCGCCATTCATCCCGAGTTTTCTTATCCGTCGTCCTGCACTCCACCTGAGAAGTATATCCAAATGCCCCTCCAATGAAGAAGAGAGGGTGGCTCCCAAAGATCCGGCTTGTAGAAGTTATGTCTTCTTTGGGAAGGAATTTGACTCTCACTCCTGTCCAGCATTCAAGGAGTATCATGGAACCAAACAAAGGACCTTCTATGCAAGCCGAGCTTAGTCCTTCATAGAGGTATGAGAGGACCGCTTGAGAAATAGACATTCCCCGCCACAGCCCGCTGATAATACCAAGATTTTGGATGTCTAAGAGGTGGTCGGTCGTGGTAAAAAGAAAGACCCCGCACAAGCAAACCGCCACCGCCTTGGCTATTGCTTCATGTCTCTCCCACTTGTTTTTACAATGAGACACTATCCATTGTGCTAAGGGTATCAAGTGAGTGTGGTGAGGGCTGATCATGGTTCTCACGTCCTTTGGATTACGAATAAAGTCACTCAAGATCAAGGACAGATCAATGGGCTCTATTGTATAGCAAACCCGATCTTCATCCCCCACCTTAATCGCAGGAAGGGTTAGGAAGGCTTCTACCTCTTCTAATAGACGGTTGCTTCGAAGGAAGGGAAGATAAAGGTATGAGTTTGTGGATGCCATAATTCTACAAGTGCTGAAATACTTGGCCAATCTAAGGATAGTTTCTGGAAATTTTTGCCTAAAACCAAGAGGGGTTGAAGGTGCCACGCTTTAAGGATTGATGTAACTTCTATAGGGAGGGCCTTCACCATGGGAGCCACCCACTTCAGATTAGAGTAGCATCTTGGGCCAGGAAGAGGCTTGAAGAAAGAAGGAGAAGAAGAAGCAATAAACGGATTGAAAGTGCAGAATTTTCTGAACTTGGATGTGTTGTTGAGGGACTTACCACCCTTTGAACATTGGAGCTTAAGTGCTTGGGAATTGATGTCAACCGCTGGAGCTCTCCGTGTTCTTTTCTGGCAGCTTTAGGCCCGGTATAGACCTTCCCTTCCATGATCATCGCCTCCAAGATCCTCTTCATCTTGATTTCTGCCCTTAGGAGAGGTTCTTCAACCCTAAAGCAGAGGTTTTCAGCAAAGCTACGATTTTGATTGAGTTTCCGAGTCTTAAAAGCTTGATTTTGGCTTTTGGAAGGATAGGATTCGGATTAGAAAGCTTTATCTTCAATCAGGATAAGTTCCAGTAAGGGATTAGATGTCTAAACCCTCTTGTTTAAGTTCTCACGGCTCAATCCGTCTCGGAATACAACCCAGAATCTAACGGTCTATCGTAAGGCCGTTATTTCATTCCAACACGCCAACCTTAGGCCGTCGCATTTTCCTGTGGGTTTAGTTCCCCAATCATGTTCTGTGAAGATTAACGGTCTAAGGCATGACCGTCGTTTGTTATAACGTGCGAATCTTGAGCCGTTATATTCCCATCCACTCAGTCCTTTCTCTTCTATGCTAAGCACTTCCTGACGGCCCTGGTTATGGCCGTTGCTTCACTCTGACGTGTCTCCCGCAGGCCGTCACATTTTCTGCTAGTTGTCCTGACAACCATCACTCTGCCATGATCAACGATCTAGTCTTTGGCCGTTATTTGTCTTTGACGCACCTGCCGTTGGCCGTCGTTTGTCTTGGAGCCCTACTACCAGGATGGGCCCCTGTTATGAGCAACGGCCTTTCACCAGCGCGTCGTTTGATTATGACGATCTAAGCCTAGACCGTTACTTTCTCTGCTGCTGAATTCTGGTTATTCCTTCTGCCCTTGCCTAGACCTGGCGGTCTCTCGCATTGTACACCTCGTTCTCTCTATTTTTTTTCACACACATACATTCCCACAAGTAACTCATACACACATTCCTGCCCATGATGCATTCATCCATTCATTCATTTCATCCGTCCCTGCGTAATCAAACACACATCCTTTCATTCACTAAACAAACAGAAAACCCAAAAAAGATCTCATTCCATCTACCATAAGTTCTGTACAAGAGATAATAAAAAACATAAAAAAATACATCATTCGGTCGGCTTATCCGCCGGACCACCCTCATCCTCTCCATCCTCGGGTCTCCTCGCGGGTGGCGGCGCTATAGAAGCACTCTGCTCCTGCTGTCCCCGCTCCGCCCTCTCATTCCTCCGCTGGGCGGAGGAGCTGACAAGAAAATCCCCTACTGAGCCGCTCGGGGCAGCACTCCTATGTACCCCACTCTGGGAGGCACTCCGCTCCGGTCCTCGGCCCATCATCCGGACCGTCCGCTCCAGTGTCCGCAGCTCGATCTTCAGTGTAAAGATCTGACGCCGCGTCTCCCGTGCCTCGGTCTTGTAGCGAGCCAAGTCGGCCGTCCCGATCCCAAGCTCCTCCACCTCAGCTCGTGCCCGCGCTAACTCCTTCCGGAGTTGTTCCATCTCTGCATCATCTGGGCGTCGCGGGGTCTCCGCTCTCAGCCGGGCCATCTCTGCCCGTACCAGCTCCGTCTCTGCTCGGGCTCGATCGGTCTCGGCCTGACTTCTCTCTGCCTCTGCTCTCGCCTGGCTGGCCTCAGCCACTGCTGCTGCTAGATCCCTCGCCTGTAGATTTCATTTCATATCATTAGTCATGAAGCATTTAATTAGGCATAATCATAAGCATTTTTAGTCTCTTACCCGCTCCGCGAGGGTGGCCTCCGCCTCCTCGGCCCGGGCAACCGCCCGAGCAAAGTCGACCTCCTGCTCAGCCCTGCCTCCCGCAGGCTGCGAGGAAGACGATGGGGCATCCGGTCCAACGCGTTGGGCTCCCTCGGCCCGCTGCATTTAGAAGTCATGGTTAGTTGACATTGGCATTTGCATCATGAACATCATTGCATAAATCATGAGCATTTAAGTTTTTAGTCTCACCAGGAGCTCCATGGCAGACCGGTACCCGTCCCGCTGTTGGATGGTGGAGTGGAGTAGCCCTTCCAGCTCAACTATCCGTCCCTCAGGGTCTAGCTGCATTTTAGAAAGCATGAGTCAGCATATATCACATTGTACATTGCATAATAGAAAAGTTTAGAGTTTTAGTTTGCATACCGATCGTCGGGTGCCTCGGTACACCCGGTCGCCGTAGAATCGAGCGAAGGCCTTCAGATATGCCTCGTCGCTCTCATCCCGTTCCTTCACGGCTATACCTCGCTTCCTCCAATCGAGGACGTACTTCACCTTCCGGGCGCACCAATCCACATTACCACTGATGCCCCTCGCTGACTTGCCAGGGTGGTCGTCATTACGGTGCAAAAAGGTCACCTCGGGCTGGTGTAGTCCCTGAGTCCGCAGGATCAGCCTGTAGTGCAGAGGCTCGATGATATGGATGCAATGCAACCATATGTCTCGCCCCCGGTATGATAGAGCGGCCTCCACCCACGGCTGTCCCGTGTATCCCTCACCGCGGTACGGGGTCCATCTCACCTGAGAGCATTTAGTTCATTCATCAGCATTCACCTGGTCAGCATTTAGAAGCATTTAGAAACATATAAGAATCATTCTAGGTTTTTGGACTTACCGACGTGTGCGGGAAGGAGTCCAAGTCATCCTGGATCGTCCGGGTCAATCTGATAATCGATCCCGTGTCCCTCGCCA
Source organism: Amorphophallus konjac (assembly GCA_022559845.1). Taxonomy (NCBI): domain Eukaryota; kingdom Viridiplantae; phylum Streptophyta; class Magnoliopsida; order Alismatales; family Araceae; genus Amorphophallus; species Amorphophallus konjac. The sequence continues at coordinate 25,426 of JAHNEJ010001767.1, read as the reverse complement.
CCGACCATCGCCTCGCGATCGGTATGCGGCCGGGCTGGAGTAGTGCACCTCTCTCGATGCCCGTGAGGTACATGTAGCTCTAGATCTGCACTTAGAAATCAAGTCAGTCCCATGGCATAATCATAAACATCATTGCATGATAGAAAGCATATAAAGTGCATTTACCTGTAGAAAAGGCGAGAAGCCGCCCAGCATTGTCTGCCGATCCGTGGTGCTCAGGGAATCAAACAAGAACGCCAGCACTGCTGCTCCCCAGGCGTATTTCCCGACTTTGCCCAAATTCTCTATCATGGGCAGTAGTCTGCAGCTGATGACATCCGCCCGAGTCGCGAAGAGGAGCTTCCCGAATAGCTGCATCAGGAAGCGTCTGAGCACCCTGTCCCCCTCTGGTCCTGCCTCCGCTGCCACGCGAGGGCGCACCTGGTCTATCACTCTGCCCGGATGCTCCTCGGGTAGCTCTCCCACAGTGATCGTCACTCCTCTCAAGCCTAAGCTCTCCTGCAGCACTGATCTCGAAAGCTGAGATGAGGACTATCCCGACCTGATCAAATCCAACCCGAGCAGCTGCTGCGCCATCTCTCTATAATCGCTGTATGTCCACCCTGTCACTGCAGATCCGTGGACTCTCAATCCTGTAATCCTCGCTATGTCTTCCAGCGTGGGGATCATATGGCCTCACGGGAAGATGAACGCCCTGCTGATCGGGTCCCATCTTTCGTGCAAGGCGTACAACAGTGGCGTGTCCATCCGGATCACCTCGATGCTGAGCACCTCGGCGAATCCCATCCCGGCTAATCTCTCTCTCTGGTAATCGGGCAATGCTTGGTACACTGCCCGGATCTGTAGCCAGGAGATCCGCGATCTTCTCTTCCCCTGCATTTGCATTCTAGATCATTCATTAGTCCAATTGCATCATATAATCATTGCATAATCATTCATAATTGAAAACAAAATAAAAATTTTGAAAATTGAAAACCCTAAAAAATAGTTTAATTCCCTGGTAAGAGTGACGGCCCTGGGGTAGGGCGTCATTTGACTCTGACGGACGCAGCCTGATGTGTCGGGCGTGTGACGGTCGCTGGCAGGACCGTCACATGGTCTGCGTGTGGGAACTTTTTCCCTTGCATCCCCGTAGTCTCCCACTGTGGCCAAATGGCCTACAATTGTTCCTAGTGGGTTCGTAGACCCATTTCTACCCCTTTTCCCCACATGCATCCATAAATAAACACAAAAAATCAAAAATTGGAAAATTAGGGCGGGGGCCTACCTCGTGGTCCATGGCTCTCTTCCTCTTCTTCTTTGGTTCCTTGGGCTCCTCTGCACCCAAGGGAGCTTCCCCTTCGTCCTCCGTGGCCGTGAGAGCTTCTTCTTCCTCCCTTGGACTTCTCCTCGCCGGTTGTTCTTCTTCCACCGGCGGGATCACCTCCCGTTCAAGTCGGCGGTGGAACCGCCGTATTGCCATCCTCTTCCCTCTCTCTCTCTTCTTTGGTGGCGGCTGGGGAGCCTCGTCGCCGGCCATTGAAGCAGTGGAGGTTGGAGTCACCGGAGCTCTTCTCGGTTGGAGGTTTTGGGGCGTTGTTGAATGGAATGAGGGCTGAGTGACCGTTCGGTTGTTTTTTTTGAATGCTCATGAGATATGACGGTCTATCGCTAGACCGCCACATCCTTCTGACGCATGCTTCTGTGACCGTTACTTGTGTTGGACTATTTTATTGAAGAATGTGAACCACCTGATGAATGACGGACCAAGTGTGATCCGTTGCTTGATGTGACGCCCTTACGTTGGACCGTTATATGCTTGCAAGTTTCTTGATGAATTAAATGGTCTAATTGATGCTCAAATGATTCCAGGTTATGCTATAATGTTCCTTGGTTATGCTTTGATTCTTGATCATATTTGTTGGCTAACCAAATCTTTCATGAAGGGATTATGAAAAAAAAAAGTCTTGCTTTGCCATCCGTCAGGCAGGTAAGTCAGGTATTGTATCTCGTTCCCTCACTCCTTTAATGCATTACTATATGTTACTTATGATATATTATCTCGAGAACCGGCTGGTCATTCATGTGTCCTGGGATCTGATGTTCCCCTTAAACAAAAATGATGATGATCTAAGTTCACATGTTTAATCGTTAGATAAGCCGTTAAGTTGGAATAAATTTGGGGACGATGGTTCTATCTTGCACGCCGTGGTTGCAGATAGTGTCCTGACCTTGATTGCTCCAATTTAGCAATATTATTCTCGAGTATCTTGTTATTTTATCTTTCTTTGCATTTGATTTGATGATTTGTTTTATTTAGCCCAGCATGCATCATACGCATTCTTTGAGCATTCATGAGTTTCATCTGTTCAAGGTGTCTCGTTGATGGTGAACAGCTGTGTTCTTGATTCTGAATAAGGAGAATCATTCCACTCTGAATAAGAAGGTTTCCTTCGATCTGCTCGCTTGATCTGGTTCGCTGAAGATTCCTGTCTGGAGTTTAGTCTCTTTCCTTTCCGTTGCCTCCGGCGGCTAGCCGTGTTTCCTTTCCTTAGTTAATTAGTTCCTCCAGACTCGCATCCCTTTGGCTGGCTATTTCCTTGTGGTCAATTCGAAGTTTTCCAGAAAATTCCTATCGCTTGTCGGTAAAGAACGGGTGTCGTTTACCTTAACGCCCTCTTTTTGATACACTCCGCTTCATTTCCGCTTCATCTTTCATGTTCCACTTCGCTTTCGCTTCACCTCCGCTCGCTCCCCTGCAAAGAGGACGTTAAGGAGGGGCATCTGTTGACACCCGTTTTATACCCAAAAAGTCGGGTCATCTCCCTATTTCATTCTATATGGTGCTCCGAGTTGTTCACTCTTCATTAAGTCTCTTGATCAGTTGAGGCCTGTTTCTTGGGTCTTAATTCCTGGATTAAGAATTGGCTCCTGGTGGCGCTTCATTGAATAAATCTTAGCAACCCTTTATTACTAGTTTTGAAACTCAATGGTAATAACAGTCCGAACCAGGCGTGTTGTTTCATTCTGACGGATGGGATCTGGACCGTTACTCTTTGAAGAGTCCTAAGCCTTAAGGCCTCGTTGAAAAGCTTATCCTTTTGATTCCACGTTGATAATAACGGTCTGTCGTGCAGCCGCTGTTTCATTCTGATGCCCTATGCCTAGGCCGTTGCTTCCTTGAAGAGTCCAACTTGTTGGGACTCCTTCCTGTCGATCTTATCTTTTAGGGATAAGGTTGATAGTAACGGACGATCCTTGATGCGTTACTTCCAAGTGGCGGTATGTCGTGCAGCCGTTACTTCCTCCAGAGAGTCCTGATAGTTCAGGCCTTTTCTCTGCTACTCCGTGGTCGAGGTAAGGGTTTTGAATTGACGATATCTCTTTCAAATCTGATCCTCAGGACCTCCCGTTCGATCTTATGGACTCTTGGTGATATTATCTTCGAGGATTTGCTAAGAGTCATCCCTTTATCTCGCTGAATTATCCTCTGCTCGACCTGAGAGTTTGAGGGTCTATAAATAGAGCCCTTGACTTCATGGCCCGAGGGAGGAAGATTTGGAATTCACGACGAAGTGCTGCCATACTCAGGAGCCATCTTCATCCAAGAGGAACTGCTTCCCACGTCCCTCCATCTCATAATCAAGGGAGTACTTTGGTTTTGGTCTTTCAAGTTCATCATTGCATGCTTGAGTTCTTCCCTGGTTTTTCCTCAATCAAAGCATTATCCCTCCTCCTTCTCCACGTTTTTCACTGTCCTCTAGGCATATAAACATCTTCCCAAACTTTTAAAAAACCCAGAGGGGTTAAAAAACCAAAAAACTCCCCGGTAATCCCCTTTCCTTTTGATGATGTTAAGTCCTTTGAGAATTGATGCTATGCTTGTGAAAAGGACTAATTGAGGTTGTTGTGTTTGGTCTTTCTACATCTTTGGCAGGTTTACAGGTTCATTGACACGAGGCCCAGGTCTTCTAGCCGGCTGGAAGAGTTGGAGTTAAAAGAATTCAAGCTTTGTTACTGCAGGTTATCTGACGGTCTTGCGCAGGCGCGTCACTCTCGTCCGGCGGTCTATCGTGTGGCCGTCACTTCCATGCGACGCACGGGGTTCTGGCCGTTACTTCTAAGTTAATCTGTAGGCTTTCTCTGGTTTTCTCTCCCGTGGGCGGGTGTTTCATCCACCTATTTCCAAGGTATATTCAGGTTTTTTGACTTGTTTTTACTTTGGTGGCGATCACATCTTTCCTTGGTATTGGGCATTAACTGTCTTCTTCATCATATCTTTCTATTTTCCTTGCTTGTTCAACCTTCACGGTGTGTTTTTATTTATTCCTTGCTCCACGCTCCGGCGTGTGTTTTCCTTTTCTTTAGCGTAGTTTGATTGAGATAGCATGCCCATGCTAGAGCTAGCTATGATTGCCTAGGTTCATGATCACATGTTCATAAGTTTGAGTAGATCTTTGATTGTTGGTTTGTTATCATACCATACCACTCCCCAAACCTCAAAAGAAAGATAGAAGATAGACAAATAAATATCAACAACGCCCCGACGCGGAAAATCGGGACGCAGCAGTAGAAAGTTAAAATATGTTGATTTCTAGACATACTGTGCCTTGCATTGGCGATTAAATAACTTCGGCACCACACCATAGCAAAGAGAATAAACACTTTCCAAAATATCCATTAATTCCAACTAATTAAACATAATGAGTGTCAATATCCACCAAGACTAAGAGTATCAAGGAAATTCTCACATATCCATCAACTTAACACAATTACATAACGACCGACTTAATCAAGTTACAACTGTTGGATAGTAATACAGCTCTCAGACTCGAACTATTTAATGACATCTTTGAAAGGCTATCTAGCTGGCTCGCTCCAAGGACTTCACTCCTGCCCGTCCCCATCAGTTTGAGAGTCATCACTAGAGCTACCTGAAAAGGGGGAAAAACTGGGTGAGCGAACGCTCAGTAGGCAATAGCAGGCAAGGTTTAAGTAATTAACCAATTAATTAACTGTCATGCATTTGAACTAAGAACGATAAAATAAGTTATCATAAGAAGAAAATGAATGAACTAATAGAATGAACTGAATATAGATATATCAATTCCAGGAATTGGCCGATCAAGCATGTAACAAGCATATCATATCAAGATAAATTCCATGTAGGAATCTAATAACGGAATGAATGTCATAGACACACGCTAGTCATGCACTCGGTGCAATGCCTCACCATGTCATTACAACTCCCCGGTGCACTAGTACTTTTTGGGCGCTCTTCCCAGCACCAGATCGGGCCTTTATGATGCGTTGGCATTGATTTGGTGGATCCAAGATCCCAAGTAATATCTAGACATTCATTGGAGTTGGCCAAGAATTTCAAGGTCAAGTCATGTAACTTAATTTCTAAGATCAAAGAGACATTCCAATAATTGAGTAGGAACCATAAGGTTCATGGTTGGAAAGAACAAGAGTAGAAACTTAAGCCCAACTGGACTCAGCTCACCGAAACATACAAGAAACACGTGAAACAAGCTTTAGGCTGACAATCAAGTAACGGTCTGACATGGGCCGCTACAAGTAATACTGGGCTTGGAGGGACAAGACCAGAGTTTAGAGACGTAAACGGTCCTAGATGGGCCGTCCCACCAATAAAATGGTCAAAAGAAGGCCGCTCAGGACGAGAGGGTTCCTGGGCCATAAACAAGGGTAAAACGGTCCTAATTGGGCCGCCCAACATAGAACGGTCCAATAACAGCCGTTTACAAACTGAGGTCGACACACCCAGCAGGTCGATGCACGACTGAAGTCGACGCACAAGCCAGCTGGACACAGTCTCCAAAGGGACCGTTCAGGAAGTCAGGCTGCCAGGCTCGGGCCGCGCATTGACAGAGCGGTCCCAGAAGGGCCGTTAATAACAGGACCGCCGCGAATCCGGGCTTGGGCAAAATCACGCAATTCGATCGAGTCCAAGGTTCAGGTTTTGGGGGTACAATCCGCCCGACGTCCTAGTGGGAATCCCCGGCTCGCGGGGACTTACGGAGGTCTCATAATGGAGGTCCTAGTCCAACGGAAGGAGTACCCGACGGAGAGTCCCAACCATTACAAGAATTGAGGCTAATGAAGCATCGGAAAATAATATATAGCGGTAAGTCAGTTCCACCGGAGTGGAGTGATTGTCAAAACACTCCTAATATCATTATTCTCATTAACAACCATAATGTAGGTTCATGCTTTAACAATTTGATAAGAACGAAGGAGATATGATTGGAAGAAGAATAAAAGTAACCCAAATCAAGATTTGACATTAATTAGCTTCCATATGTTCCAAGTTAATATGGGTTTTTACCCTATCATTAGCATCATTTAACTAGAACTAATCATGGTTACAAAACAATGTTTAAAATAATTCTGCGACCTAGACGGTCTACCAAAGAACTGCTGGACGTGACTTAGCGGTCTGTCGCTAGGCCGTTCAGGTCATGCAGGCCCGAAAGCCATACAGGCCCTGCGCGGTCTATCGAGCGGCCGCTGGGGTCTCCGCGCGGTTGGGAGATGAATCGCCTGCCCAACTCCACGGTCTGTCGTTGGGCCGTTTTCATTCATGAAAGTTTTAGAAAGCAATAACCAATTAAACGGTCAAACAATAACCGCCGCCCTAGACCTCACGGTCTATCGAGGGGCCGTTCAATGTAGAGCGGTTCCTGTTAGGACCGCGTTCAAACCAGCATGGCTGAACTCTGGTGAGCTCGACTAGGATCGACTTAAACGACCAATACACACAATAGGGAGCATGCAAATTGGGCAAAGAGCTATCAATAGAATGAGAACAACAAGATGCATATCCTAGCATGATCAATTAAATCTTAACGCCTGCTAATCCCTACATTAGTCGTGGACAAACACGAAAAACCCTAGTTTTGAGATGCTCCGACTAAAATGGTTAATACTCTCATGATACTAAATAACTTTTAGGGCTTTTTATATCATTGGAAAGAGAACTTAATGACGAATCTAGCAGTATATGATTCTTAGGGTTTGGTCCACTAGAACCTACCTTAAAGGAAGAACAAAGGGGGACAACGCCGTCGGTCGCGATAGAAAAACCCCTTCGAATATCATCGTAATACGCCCTCGTCCTCGCACCTCACCGGCCGCAGCTACCAAACGTCAATGCTAGGAGGCTCTAAGGCCTGTTTTATAGGATTAATTGGTCTCTAGAGGGATTGATCGCAAGGATAGAGCCCACGAACTTCAGTTGCACGCGATTCGCGCATTGACCCGATCACGCCGCCGCCTCGCCTAAAAATTTGAATTTTGGAGTTAGAGTTTCGGTGAGAAAATAGAGGGGAAACGACCTACACATCATGGCCATTCGATTGGGTCCGATCTGGGCTTAATTGATCAAAAATTGGGTTCAAATTGGGTGATATAACGTTCGATAAGGTTGAGCGTGGATTTAGCCCTAATTCTCTTAATTCTGCTAGCTTACAATTTTATTTAGGATTTCCTGCAGAAGACAAATTATCTAAATTTTTAGTCCTCTACATGATTATATTTTTTCTAGATTTTTATAAATTGGTCAAAAACTTACTTACCGTATTTTCCATGGAATTTCTTGTGAATATCTCGTTATTTTATCTAATGCTCTACCGGGGTACTACACCCTCCCCCGCTTTAAGAAATTTAGTCTCCCAAATTCACTCACTTGTCGAAAATGGGGAGTAAGGCTACTAACCTTAGAATAAATTAGGGTATTGCCTTCGGATAGCATCTTCAGACTCCCAAGTAGCTTCTTCGGTTCCACGTCGGCTCCACTGAACCTTGACCATAGGTATGGAACGATTCCTGAGTTGCTGTTCTTTCCGGTCCAAAATCTTGATTGGCTTTTCTTCATACGTCTGATCTTCCTTAAATTCCAAATCCACATGCTAAATAATGTGAGTGGGGTCGTAGACATATTTTTTTAACATCGATACGTGAAAAACATTGTGTACTCCAGATAGCTGAGGTGGTAAAGCTAGTCTGTAAGCAACCTCTCCTGCTCTTTCCAGAATCTCGAAAGGGCCAACATATCTTGGACTTAATTTTCCATAGATGCCAAACCTTCAAATTACTCTCATTAGCGAAACCTTCAAGAATACATGCTCTCCTACCTAAAACTCCAGGGCTCTTGTTCTGCTATCAGCATAACTTTTCTGTCTTGATTGTGCCACTTGTAGACGATCCCGTATAATGCAGATGTTCTTGGATGATTCCAAAATGAGATCCGGTCTTAGCCATTACTTTTCTCCTATCTCATCTCAACACAATGGTGATCGACAACTTCTCCCATAAAGGGCCTCAAACGGAGCCATCGGGATACTGGACTGGTAACTGTTATTGTAGGCAAACTCAATTAAAGCTAAGTGCTCATGCCAACTACCTCCAAAATCAATCATGCAAGCTCTTAGCATATCTTCAACAATTTGGTTAGTTCTTTCCGTCTGTCCGTCTATCTAAGGATGAAAGGCAGTGCTGAAACCCAGACGGGTACCCCAGGACACTTGTAGCCCTCTCCAAAAATGAGAAGTAAACCTATGGTCTCTATCTGACACAATGCTGGTTGGTACTCCATGCAGTCTTACCACTTCCTTCACATACATGGCAGCCAAAACATCCACTGTCCATTTAGACTTAATGGATAAGAAATGTACCGACTTAGTCAGTCTATCAATAATGACCCATATTGCATCAAATCCACCACGAGTTCTCGGTAGACCTATGATAAAGTCCATGCCAACACTTTCCCACTTCCATTGTGATATATCGAGCGGCTTTAACTTACCTGCGGGTCTGAAATGTTCAGCCTTGACTTACTGACATACTAAGCATCTACTCACAAATTCTGTCACTTCCTTTTTCATACTCGGCCACCAAAAGGTCCTCTTTAAATCTCGGTACATCTTAGTACCTCCAGGGTGAATGGTATATTTGGACCTATGAGCTTCTTCTAAGATCTTACTTTTTACTTCAGCTACATCAAGAACGCATGTTCTCCCTCGAAATAATAACTTGTCGTCATCGGCTAACATAAAATCTGGTCTATTCTTCAGACTTTCCTTGATCTCTACCAATATCAGATCATTTTCTTGTAGGGACTTGATTTCCATCAGTAATTCTGGACGAAGCTGAAACTGAGCGATCATGACCCGATCCTTGCTAACATTGATGTCTAAACTAGCCAATTGTTCTAGTAGCCTCCATTTCTGTAACATGAGACTTGACAATCTTGCAATCGGCTTACGGCTCAAAGTATCTGCCACCACATTACCTTTCCCAGGATGGTACTCGATAAAGAAATCAAAATCCTTCAAATACTCCAGCCACCTTCTATGCCTCATGTTAAGTTCCTTTTGAGTAAACAAGTATTTAAGGCTCTTATGATTAGAGAACACTGTAAAAGCTTCTCCGTATATATAGTGCCTCCAAATTTTTAAGGTAAACACCACTGCAGCAAGTTCCAAGTCATAGATGGGATAATTCTCTTCATGCTTCCTCAGTTGCCTCGAGGAATAAGTTATCACCCTGCCATTCTGCATAAGCACACAACCCAAGCCAATACCCGAAGCGTCCGTGTAGACTTCAAATCCTCCCTCTCCAGAGGGTAAGGCTAAAACAGGGGCAGTGGTTAAACAGTCCTTCAGAGTTTGGAAACTCCGCTCAAAATCTTCTGACCACTCAAACCGATTCTCCTTGTGGGTCAATCTGGTCAAGGGTACCGCAATCTTGGAGAAATCTTTGATAAATCTCCGATAGTAACCTGCTAAGCCTAGAAAACTTCTTACTTCTGTAACATTCGTAGGCCTATCCCAATCTCTTACTGCCTCTACCTTCGAGGGGTCAACAGAGATTCCTTTTTTAGTGATAATGTGTCCAAGAAAAGACACTTCTTGCATCCAGAAGTCACATTTACTAAACTTCGCATATAATTGATGATCTCTTAATAACCTTAATGCCATCTTCAAGTGCTCAGCATGCTCCTCTTCACTCTTAGAGTATATCAAAATATCATCTATAAACACCACGACCCACTAGTCTAGGTAGGGCCAGAACATACTATTCATCAACTGCATGAAAGCTGCAGGAGCATTCGTTAGTCCAAAAGGCATTACTACAAATTCAAAATGCCAATACCTGCTACGGAAAGTAGTTTTAAAGATATTCTCATCCTTGATCCGCAGTTGATGGTATCCTGATCGAAGATCAATTTTAGAAAAATATGATGCTCCCGCTATCTGATCGAACAGTTCATCTGTTCTCGGCAATGGGTACTTGTTCTTGATAGTAAGTTGGTTCAATTGTCGGTAGTCAATGCATAGTCTCAATGAACCATCCTTCTTTCAGACAAACAACACGGGGGATCCCCACGGGGATGTGCTAGGGTGAATAAACCCCTTCTCGAGCAACTCCATTAATTGCCTCTTTAACTCCCTTAACTCCGCAGGAGACATACGATACGGAGCCTTTGAAACAGGGAATGCGCTAGGAATTAGATCAATAGAAAAGACTACCTCTCTCTCAGGCGGAAGTCCTGACAAATCCTCAAGAAAGACATCTGAAAAATTCCAGACGATAGGGATATCCTTAATCTTTATCTCCTTCTTAGGGGTTAAAGAAACCAAGGCTAGAAAAGCCTGACATCTTTTCTTCAATAACTTCTCAGCTCGAAGGGCCGAAATGAGCGGCACGGATCTAGAGTGCCTAACCCCAACAAAAGAAAGCTCGGGGTGTCTATAAAAAGACACAGAGCTAGATCTACAATGGACACTGGCCTCATTCCTTGCCAACCAATCAGCTCCTAGAATTACATCATAGTCCTTCATTTCCATACAAACCAAATCAGCCGGCATATTCTACCCATTAATCATGACCTTACTAGAAGGGTACTAATGTTTGATTGCTGAACCCGAACCAATAGGAGTTGAAATTTCTAATGGAGAATTCATTAATATCGGTTTCATAGATAAAGACTTAGCAAAATTTTGAGAAATAAAAGAATACGTTGCTCCAGTATCAAACAGAACATAAGCTGGCTTATCTGAGATAATAAGTGTACCTTTAACAAGTCCACCCTCCTCCGTGGTTTCAGTCTCGGTTTCCTGTAGAGCTTGGAGCTTACCCTGTCGCTTCTGGCCTCCTTGCGGCTTATTCAGAGTAGCTTGGTCTGACAAGAGGGGACACTCAGGTATACGATGGTCCCGGCTTCCGTAACGTAAACATGCGCGTAGCTTATGCCAACACTCTTCCATTTTATGACCTGGGCGATCAGAATACTTGCAAAGGGCCTTAGATGGTACACCCGGGCTAAACTTCTTATCATCATTTTTCGGCACCTTTCCTTTCCACGAACTAAACCCACCGTTGGATCTCTTCTTGTCATTACTGGGCTTGAAATTCCCAGAACTAGTGGTCAGTTCTTTCTTAGGGTTCTTTCCTCGAATCCTCTCAGTCATCTCTAAGATATCTTCAAGAACTTGAGCCTTTCTCACCATCTCTGCATAAGTCTGAATTTCCAAAGGTGCTAACTGGTTAATATAATGGAGCTTCAACCCGTTCATAAAACGCTTAGCCTTCATATTCTCGATGGATACCAAGTGTGTTGCATATTGGGATAGTCTGGCAAATTGAGCTTCATATTTTGCAACTGACAAGTTCCTCTGTTTCAGAGCAGCGAAATCTGCCTCCTTCTTCTCCTGAACACGATCTGAAAAATACTTATTATTGAAATGTTCCTTGAATTCATCCCATGACGCACGCCAATTACCGAGTGTTGCTTCAACAGCCTCCCACTAAGCGCATGCATCTCGTTCTAACTGGAAAGTTGCCAAAAGAACTCGATCTTGGTCATTACACTGCATCACTCAAAAAACCCGCTCTATCTCCTTTAGCCAATTTTTGACTTCATCAAGGTCCGCCGATCCACCAAAATGCGGAGGATTTAGGCCTCAAAAATTCTGGTGGAGGTCACCGGCTCCATGATGTGCTGGTCCTCCCTGGGCCACCTGTTGGAGGGCCTGAGTCAAGCCTTGTACCGTACGCTGCATATCTCTCCATTGCACACGTTCGGCCGCCATCAGAAAAACTTCAACATATACCAGAAAATTAATTAAAAGAATAGTCTTGCAAGAATCTTTTAGAGTTTGTCTATTACTCAACCCAAAGTCTCTACCCAATCTGACCGGGTTAGATTCTTAGACCTTAACAAGGTTACTAGTTCTATGACATCAATTATAAACCTAGGAAGTTAAAACTTAGGCTCTGATACCACCAAACTGTCATGCCCCGACGCGGAAAATCGGGACGCAGCAGTAGAAAGTTAAAATATGTTGATTTCCAGACATACTATGCCTTGAATTGGCGATTAAAGAACTTCGACACCACACCATAGCAAAGAGAAAAATCACTTTCCAAAATAACCATTAATTCCAACTAATTAAACATAACGAGTGTCAATTTCCACCAAGACTAGAAGTATCAAGGAAATTCTCACATATCCACTATCATAACACAATTACATAACGACCGACTTAATCAAGTTACAACTCTTGGACAGTAATAAAACTCTCAGACTCGAACTATTTAATGACATCTCTGAAAGGCAATCTAGCAGGCTCGCTCCAAGGACTTCACTCCTGCCCGTCCCCATCAGTTTGAGAGTCATCACCAGATCTACCTGAAAAGGGGGAAAAACTGGGTGAGCGAACGCTCAGTAGGCAATAGCAGGCAAGGTTTAAGTAATTAACCAATTAATTAACTGTCATGCATGCGAACTAAGAACGATAAAACAAGTTATCATAAGAAGAAAAGGAATGAACTAATAGAATGAACTGGATATAGATATATCAATTCCAGGAATTGGCCGGTCAAGCATGTAAAAAGCATATCATATCAAGATAAATTCCATGTAGGAATCTAATAACGGAATGAATGTCATAGACACACGCTAGTCATGCACTCGGTGCAATGCCTCACCATGTCATTACAACTCCCCGGGGCACTAGAACTTTTTGGGCGCTCTTCCTAGGACCAGATCGGGCCCTTATGTTACGTTGGCATTGATTTGGTGGATCCAAGATCCCAAGTAAAATCTCGACATTCATTGGAGTCGGCCAAGAATTTCAAGGTCAAGTCATGTAACTTAATTTCCAAGATCAAAGAGACATTCCAATAATTGAGTAGGAACCATAAGGTTCATAGTTGGAAAGAACAAGAGTAGAAACTTAAGCCCAACTAGGCTCAGCTCACCGAAACATACAAGAAACACGTGAAACAAGCTTTAGGCTGACAATCAAGTAACGGTCTGACATGGGCTGCTAGAAGTAATATTGGGCTTGGATGGACAAGACCAGAGTTTAGAGACGTAAACGGTCCTAGATGGGCCGTTCCACCAATAAAACGATCAAAAGAAGGCCGCTCAGGACGAGGGGGTTCTTGGGCCATAAGCAAGGGTAAAATGGTCCTAATTGGGCCGCCCAACATAGAATGGTCCAATAACAGTCGTTTATAAACTGAGGTCGACGGACCCAGCAGGTCGACACACGACTGAAGTCGACGCACAAGCCAGCTGGACATGGTCTCCAAAGGGACCATTCAAGAACTCAGGCGGCCAGGCCCGGGCCGCGCATTGACAGAGCTGTCCCAGAAGGGCCGCTAATAATAGGACAGCCCCGAATCCGGGCTTGGGTAAAATCACACGATTCGATCGAGTCCAAGGTTCAGGTTTTGGAGGTACAACCCTCCCGACGTCCTAGTGGGAATCCCAGGCTCGCGGGGGCTTACGGAAGTCGCATAATGGAGGTCCTAGTCCAACGAAAGGAGTATCTGGCAGAGAGTCCCAACCATTACAAGAATTGAGGCTAATGAAGCATCGAAAAATAATATATAGCGGTCAGTCAGTTCCACTAGAGTGGAGTGACTGTCAGAACACTCCTAATATCATTATTCTCATTAACAACCATAATGTAGGTTCATGCTTTAACAATTTGATAAGAACGAAGGAGATATGATTAGAAGAAGAATAAAAGTAACCCCACTCAACATTTGATATTAATTAGCTTCCATATGTTCCAACTTATTGTGGGTTTCTACCCCATCATTAGCATCATTTTACTAGAACTAATCATGCTTGCAAAATAATGTTTAAAACAATTCTGCGACCTAGACGGTTTACCCAGAATCGCTGGACGGGACTTAGCGGTCTGTCGCTAGGCCATTCAGGTCATGCTGGCCCGAAAGCCATACAGGCCCTGCGCGGTCTATCGAGAGGCTGTTGGGGTCTCCGCGCGGCCTGGTGATGAACCGCCTCCCAACTCCACGGTCTGTCGTTGGGCCGTTTTCGTTCATGAAAGTTTTAGAAAGCAATAACCAATTAAACGGTCAAATAATAACCGCCGCCCTAGACCTCACGGTCTATCGAGGGGCCGTTCAATGTAGAGCGGTTCCTATTAGGATCGCGTTCAAACCAGCATGGCCGAACTTCGGCGAGCTCGGCTAGGATCGACTTAAACGACCAATACACACAATAGGGAGCATGCAAATTGGGCAAATTGAGATCATTTTTTTATTAGTAGTAAATTAGTAATAAAAAAATTTGATTTTTTGTCATTAAATTAAAGATAAAGAAATACAATTTAAATTTCAAAATCGTTCATTAATTCAAAGTTAATAGTATAGTTAATGGTTCAATTTGCCCTGAATTTTTCAGTCATAAATCCATTATTTCTCTTTTGACCCTTTTTGTTTTTGAAAAGAAAGGAAAAGTTTCTAAATGGTATAAATATGTATAAAGAAAGATACAATCAATTGAAGAAAATGATCTCAATTAGGTCCAATAAAAAAGTGGACAAGAACAACAAGATGCATATCTTAGCATGATCAATTAAATATTAACGCCTGCTAATCCCTACATTAGTCATGGACAAACACAAAAAACCCTAGTTTTGACATGCTCCGATGAAAATGGTTAATACTCTCATGATACTAAATAACTTTTAGGGATTTTTATATCATTGGAAAGAGAACTTAATGACAAATCTAGCAATATATGATTCGTAGGATTTGGTCCACTAGAACCTACCTTAAAAGAACAACAAAGGGGGACGACGACGCCGCCGATCGCGATAGAAAAACCCCTTCGAAGATCGCTGGAATACGCCCTCGTCCTTGCACCTCGCCGGCCGCAGCTACCAAATGTCGATGCTAGGAGGCTCTAAGGCTTGTTTTATAGGATTAAATGGTCTCTAGAGGGATCGATCGTGAGGATAGAGCCCACGAACTTCGGTTGCACGTGATTCATGCATTGACCCAGTCACGCCGCCGCCTCGCCTAAAAATTTGAATTTTAGACTTAGGGTTTTGGTGAGAAAATAGAGGGGAAATGACCTACACATCGTGGCCGTTCGATTGGGTCCAATCTGGGCTCAATTGATCGAAAATTGGGTCCGAATTGGGTGATATAAGGTTAGATGAGGTTAAACGTTGATTTAGCCATAATTCTCTTAATCCGGTTGGCTTACAGTTTTATTCAGTATTGCCTACAGAAGACAAATTATCTAAATTTTTAGTCCTCTACATGATTATAATTTTTCTAGATTTTTATAAATTGGTCAAAATTTTACTTTCCATATTTTCCATGGAATTTCTTGTGAATTTCTCGTTATTTTATCTAATGATCTACCGGGGTACTACATGGGGGGTTTACGCGGGTTGGATATGGGGTTTTTCCACATGTAATTTTTTTTTTTGTTTTTTGGGGGGTTTACACGGACCAGATTGGCCATGTTTACGCGGACTAGACTGGGGGGGCCAGTCTGGTCCGCGTAACCCCCCCCCCCCAGGTGGGTTTACACGAGCTGGAAATGGGGTTTTACCCCATGGGTCTTTAAAAATCCCATTTTGTCTATTTTGGGCCCACCTTGACCTATTATGAACGCAAGAGAGAGACAAAAAGGATACGGTGGCTGGAGCTACTCGTGTGCACGTAGAACGAGATCATTGACCTTGGCTTTGCACGATCTCGAGTCTTGTTCTCCATGAGCACTCCCGAGCTAGTATGCAGACCATTTTTACGCCGGACCATGGCTGGGACGAGATGACGGCGGGACCCACTAGGATGGGAGGAGGGTGTGTCCCCCAAGCAGAGTTCGCCCCCACCGAGGCGCGACAGTGCCCGTGGCGAACTCCCCCCGGGCGGGGAGGCCATTGTGCAGGGTTGGCCCGGGAGGCCTTCTATGGTTATTTGGAGACGTCCTTTGAAGGACTTGGGCCAAAGAGGTGTCAGGATTGGCCCGCAGGGGTCCGTTGTTGTCGTGCTGTGGCTACCGCTCGCAAGGTGATCAGGGAAATTCCTGACATATCCCGGGCTGTCGAACGGCTTAGGTAGGGGGTTGGTGGTTCTCGGGTTCAGCTTGAGGATGGGTAGTATAGCTCGTGGGAGCCATAGGAAGGCATTTTGGGCATGTGGGCCCACCCTTTGTGATATATGTCGCGTTGTAAGGCGGGTTGGCAGGCAGTCCCGGGTTGGCCCGGGGGCTGAAAGTAAACGGCTCGTCCCCGCATGTCTGAGGGTCGGGGGTGACCCCGACTTGCTAGAGGGTTATCATAGAATACGGTTGGTGTATTCGAACCACGGTTTGGCCCCCGGTTTGCTGTAGAATGGCTGTAATATTGATGAGTATCACAATTTATATCATAATTTGCATCACATGTATCATCTTTGAGCATTAAAAGAACAACATTATGCAATTTAGATGAATAACTCCATTCTCACACATAATTTGAGTCCGCATATATTTTACCATCATTTTCTTGAGTGAAAATGATAATGTGAGATTCAGTTAAGAAATTGCATAACTATTTTGGATCAAGAACAATGATTATTTGAATTTTTTGGAATTTCGGGAATGTGCGACCAAGTAGAAGGGCACCCATTTAGGAATGAATGACTTTGCAAGAAGGCGCCATTTTCAAGTCAGTTCTAAGAAGAAAGAACAAGCGACTGTTCGTGCTATCATTCATTGAAGAATAAGCGACCGCTTACGCGTGCGCTCAATCCTTATGTACGGAAAATAAAAAGAAAAGGGGCTGAAAAAAGGAAAAGAATGAGCGCTCATGCGCTCGGGCGTCCATTCCATGGGAAAGAAGCTGCGACCGTTCATAATGTCGCCCATTCCTTTTGACGAGAAACGAGGGAAATATTAAAATAAGAAAATGAGGAATGTGCACCCGAATGGAGAGTCACTCATTAAAGAATAAATGACAACTGCGACCGTCGCCATTTTCACTCAAACTAGAAATAGAAACGGATATGTTCGAACTAGGTTATCTTTCTATATTTTAAGAAAAGGAGGACTCTAATCATGGCCAGAAGTCTAATCAAGCAAGATGGGATGCTGAAAAGTTAGATCTCGACTCAATCCTCAAAGTCCCGATCGTGGGAAGCCTCTACACATTATAAATAGTTTCCCGAGAGCAAGTGTGGAAGAATCTTACCTTTTCTTAGCCTTTCCTAGCCTTTTACATACTTTTCTGCTCTGCCTTTCAATTTTCTGTCTTCTGCAAAGTTCTCCATTTTTAAGCGCTCTTTAATTTCTTCTTCTTCCCCTTCTTCTAATTCTATGTAGTTTTCAAATTATCTTCAATTTTCTAAAGTTCTATTCTACATTTTTTACTGTTCATCTACATTTTTTACAGTCTGTTCTTTGCCAATTTTCACTATCTTCCGATCTTCTTCTCTATCTGCTCTCTTCATCGATCTTCTTCCTCTCTTCCTGATGTTCAATTTTTTCTTCTTCCACATCTCCTAATTCTCCTTTGTTTTAAAGCTATTTTCATTCTCCTTAGGCTCTATTTTTACTTCACTTTTACTATGGTTTTCACTTTCTTCTTCACCGTAGCACCTCACTTTCTCAACTCTCTTTCTTTGTTTTCTATTTTCAAATGCACATAGCACACACGTTTTGTTTTTAGTTATCCTTCTTCTTCTATCTCTCCCTCTCTTCCATTTATCTAAACATCCCAAGGCGAAGATTCTCTTCTTTCGGTGCTCTAAAGGCGGTGTACCTCTCTAAGGCGCAGCAATCCAATCAAAGGCTCGGCACGGCATGGGCGGCGCTATTCTTCACTATCTTGGCTTTATCTCCTCCCTTGTTCTTTATTTTTATGAAAGTTATAATTTTAATTTTCATAGAGTTGTAATCTTTCATCTTAAGTAATAAAAATTTAATCTTTTACAATTGTGTTTTTCTAGTCATCTCTCTCTCTCTCCTTCCAAATTTCTATTCTCAATCCTCTCACATTCTTTAGATAGGTTTACTTTATTCCCATGTTCATGTAATTTTATTTTCCTTTAGCATAAAACTCACTCAAAATTTGGATTTCTCAAATATAAGGATTTTTCCACGTGTTTAATTGAAAATATTCCTCTCCGTGGGATCGACCTGTTCTTACCACTCTACTTCGATTTTACATCTTTTTAGTGAGTGAGTGCAGTTATTATTGAGATTGTGGCACGACTTTTAACGATGAGTGTAGTGCACATCAATTTTTGGTGTCGGTTCCGGGGAGGAAAGTGATTTTTTATAGTTAGAAATTCTTGTGTTTGATTTGTATCTTTGTATATTAATTTTTCTATTTTTATTGTGCAGGAAAAAGGAAAAAATCAGAAAATCAAAGAAAAAGAGAAATTCGGACCTGAAATTCACAGAAAATCAACTGTTGCAGAAAACCAGAAAGCGTCGTTGAAGGGCAGGAATCTGTCACTACAGGGAGCAGTAAATATAGGATTATGAAAGTCCTAAAAATTGAAGCGTCGCTAAAGGTCAGTAAGCGTAGGTACAGTTCCTGTTTTAAAAATTTCTAAAAAATCTCAAAAAAATCAAAAAAATTCTTGAAATATTTAAGAAAATTAGAAAACCAGAAAACCGCAGAAAGCATGACATTATACCTTATTTTTCAATAGGTTGCAAGTTGTTTAGTACTTTTAGTTGCTATTTATTTTTTGTCCATCTCTCTTTTTGAAAAAAATTCAAAAAATATATATTTTTTTGACATCTTATCATACTTTCATGTTAGTTACATCTTTTACATGCATTGTTGCATATAGTTGATTCATTGTTACTTGTTCTTACATCATTTGAAAAATAAGAAAAAAACCCTCATTCTTTTCTTCTCTTTCTCCCATCTTAAGGGCAAAATCCACATTCTTTTCTTCTCTTTCTCCCATCTTAAGGGAAAAATAGATATACCCCTATTGGATTTGGAAGGACCCCCCACTGAGCACTCCACTCCTTTGGATTGGAATCTCCTTCTAACGCCTGACAATTTTCAAAGAATTTTTTGAGATTAAAATATAATTATTAAGCATTTTATGGGCTATTAAATGAATTATGTATAATTAAATCCAATTATTAAGGTCCTACACTAATCCAAGTGGATTAGGCCCATATAATAAACCCAATAGGCCCAAGAGATTATTTTGGACCTTAGCCCATATTCTAGAAGCTTAAACCTAGTGTAATCTCGGAATTAAAGAGATAATTACTCTTTAGGAGATAAGTAAATGGATAATAAAGGGGATATTATTAAAAGAGTTTGAACTAGCTTCAAATTCGGCACTCATGAAGGAAAACGGTCTATCGCGAGACCGCAAAGGGACAGTAAACGGTCTAGAGCTAGACCGCTAAGCTCTGTCAGTTCCGTGAGTAGGAGAAAACGTGAAAAGATGAGATTTTTAACATCCAACTCACCTAGGATCGATTCTATCTACTGATTAGATAAGTCTAGAAGGCTAGGAGATCGAATTAAAAGCCTAATTGGGACTCTAGAATCATTCTAATCCATGAAAATCTAGCAAACCCTACAAATAGGTCCCAGATTTGACGTGTGCGACCCTTACTTTTGGCACGCGTGGAACTAAGGTAAAGAGGACGAATTAGAGGTAAGTTTCTTCTTGGAACTTGTTTATTATAGTTAGAACTAACTACGCTCCGAATTTCATCGTAGAAGATCAAGTCTACAAGGAGTTAGAGGCTCCAAAGCTGCTGATCCTACATCAAAAACTCAAGAAACTGTGCGGCCGACCCAAGAAGATCTGGGAATTAGAAGCACTAAACAGGGTAATTAGATATAGGTTCTTAGAATAATTTGTTCATCTTAGTACCCTCTTCTTACCCTCAAAATTTCACGTCTTTAGGTCAAAAGAATCAAAAGATACAAGGGTATGAAGTTGCTAATTTAGTTCAGGACGAGTAGAGAACTAGGGTTAACTTTCAGTCTTAAATTCAAAATCTGAAGACCAGTACAGAGGTAGGTTATCTCATGAATGGCTTAAACTCGAAGTTAGGAATAAAAGCCCTCTGGTTTCAATTGATTTCATGCATTGTGTCTTGAGAATTTCATGTTTTCATTAGGACTATGCATCTAGTTTAGTTTCATGCATGAACTAGTCTTAATGAAGTAAAAAGGAAATTTTCTTGTAAATTACATGAACCTATGCATATTGTTGGCCCATATTTGTTCTATCATGGTTATGGAAGTTTATATATATTGATTTCCATGCATGATATGCCTTAGTTTAATATTTTATTTTATTATCATTGAACTTGGATTATACAGGAGGAAACGGTCTTCCCGTAGACCGTCTGAAGCTTTAGCAGTCGCCCGATAGACCGCTAGCAAAACTGAAACGGTCACTCATTAGACCTTTTTGTTTTCTAATTTTATGTAATATTGTAAATCCGACACATATTGCAGATTGGCCTTAATCAAAGTATGGTAAGCCTAGTTAACTAAGTTTTAATCTTGATTTAAGCATTGGTTTCATATACTTAGTTATATTTACTGTTCATCATAGTAGATTTCATGTTTTTATGATCATTGGTGTTATTTTTAACTTATGTTAATTTATGACCCAAAATCATATACTCTTGTAATAAATATATGTTTTCTAATAATGGAGGATTCATGATTTAACTTGATCATTGTTTTATCACGATTCTCTCTCTTCTAAGAGTCATTTCTTAAGTACATGACACATATCCCGGTATATTATCATTAGTTACACTCTTGCACATTAAGTACACAATCTTAGACTTGATGACCTCTCCTTTGGATATTCCTTCCAACGGACTAAGAAATCTTGTTTCAAGGCCTCCGTAAGACTCCGCGAGCCTAGGATTCCCACTAGGACGCCGAGCTCGTTGTATCATTAAAACCCATTATCTAGAAAGCACTTTTACCGGTGTTTTATGAATTCTGGAACTTAGTGGCCTTCTGATTGACCGCCAGAGTCTACTAGCGGCCCTGCACTTGACTGCTTTCTGTACTATACGGTCCTGCGCTAGACCGTTTGGTTCCTGATTTTATCTAACCCAAGGTTTGACCTTTGGGGTTGATTTTCTTGAGTTCATGGATTTTCTAGACTCTAAACCTATGATAATAAGTCAATATAAAAATATGAAAAATAAAGAATGTACTGTTATGCTGCCATATTTTCTTCATAGCATAACCTAGTTATTAATGTATTTCTTGAATTCTCATGATCAAGTAGTGGTACTTTCTATATTTTGATTACTCTATCATGGAACTATTATTGAACTTGTACATTATTGTCCACATTATTGTTATAAACGTGGAAGTAGCTTGATTTATTCTTGAAGATGTAGTTCGAGCACTAATTGTGTTCAAGGGCTCTATGCTAGTCCCCTCGACTGATTGTCGAAAACATACTGTAAACTATGGGGTATGATGCTACTGGCGTCGCATTACGCTGGGAGTACTTTCTCCATAAATAAGTGAAATGTCCACGGAGATCCACATAAATTCACGAAGTACTTGCTATTAAGCGAATAGTACTTTCTTGCTTGTTACATAACTTTCTAGTGCATAGCCTTCATGGATATGAAAAGTACATTCTTATTACATCTTGAAAGGCCAAAACTACATTCTTGATCTATTCTTGATCAAATCATATTCTCATATCTTGTCATGGTTATATCTTGTTACTTTGGCTTTATTTGCATGTTTCATCGTATCTGCATGATTTATCTTATTCTCTAGTGCTAAAATACTAATCATTTAAATATGCCTTCATGTTGATACAAAGATACCTACTAGGCAAGTGTGCTCATTACCCTACTTTCTAATCTTCTTTAGTAAATTCTAGTGGGTCAGATTCTGATGGATCCAAGAGCGATTGAAGGATAACTACTCGAGAGAAGCCTTAGTTATCAATGTCTAGTCGAGTCATGATGTAATTTTTAGTTTTTTGAGTCTAGAAAAAAGATCTTATATACTTTGGGAATTATTTTATGAAGTAATATAGTTAAAAGATTTTAGTGAATTACATTGTGTAATTACTTTTTATGTGATTGTCTTGCGCTCTGATTATATTGCTTGCTCGAGGCGTACTTGCCGACTATTCACGTTCCTGATTGTTTCCGCTACATAATCTCGGGACGTGACAGTGAAAGTGGTATCAGAGTCTATGCATAAGTAAGTCCTAGGGAATGATGTCATGTCATAGGTTAAGTATAAGGTATAAGGACCCATACCTATGAAACTAGGAAATAAATTCCCAACCTATGAGAGAATTGGGTAGGACCTGGGATGAAATAGTAATTAGAAATTATTTCTAAGAAACCCTACTCATTCCATTAGAATTAACAAATTCATTACTCTTCTCAGGTACCTTACTCTCACGATGGCTCATCGCGTTGATTGGGAAGGTATGCAACAGACCGTTGCGGGTCTCACGCAAGCGTTACAAAATATGGCACAGGCCGGCGCAGTGGCAAGAGCGGGGGACCTACACCACAACATTCGGAGCTTAAATCCTCCGTGATTTTTGGGTTCTTCTAACCTAGATGAAGCCGAGAATTAGATAGATGAAATGAACCGCATCTTTGAAGTTATGCAATGTGCCGATCAGGAGAAGGTCCATCTAGCCACAAAATTTCAATTAAATGAAGATGCTCGTACGTGGTGGAAGTCGATTCCGGCACTGCCTCAAGATGCACCACATACTTGAGAAGGTTTTCTTGCCCTCTTCCGAGGTAGGTACATCTCTGAACATATAAAGGAAAGGAAAGCTATGGAATCCGCTTCATTACACCAAGGCATGATGACCGTAGCGGAGTATGAACTCTAATTTTCTAGGCTGGCGCTGTGTGCTCCTCACTTGGTTAGCACCGACTTGTTAAAAGCTAACCGATTTATGGATGGATTGAGGCCCAGCTATATTCAACAACTTGGGACTCAGAACATCCGTACTTATGCGGAAATGGTCCAGCGGGTGCATCTATGTGAGAGCACCTTAGAGAAGGTCAAAAAATTGAAAGGAAAGGGAGAGGAGGCAAGCCGAAGGTCTGATCGACATGATAAGAAAAAATTTAGTATCACAGAGTAGGAGAAATCCCGTGATAGCAAGAAGAGATCCCAGAATGGGAGTGGTAGTGGCTACCACAAGAATAAGAAAGTCAAGGAAGAAGACAAAAAAGTCACCATGGCTTGCACCTTTTGCGAGAAGTTCGATCATTCGGCCGAAGAGTGCTGAAAGCGCCTTGGCGCTTGTTTAAGATGTGGCAGCCAGGAGCACCGCATGTCGGATTGCCCAATTATGAAGGAACAATCTTCCGGTGGTGGACGTAAGCATAAGGCTCATCTCAATGCTATCATGGAAGAAGAAGAAGCGCCCAAGAATGATGGGCTAATGGAAGGTACTATCTAAATCTATTCCTATCATGCATTCGTACTATTTGATGCATGTGCTTCTCATTCTTTTATATCTACAACTTTTGTAAAAACCTTACCTATTGCATCAGTTCCTCTACCTTCGGACCTTTCTATTACTACACCTTTACGTCCCGGAACCAAACTTACAACCAACTATCCTGATAGTGAGGTAATGGTAGAAGGTCACAATCTTCCTGCAAATCTCGTATGCCTTGACATGGAGGGCTACGATGCTATTCTAGGTGTAGATTGGCCAGTAGACCATGACACCTATATAAATTGTCGCAACCGGATTATCTCTTTTTAGAAACCAGGCCTTCCAAGATTTTCCTTCCTTGGTGTCAAATATAGGAAGCATCCTACTATTATTTCATCCCTTCACGCTTGTATACTTATTTCGCAAGGATGTGAAGCTTTTCTTGCTTCCGTAATCATCACCGAGTCTAAGGAGATCATCTTAGAAGACATTCCCATCGTGAATAAGTTTCCCGATGTATTTCCATCAGATTTGCCTGGTTTACCCCCCAAAAGGGAAGTAAACTTTTTCATTGAACTCAATCCCAGAGTAGCACCTATTTCAATAGCTCCCTACAGAATGCCCCCCACAGAACATAAGGAATTGAAGAAACAACTTCAAGAATTATTAGACAAGGGCTTTATTCGACCTAGCACATCCCCTTGGGGTGCGCCAGTTCTATTCGTCAAGAAGAATGATGGATCTCTTAGACTATGTATCGACTACCGGTGACTGAATTAACTCACAATTAAGAATAAATATCCGTTGCCGCGAATCGATGAACTCTTTGATCAAATTTTGGGAGCAGAATATTTCTCCAAGATAGACCTCAAGTCAGGGTATCATCAGCTCAAGATCAAAGATGAATACATACATAAAATTGATTTTCGGAGCAGGTATGGCCACTATGAATTTGTGGTAATGCCGTTCGGGTTAACCATTGCCCTGGCAGCATTTATGCAACTCATGAATAATGTCTTCACGCCTTATCTTGACCAGTTTGTGGTCGTCTTCATAGATGATATTCTTATATACTCCAAAACAAAGGAGGCACATGTAGAGCACTTAAGAATAGCCTTGCAAACTCTAAGAGAGCACAAACTTTATGAAAAGCTTAGTAAGTGTGAGTTCTGGCTGAAGGAGGTCTCTTTCCTTGGCCATATTATTTCAAAAGAAGGAATTGTTGTCGATCCTTCTAAAATAGAAGTTGTTAAGAACTGGAGCCTATCGATGACCGTGTCTGAAGTCAGGAGTTTTCTAGGTCTGGCTGGTTATTACAAGAGATTTATCAAAGATTTCTCGAAGATTGCCGTTCCTTTGACTAGACTCACAAGAAGGGAGAATCCTTTTATATGGTCGAAGGATTGCGAAGAGAGTTTTCTTACCCTTATAGATCACCTTACTACAGCACCTATATTGACACTACCGACAGAGGGTGGTGGCATTGAAGTCTATACGGATGCGTATGGCGTTGGCCTAGGGTGCGTCCTTATGCAAAGTGGAAAGGTAATTTGTTATTCATCAAGACAGTTAAAGCGTCATAAGGAAATTACCCTATACATGATCTGGAACTAGCTGTGGTTATATTCACATTGAAGATTTGACGACATTACCTTTATGGGAAGAAGTTCACCATATTTTCAGATCATAAAAGTCTGAA